>JAESUZ010004198.1:0-310826 GCA_017311185.1 Proteles cristata cristata
CCCCGGGCCCCCTGACCTGGCTGCAGCACCCTGATCTCCAGCAGGTTGGAGGTCCGCTCCGCCAGGCGCGTCCACGTGTTGTTGTACTCCCGGCGCCACAGCTCGGCCACACACTGGTACTTGCCCGCCTCCGTGTCGCTGGCTCGGCTGATGCTCAGGCGCACGTTGTTGCTGGCCTCGGCCTTCTCGATGGCCGTTCGGGTCCGGAAGCTGGAGGACCTGTCCCCCCACTGGACCCCTCCGTCCCGGGTGAAGGTCACCAGGTCATGAAACTCGATGGTGCCAACGGGCTGGAACCGCCACGTCACGGACACGGGGACCCGGGCCGGGTAATGGGGCTTGATGATGCACTGCAGGTCAAAGGAGTCGCTGTAGGTGACGCCCGGCGTGCGGGAGATGGCCGTGACCGCGAAGCCCATTTCTGGAGAGAGAGCAGAGAGACTCCGGCTGGGGGAACCGCTAGGATTTCTCAGGGCGGTGCGGCGCGGGTGGGGGGAGGGGGGTGCTCCGGCACAGCCCACGGGACAGAACGAGGCTCTGCGTCTCTCTGAGCTCGCACTGGAGCCCACAAGATCACAAGACCCCACACACGGAGGCCAATTCTGCTTGGCAAACCCTTCCCGGTGAAGCCTTCCGGTGGATCCGCCTCCCAGCAGCCCCTCCCACGGACTGGGGATACCTAGGCAGAGCTCTTCCTACACATTTTGGGACTTCATGCTGAAACAGAAGAAAGAAGCCCCCAGGTCAAGGACATCAAGGTGGACACAGCCTCCGAGCCCTGGTCCGTGTGGCCTGCAGGGCACCGGGACTAGACCAGGGGAGGCAGAGGGAGCACCTGTCGCCTGTTCCCCGGGCCAGGCAGTACCCGCCTGCCATCCCTCTTCCACCTTCTCTGTGGACCGCAGGGAAGATGGGCAGTGAGGCACACACAGCAGGTGGCCTGACCTTGAGCAGGTGGGACTGCAGAAGCAGCAAGCCGCGGGCTCTGTCAATACCCTTCCTGACGGCAGCAGGCTGATCCCTGATACCGACTCAGCGGGGGTCATCTGAGCTCCTCCGCCATGAAACACTACTCATTAATACGCAGGTTATGACCATAAGACTGGGAACAGCCAGTGTTTGCTGAGCGCTGTGTGCCAGGCGCGGGGCCAACTGCTGTGCTTCTGCCACTCGTCACTGCAGCCTCCAAATGATCTCACAGGACAAGAAGGACCCATTTCTTACAAACAAGGAAGGGCACAGAGAGGGTAAATAAATTGCCCACGATCAAGCGGCTAGGAAATGGCAGGGTTGGGGGGGTCTCGTCAGATGGTTTTACCCACAGGAAGTGGTTCAAGGCACAGACCCCAGCGCCAGATGCCCGACTTTGGTCTTTGTAGGCTGTGTGACAGTGAACAAGTTACTTCACTTCTCTCTGCCTCAATTTCCCCATCTGTAAAATGGGTCCTTATGAAGATTAAGGGAGTTAATATTCGCCAATGTATTTGGATGATTAACATTTGCAACACGTTAGGAACGGGATAGGACCTGGCCCATGCTGTATTTTGCTGACTACATAAAGGAACAAAGGAGACACAAAGGAAAGTACTTTGAAATCTGTAGGGAAAAGACTATGCACAGAATGCATCTTTTGGCTGTAGGTAAGGAGGTGAATTCAGCAAATAAGTAGAAATAATTTGCTGAAAACTGGATCTCCAGTTTGGACTTCCATGAGCTTCTTTATGTATCCTTATTAAAAAAAAAAAAAATCAAGACCCAGAGACCCATCCTTAAACGTTAAGTGGTTGTGATGGTCACTTGTGCCCCTGTGTGCAGACTATGTGGCAAGACAGGACACAGGACCTTAGGGATGGGACACGCCCTAGGGGTTCCTGGCCCCAACATCCAATGATGTCATCCAAAGCAGAGAGAGCTTCTCCAAGCAAATGACTGCGTCTAGCCTGAAAGGCCTCAATCACGGTGCACAGAGCATCCCATTCACTCTAACCACACGGTCCTAACGGCCCACGTGTGGTTGGAGAGTGTCCCGCCTGGGCACCTACTGACAGTGACCTGATCCCACCTGCATGAAAACGCATGTGTGTCGCTACGTAGACTGAAAGGTAACCTGACCCCCATGTTGCCCCCCACTCCTCCCTGCCACCCCCCACCTTGGGCCACCCTAATCTCAGCCTTGGCCAGAGGCACCCCAGGGGTTGAAAACAGGTAGGCAGAGTCAAGCCCCAGGATCCCAGGTAAGAGCTCTTGGTGACCCTGACTACGGGAACCACAGACATATGGTGAGTATGACAGACGTCAGGGGGATAACCTGAGAGACTGTGACTACTCCTTGGACATTCCTAACCTTGTAGGGTGGGGAAAATGACCATTGCTGGACATCCAGGGATCTCCAAAGGTCCATGCTGGTGCTGAGCACAGGTCTGGGGACTGAGCTCATTGGCGAACTCACCACTGGACCAAGTTTGTAAAGCCAGAAAGCTGAACAATGCGATTATGGCAAGGAGCAGGCCAACCTTTGGGATTAAGCTTTCAGAACAAAAAGTGTAATTCTAATCTCGGATGGGGAGCATAGAGCACCGTGTTGAGGGGCTGCATCCTTACTGGGGTGTACCTAAAAACGTCACCAACTCTAGCTAGGAGGCTGGTGGGCAACGTGGTCCCAGGGAGTGAGACACACAGTCACTGAGGACAAGATGTCACAGCTGCCCTGATAAACAGGAAGACCTAACATGATAACAGGTAGCAGACTGGCCTCTTAAAATTTAATCTCCTGATTATATTGGGCGGATAAATGCTGATAGAAGCCTCCTTAACTACCCCCGTGAGAAGCAAATCTAATTCTCTGGTTTTAGCAAATCTCAAGATATCTTTTAATTTCATGCTAACAAGAAGGTGGCTTTCCTAAGGGTGGGGCCTTGTAGAGGAAGAGATAAAAGCACAGGCTTGGGGGAGGGGGGACAATGGAGAGAGATCCCTGACCTCCCCGGTTCAGACTGCAGGTCCGTCCTTTAGAAGCTGTGGCCCTGGGCAAACTAGTTAACCTGTCTCCCTCAGGCTCCTGGTAAAATCAAAGTGCTGAGCTCTTGGTTAGGTGAGAATTCAAAGGGGACAATTAAGATCAAGTGCTTAGCATGAACATAGTAAATGCTAAGTAAAAGGGGTTTTCTACCCTCCTCTGCTCTGGCCTTTTGAGGACGACTGAGCTCCTAGGCTGCAGGGCAGGAAAGCCTAGGGTGGGGGGGCGGGGGGACAGGCGAGAGAGGTTCTGATTTTTCATGCCAGTATTGGCAGGGACCACGGTCCCTCACCCTGGGGCCACTGCTCCTGCTGGGTGGCCTCACTCCGAAGCCAGAATTCTTGGAACGTGACTCCTACCATGCAGACCTGACCCAGGAAGAGTGACCACCCCTAGCCGTCAGCAGGTCCCCAGGGGCCCCACCGTGCACCACTGGCCCTGCCAACCCTACCTGCACTTCCGTACACGGTCCCTTCAACTAAACCCTCTGGAAGGGGCCATCTGTTTCCTGCCAGGACTCTTGACAAAAGCCAGGGCAGGGCACTTGAGGCAGGAGCCGTCTCCCTACAGTCCCACGCCGGGTGCCTCCTTACCGAGAGCTGTGATGGCGACGAGGGTGCTGGCCCGGCGCTCCCCCACGATCTGCCACTCGCCGTCCACTGCCCGCACCCACTCGGTCACGTGGCACTCGTACTGGCCCTCGTCCTCCTTCCGGCTGTGGAAGATGGCCAGGCTGAACAAGCCAGGCTGCACCTGCTCCATCTGGACGCCCCCGAAGCTGCCGCGCTCCCAGTAGGCCGCGCCCGGCTGCACGGTGCCATCGCGGTCCAGCCACATGATGTTGCTGCGACGGTTCTGCCTGTCCACAAGCTGCCAGATGACGGAGAAGCGGCCCTGTGGCCGGCCCGCCGTGCGGACGCTGCAGGAGAAGTGCAGGCTTTCCCCCTCGAGGATGACGCTGGCGTTGCTGGCCACCTCCACGGAGATGCTGCTCTCTGGGAAGAGGGAGAGAGTGCTGCGCTGGGGCGCTAGGGTCCCTACCGCCCCCGCCCCCCATGGGTGAAGGAGGACGGGTGCGGACGTCACGCTAGGCAGGTGCACTTCACCTTGGAGGAGAAAAAGCTCCCTGACACTTGCCACGGCGAGCCCTGGCTGCCTCTGGGCACTGCTCCCCACGACCTTAGGAGGCCCCCCATAGCCTCGGAGGCCCTTTGCTGGGGACCAACATGACGATACTGAGGGTCTAAGACCCGAGACTGAATCAGAACCTCCGAAATACCACACAGTGACGTTCCACTCAGGACGTAAAGCCACGCATCAGGTCATCTGTTCAGCTGGGGGTCGAGGATTTTGCAGCTTGGAATTTCGGGAAGTTGAGGAACTCAGAAATTTCTCCATCACCTCCATCTTCCCGCCGTTCCTTGCAGACAAATAATGGCCCTCCACCCCGCCGCCCACATTCAGCCCTGGTTCTGCTGCCCTGACCCTAAAGCATCGTGCCAACCAGTTTCGGCTAAGGATTCCACTCTCTCTGATCCTTTGCTAGTCCCTGAGCTCTGAGGGCACTGGATCGAATTATTCAAGATTTACATGCCTTCTTCTACAACACAGGGATGCTGTGGTCCCTGCTGTGCAGTTTTTTTTTTTTTACAGATTACAAAGTTAACAAGACAATGCGATCCATCACCTGACACATAGCAGGTTTTAGAAAACTCGTCACTGGTGATCATGATGAACTTTCCTATTCCAAATAACTTTTGTTTTTATAAACACCACGGTGGTCTATCCTGCCTTCACTATGCGTACGTTATTTTGTAGGACTATCTACGTGAAGTTAAAAAAAAAAAAACAAGTATTAAAAAATGCAAAGCGTCATAATTAATTTGGCTTCAATTTCCCAGGTACCACTCACATGAAACACAACAATTTAAAAGTAATCAATTAAGTCAAATCCCCGATTAAGAGGCATACCCGATTACTGAGGGGGGCGGGGTCACACACACAGACACCCACCCACCCACCCACAACCATGCATTTGAATCAGTCTTTGCTCCCCTGTATTTCCCCCCACAGGCAGAAACAGACAGAAACAGACAGAGATGAGCCCCGAGCCCCAGCAGGTAGCTTCTGTTAGGGTGAGGATGCCTGTACCGACTGTAGGTTGGCTTCTTTCAGGTGAGACATAGGTCTGGGCAGGGTCCGGGTTCCCCAGGGGGCAGCCTTCCCAGGAGCCTTACCAGGATGGCTTATAGAGACGACAGGCTCCTGGTTAGCCACCAGCTACGGCACTCAGTGGCTCAAAGTGTGGATTTGGAGGTCGGGCAGCCCCGACAGTCTGGGGCTCGAGGCCGAATGTACTGCTTCCTAACTCTGGGATCTTGGGGTTCTTCCTTAACCTACCCACACTTCCTTTTCCCATGTGCAAAATGGAGACACACAGCGTTCCTACTTCTTGGGGCCATAGAACCGACAATGCTGGAGAGGGTAGTTATTTGTCACCATCGTCATTATTCATACTTGCTCTTCAGGCTAAAGACTCAACCCCAGCATTGTCATTCCATGTGGGGCATCAAAGGACAACTCCGGGGGCGCCTGGGGGTTCAGTCGGTTGAGCGTCCCTCTTGGGCTCAGGTCATGATCTCACAGCTCCTGAGTTCGAGCCCCGCGTGGGCCTCTGTGTTGACAGCTCAGAGCCTGGAGCCTGCTTCAGATTCTCTCTCTCTCTCTCTCTCTCTCTCTCCCCTTCTCCCACTCGCAATCTCTCTTTCAAAAATAAATAAATCATAAAAAAAAAAGAACAACTCCAGCATCAGGGGATGGAAATCTCTCTGCTTGTCTCAAGCAGAGGAATGACTTGCAGGGTTTCCCTGCCATTCCCCACTGCCACCCCGGTGGACTCTCTTCCGTGAGCCCAGGCTTGTGTACAGTGAGGGCTGCTGTTGGGGACTCCATGGCTCCAGCAAGCCTGGAAGAACCACACGGTTAGAGCTGGCCCTACGGAGGGAGAAACCAGACGGGCAGGCCAGGCAGGGGCAAATACAAACAGGGTGCGGCGCTGCCTCTGAGGACTCACTCCCGGGCCTGAGAAAAGGCAAGCTGACACTGTGAAACTCTCCGGATTAAGTGAAAACTAGGACAGAACTAATGAGACTCTGACTGCGTGTGCACAGATGAGATTTCAAATCAGGAGGTGAGTGGGATCGTATATAGCTTAAGCGCAGAGCACTGGATCCGGAGTCCAGAGCAAAGGTTTCTAATGCAATGCACGCTCAACCATGAACAGAATGGGCGGAGTGCCTCTCTGCACAGTGCTCTGGCTTCTTCATTCACAGGATGGAGAGACCGCTGGCCTCTACAGGGATTTGAGGACTGGGAGCGGGAAAGGAGGTGCTAGATGCAGAAGCACGGTGGGCTCTTGAGAGGAAAAGCGCCATTAAGATCCAAGGTATTATCACCATTACCGACGTGATCATTGTTCTTTGGTAGACTTACCCAAGTGGCCTTGGGGCAGGATCTGGTGGTGCTGAGGGACTTTAACTACCCAGTTATCTGCTGGAAAAGCAATATAGCAGGCCACAGATCATCAAACAAGTTCTTGGAAGGGGTTGGGGGAAATCTCTTAGTATAAAAGATATAGGAAGTAAACAGCGCCGCTGCCCTTCCCTGGATCTTTAACAATGAGGAATTAGTTGCAGATTTAAAAACACAGAGTCCGTGGTTAAGGCAAGCACAAACCGACAGGGAAACAGTCAGGAGAAGGGGCATTCAATTCAACAATTTCAACTCTACAAAGAGTCAGCAAGCACCTACCCTATGCAAAGCACCATGCTAGGCATTGCAGAGAGAAAACAAAAGAAAAGTCTAAGAAACAAAATAATTTCAAGAGAATTAGGTGTGAGAGATTAAAAAATAAATACATAAGTACAGAAGAAAGGAACCCTGTTGGTGAGAAAAGACAGAAGTGGGCAAGACCCCATGTCTACACTTTCCTTCTCACTTGAAGAGAACTAGTTCAAAAACATCAGAGTGTAAATAAAAACGTAAAGGGAATCATCACAGGGCTGGGGGGGGGAGGGGAGGAACAGTTTGAGTAGTTGAGCAAAGGTTAAAGGTTAGTTTCAAAAATGTCCCTGTGTGGTTTCCAATCAGGGCATTATCAGTTTAATTCTCTTTTTACTAAAAACAAGATGAGGAGAGAATTGAGATGTTAATGAAAACATCGTGATACTCATGATACCCATGATACCCATGATACCCGTGGCTGAGCAAACTCAGGTCGTGCCGAGCCTCCCGCCACAGCAACCATTACCCACCCAGACCCAGACGAGGCCAGCTACATGGAGGTGGGAGCCCGCCATGCTTACTTCGAAACTGGCTCAGCTTTAAAAGGAAGGCTATGCTCCGGGAAGACAGAAAGAGAGGTCCTGCCCACTGACTCTGGAAAACGCGATTGCAATAGGGAAGAGACATTTAAGGAACTGCCAGCCCTTATACCCAGCCCCAAACCCAGCTGGCAGATCCTTTTTAAGAATGTGCTTTCTGACTGAAAAGCCTCCCATAAAAAAACCAACCCTCCTAAGTGAGATGTCAAGGTAGGTATCTACCCGGTCCTTCTGGGAATTAATTCCCACATGGGAGCAAACGGCCGTCCTGGGCTCTTGATGTTCCTCTAAGCTGAGCTGGTGCTGCTGGTGTTTACAGAGGGCAGCTACTGCTCGGATCCGGGTGCCCCCTCCAGCCTGCAGACACCCCCCCGGTGCTCTGTCTAACTGGGGGCTGCTAAGTGTGGGCAGGCGAGCTGGAGAGCAGGGAGAGAGGCAAACTGGGTTTCTCTGCCAGTGCTAACTGAACCTTCGAGTTCCAGGTGCCCCGCCTGCCCCTCCCCTACGCTCCCCTTCCCCCCCACAGCTCAGCTGTCCCCTGGCGCCGGCTGCAGACCGGACCACAGGGAGTCGAAGGAGACAGCACACCTCTCTACTTACTGATGGGGAGGACGACGATGGGGATGTTCTTGGGCCGCTTGCTCTCCTTGTCGATGAATTCCCCGGTGACTGTTTTCTCTCTCTCAGTCACACGACAGTTGTATTTTCCACTGTCGTCCTGGCGGAGGTGGTAGATCTTCAGCACAAAGACACTGTCACTCTCTTTGGCCACTTTAAGCTGGCCCCGGGCTTCCCGATGGGCGAATTCACTGTTGAGGACGGGCACCGCATTGGGCCCCATGCTGGCAATGAGCGAGCTGTTGAAGGCCCAGGAGACGGCAAAGTAACGGTCGGGAATGTTCTGGGCCTCCAGGACGCATCTGAACTCCACTGGTTCACCCACCGTGTACAGCCGCTTCTCTGTTTCCAGCCGCACGGTGAACTCTTTGTCTAACAGAACAAAGGAACAAAACAGAGGCCTTGCAGGTGAGTGAGGGCCCCCAGCTGACCTAACCGTGTTGGCAAATTGCCACCACCTATGCCTTCTTTAAAGTGCTACCCACAGTGCATCCCCCTGGTCTTGAGAGAAAAATCCAATGCCCGTTCAGGGGATCTGAGGACCAGAGAAACTCCTGAAGGTCAAAGACAGAACTCAAAACGTTGCTAGACACAGACAGTCTAAGGGGCTTTTATCTCAGTTAAATGGGTGGGGCTCAGAGTCAGGGGCTAGCATTCCTGGCATCACTTGCCCAGGCCTCCCCTTGATCGACACGCCCACAACTCCATTTACACTGCAGGACTGCAAACCTTTCCCGCAGATGTCAGAGGACTCACCCCCATGGACCCGCGTGAGACAAAACGACACAGCGCCGACCCCGAGCCCCATAAACGCTCCCAAACATATGTGAGCTAAAACATGGTCTCCAGCCCCCGTGTGAGCGCTGGCACTCAGACACAGGTAGGACAACCCTTAACACAGTCCATGGGCAAGGTGAAAACCAGGGCCCACAATGGTCCCGTCAGATCAAATCTCAAGAAGGAACGAGAGTGGAAATACCAACTTCCACTGAAAGCTAATAACCTCTGAGACGCACAGTGAACCCAAGCATGCTTCAGAGCACTGGGTGTCTGATCAGGAATGGGTGGGGGTGGTGGTGCTCAAAGAAGGGCTCGTCGCCACTAACGGCATCCCATGCACGGTGAGACGGTGGGGGGGCTCTCATTCCTCCCAGGTTCGGCCTCTGAGCTCCGAGTCTGATGCCGCATGGACGGCACCTCACCTACTAAGCCTCAATCTAAGAGTCTGCATGCAGGGTGGACTCGATGAAGCGACAAACAGAAGCAAAGACAACCAGTGCTACCACCAACAGGGAAGCAGAGGCTTTGAAGCCGGACTCTACGTGCTCTCAATACTTTCCCCTTCCTTCCCCATCCCCATTCAAGGAATCCCCCAGAGCTCTGGCCTCGGGTTCCCGGGAATCCCAAAGACGCCCCTTGCATGGTGATGCTCCCTATTCTTCTGTCCCTAGCACTCACCACGTGCCTTCCAGGCATTGCTCCCGACCTGACCTTGGCCTTAAAGCTCTCTCCTACCTCATCTCTCCACGTCAGACCCACCCTCAGCTCCAGCTGGCCTCCGTGGCTTTTTGCTTCCAGAACCCAGATCTAATTGTGTCATTCCTTCCTTTAAAGTCTCTATTTCTCCCTCTCAGTGTCTGCAGCAGTGATTTTTAAATACTCCTTGGGAGGCAGTGGTGGGGGGGGGGCAGAGACAAGGGACTTTCTTCCTTCAGAATCTTGTGGTGCCCAAGATAGACGACATCTGGTTGAAGCAGGCGAGGGGACACCATGGCCCTCACGTGCCTTCCTCCAGCCCCTCCTGTGCACACCCACGCACGTGGACTTGCACACACCTCCACGTGCAACCTCTCTGCCACCTCTAAGGGCCTCCTAAGATCCCAGGAAGAAGAGCCTGCAAACACCTGGCCTGCGGCGTCAAGGCCAAGCTCCAGCACGATACGTGGAACTTCAGGCCACCTCTCCTTCCTCTTCGCCTCGCCCCTTCCCGGGACAGAAGCTCACCCAATGCCGGACTCCTCTCTGCCTGCCAAGCACAGCACACAATTTTGAGTCTATTTATGCTTGTCCCTCTGATGCCTCTCCAGGCGTCAGACCTGGCTCAACTCACCAAACGCACTGGCTTTCTTGGATCTGCCTGAATGCTCCCTTCTGGGGAAAACTTACCATTGTGACAACACTTCCCAGTCACTGTGGCCCTGAGCACTTGACACACAATAGCACCGCAGCACTCAGTACACTCTACTTAGCCCCCCCCCCCAACATCTGCACCTTCCCTGAGTGCAGCCTCCAAGAGGCATGCATCTTTGAACCCCAGTGCCTTCTGCCACCCCGTCGATGTGGCACAGACCTCCCCAATGTTTCCTGAATTGAACTAAGAGAAGGGCAAAGTCGGGGCTGTGACCATCGAGCCCCAAGAGCCTAGGGACACAGGGTAACATCATCAACTTTTTTTTTTTTTTTTTGAAATCCAGTTTTCCCTTTGCTGGCTTAGTCTGAATACATGTGCTGGGCAAATTTTAAAAGTCCTAATCCCAAATTGGTAAGATTAAAATAAAGAAGATTAACTGATGCAACCTCATTTAAAAGCATTAAGATTCAAAATTTGGTCCAGACTTTTGAAGCTGATCTTAAAACCATCCAGGAAGGAAGAGGATAAATATGAAATAAAGCGGCTTCACCAGATATCTTAGTATTGGAAGGTCTAGAAGCTGCTACACACTCTGGGTCCTACAGAGCAGATAAAGCGCTCTCTTTCCGGGAGCCAGCCGTTCTCGTGAAAGCCCGTCAGATGTCCAGAGACTCACCCCTGCCTATAACGGAGAGCTGTGCCTGACGACCTGGGTGGTGGAAGAGGCACTGGACCTGGAAATCCAGCTTCCCTGGTCCCAGCCCAGGAAGCTGGTTCGGGAACATGGACTGTTAGATAAGTGAGAAGCGCTGCTCAAGGGACATGGGAACGAGGTCATAGACCAATGCCACTAACGGTATGAAGCAAATGGGACCGTGAGTTTAAGGACAGGTCCTGAAGGGGGACCCCACTGACATGCAGCTTGACTGTGGTGCTTACACAAACCACGCCTCCAATGCCAGCCCCTCGCCAGAGGTGAGCAGCAACGTGAGGGAGGTCCCAGAGCCACTCGCGGCGCCTGATGATGGCAGAACCATCACCCTGCCGCCAAAGCCAGGGGACTGAAGGCTCACGGAGAGGCCATCCCCTGCCCCGCAGAGGCAGCCAGCGACAGCGGCCGGCTCTGATCTGGAGCAAGGCTGGGCCTGGAGGAGTGGGGAGTGCAGTGTGAGAATGCAGGGGACCGATACGTGGAGGCAGGGCTGGTCTTGGCTCACGGTGCCACCATCTTCCTGCCCCAGCTATAAACACGTCCCTCGGCCTCCTCTCTCCCCAGATTTATGGGGGAATCTGGCCCTCACCAGGCTGGCCTTGCCAACCCACCCCGTGCCTTCTCTCGGGGCCCCTGCCACAAAGCAATCTGCCCCTGGCACCTGTCCCCCCTCTGCCTGACCTCACAGAACTTCTCAGGGACTCAAGGAACAGGTGAGGAAGCATGTTGGAAATCAGACACCACCACCAGAAACGCGTTATTAATATAATGATAATACGTTCAGCCGAAATTTCTCTAGACCGTCATTTCATACCTCTGGTGGAAGGCTCATGATGTCAAATGCCTTTTACAAATGAAACGGGACTGGTCCCTAGAACAGGTAGCATCCTCAAAGTGGGGGACAGCCGACGCGGCTAACGGGGGAGCCCAGTCCTCAGACACAAACAGTTTATGGGACATCACCCAGGTCTTAAAATGAATTTGTAATTCAAGGAAATATAAAACTCCAGGGAGGTCAAAGGAACTAGGTCCAGAAGTGGGACTTGGACTGGGGGACTCGTCTCCAAGACTGACTTCGGTCAGGTGTCAGGTAGGCTCCCCTACGCTCCTAGGACTTTCAGAGGCCACCAGGGAAGGAGTCTGCACACGCTTGCAGCATGTGACAACCCACAGCGGCGGGCAGAGAATGGGGATGAGCGAGACTGACCGGTGGGCTGGACGTTGACCACGGTCCCCTCGGAACGCTTGCGGGTCATGGCATACCACGAGCCATCTGGGTCCTGGATCCACTCGGCAGCCTCGCAGTAGAACTCGCCCTGGTCGGAGGGCTGCAGGTGGAAGACGGTGAGGCGGAAGGTGGTGCTCCCCAGCTTGTCCAGCCGTACCTCCCCCAGGCTCTGCCTCTGGGCATACTCGCTGCTGGAGTGAAGCACGAAGTCGCGGCTCAGGGAAATCACCTCCACCGGCTTCTCGCCCCCTCTCTGCCGAAGCCAGGCCACAGACAGGTGGCTGTGCTGCAACGTCTCTGTGACCACCTCACAAGTGAGCTCCAGGGGATCCTGCTCCACTCTGTGCAGTGTCTGGGGGATGGCCGTGCTCTGCAGGGTGTCTGGGATCACTGAAACACAGAAGCGGTGCCAGCACATGGGTCACAGAGCCGCAGATCTAATCTCACGCTCACGGCCGGCCACCCACCCTCCCCAGCCTGCCCCCCCCCCAGCCTGCTGCAATCGCCCTGAGGCCACAGGCGACCCGGGAGGGCACAGAAACAGAACGAGATTTCTCTTTGGGTTGGGGCTGCAATGTTTTGACACTCACCTGTCGGGTATTGTAATATGTCTCGGATAACAAGTGGGATGTATTTCATTTCACATAGTGAACGACCCCCCTTGAAAATACTGTGTGAAACGAATTTTCTTTTTTAGGTCAGATGGGATTTTGTTGGTGGTTTTGGTACTGCTTCGGGATACTTTCACTTGGCTTCTGGCCGATCTTCAAAAGGGAATCGTTCCTAGAAGTTGACATTTCTATGTGCCTGGCTCACCTCCTCCCAGCTCGCCATCGCACCCCCCACTTCCTCCGAGTCTCACCAGCAACACATCGCTCTAAGAAGCCTAGGTTTCAGAAGGTCTTTTTGGCAGAGGAAGGTAACAGTGTCCTCAACTGTCTGACTGGTTGGATTTTTCATACAATTCATGTGTCAGAGTGGTCCGCACTGGGAAGAAGCCATAGATCGGGCGTGTGAGGACACTGCCCCGTGGCCCCTTGGTCAGAACTGTACTGTGGAGTCTAACCACTGCCCCTCTGGGCCCGGTGGGGACACCCCAGTCAGTGCCGGTGGGCGCTTCCTCACCACGCTCCCCTCTGGCCTGGCTCTCCCGGGCCTCCTAATGGGATATGGACCCAGAGACGGGAACAGCGAGCTTGGCATGGGGGGTTGGGGTTCAGCGTGGACAGTGAAGGGCTACAACACTCACGCATGAGGACAGCCAACAATACCAACAATACCAAGGCTGTTGTGTTGTGTCTTTCCGCCACAAGTCTGGACTTTCCAGTTTTTATGATCCCAACTATGCCTGGAAGTTATGACTTGGGCAGAGAGTTGACCCTTCACGTCCGTGAGTGTGGTGGCCCTGTGCCATCCTGTCCCCCACTGCCAGCTCCCCCCATCGTTCAGGGAGCATTTGTTCAGGACAACAACCACAGACCTCCTTGCCTTATGTTTTCATATCCCCCTTCACCAGCCATGGGTCAGTTAACCTTCTCTGAATGTGTTTTTAATGTTTATTTTTGAGAGAGAGCAGAGGAGAGGCAAAGAGAGAGAGACAGAGAGAGAGAGAGGGAAAGGGACAGAGGATCCTAAGCAGGCTCTGCACTGACAGCTGAGAGCCTGACGTGGGGCTCAACTCACAAACTGTGAGACCACGACCTGAGCTGAAGTCGGGCCGTTTAACTAACTGAGGCACCCAGGTGCCCCCTGCCTTCTCTGAACTCTTAACACCTGCACTACAGCTTTTGTAAGTTTTAGCCTCACTCAACCTTCTACTTATTCACAAGTGAATTCACAACCTTTACTCACTCATGCTACGTGTTAACCGCTAAAATATTTGGGAAACTTTGGTGTTTTCTTTTTAAGTGAAATAAAGGTGTGCTATTAACGAAGTGACTCAGTGTTATGGACTGCATGTTTATTTCCCCCAAAGCCACATGGCAAATCCCAATCCGTGCCACACATGGGGTGTCTGGAGCTGAGGCCTCTGCCGGGTGATTAGGTCAGGAAGGTGGACCCCTCATGAATGGGATCAGTGCCCTTGGCAAGGGACCTTGGCGAGCTCTGTCGTTCCCTTTCTGCCACGGGAGCAGACAATGGGAAGTCAAAAGTTGGCAGCCCAGAAGAGGGCCCTCACCAGAGCCGACCGTGCTGCACCTTAATCTTGGACTCACAGCCTCCAGAGCGTGAGAAGTTAACTGCCCACTGCTGAGGCCATCAGGCTGTGGTATTTGGTTACAGCGGCCCGATTGGACCTCCTCGGTTGGGACACTGGCCATGGAAACACCACCTCCTTACCTACTAGGTTCATCTTGGCACTGTAGCTCCCAAAGTACCGCTCATCCGTGTTGGGCGTGTGGCACTCATACTCGCCGGCATCCCGGGCCTGGAGGTCAGTGATGTGCAACAAGGCCGAGCTCCCCTGGACCCTCTCCACATAGATCTTGCCCCCACGGACGCGCTGGGTGTAGATGGCATAAGGGAAGGAAGAGTCCACGGTGCTGACGATCTGCACCTCACGCTCTGGGGCCGACGGCAGGTAGATGGACCACTGGAAGTTCTGCTCGGAAGGCCCCTGGTAGCCACTCACGTTGCACCAGATGGTGATGTGGGAGCCCTCCGTGCGGTACAGGGGCCCTTCCTGGACGGCGACATGTCGCTGCGCCAGCACCACACCTGCGGGGACACGCAAACAGGCTCGCTTACAACTCACACCAAAATGCGGAGTAGGTGGCGATCTTCAAAGGCTCTGTTATTTCTATGACCTGAGTATAAATAGCTTACTGGCCCTTTATGAGCCATTCTGTGATTTATAAATATTAATTAAAACACTTGCTGGGTAAAGCTCTGTCCCTAATTTGCATATATGGAAATCAGAGGGTGCAAAG
Organism: Proteles cristata cristata; assembly: GCA_017311185.1. NCBI lineage: Eukaryota > Metazoa > Chordata > Mammalia > Carnivora > Hyaenidae > Proteles > Proteles cristata. The sequence continues at coordinate 15,018 of JAESUZ010004198.1, forward strand.
TCACGGTTCTGTTACTTATGCAATGGCTGACCCTCGGGAGTTTCATCCAGTCCCTCTGTCATCTGTGCAGCGATTTTATATCTGTTTATTAATGCTGTTTATAAAGTTTTAATCAGATGAGCAGGAAAAGTTGAATCCTTGGCACACATTCAGATGAAAACAAACGAAAGCAACTGTCTTACGATCTGGGCCTGGGGGCGGGGGTGGGATGGGATGGGGTGGGGGTGAGGTCCTGGCACCCCTTCTTCGGTGCCGCACCCTGTGTTTGTGAATGTAGCTACTCCCGGGACAGCACGTGGAGGAGCACACCTCACCTCTTCCTGCCTTCAACGGGGCCAGAGCTGGGCTCCTGCAGGTTTAAGCCTAGTGCACACGAGCATGAGTGTGCAGGGCTGAAGCAGATCCGCATGCCCACCTGCTGCCAATGGCTGGTGGGGGGAGCTGACAGTGCGGACCCGTAACAAGGAAGCAAAGCTGCCCTTAGGATGGCGGCTCTGATTCCCCACGAGTCCCCCTACCTTCCGCCTACGGTGTTTCTCTGGGGTCGCCTCTGCCTTCCATGTTCTCCCTAACATGGTCTCCCCAGTGGACTCAGGGGTGAGGAAATAGAGCGAGTTTCCCCTCTCATTCCATGCCAGCCTACCGCTGATCCTGCCTGAGCCACTGAGCAGCGGGGAGGGGGCACATGCCCCTGGCATTCCTTCTCCACAGAAGCAGCGGCGGCGGAGCACAGCAGCGAGGCAGAAGGGGCAGGTGAGTTCCAGCCACAGCTCTGGCAGGAACTGAGGTGGGATGTGTCATCTTGGACAAGTTGCTTTTCCTTTCTAGACCTGAACCTCTTCAGCTATAAAATGATTTTTTTAAATGTTTACTTATTTTTGCCGGGTGGGAGGGGGGAGTGTGAGTGAGGGAGGGGCACAGAGAGAGGGAGACAGAGAATCCAAAGCAGGCTTCTGTCAGCACAGAGCCCGATGCAGGGCTTGAACCCACGAACCGTGCGATCATAACGTTGAGCCGAAGTCGGACGCTCAACCAACTGAGCCACGCAGGTGCCCCTAAAATGATTTCTAAGAAGGCCTGGGAGTGGACCAGCACATGTGCTAATGCCGACTTTGCCTAGCTGTGACTCTGGATAAGTTACTTAACCTCTCCAAACTTCAGTTTCCTCACCTGGAAGATGGGCATAATAATGTGCACCTCCCAGAGTTACGAAAACACTCAGGAAGAGAACATCTGCAAAGCCCGTGACACAGGGTCTAGCCCACAGTCACTCTTCCGGGAAGAGCAGCTAGCTAAAAACCCTTTCTGGCTGGAACATTCTGCAGCTCTGGATCTGTAGGGTTTGGCCAAGGATCACCCAAGGACATTCCAATGGCCTCCTGACAATGACAGCATCTCTAGACCACCCACAGCCGCAGCCCACTTCCACTCCATGAAGCCTTCCCCTCTCCCTTGCCAAAAAGGATGCACAGCTGCCCCAGAGTAAACCTATCTGATGTGGGCCCAGCTGGTGAACAGCCGGCACAGCTCAAGTACTAGGATTCAGCCCTAAAAGCAGTCTGTGGGGTGCGGCATGCAGGGGGAGGGGGGCAGTGCCTGTGCTCAAGGCAAGCAGATCTCATCTCCAAGGTGACAGGCTTTCAAACAGACCCTACAAGGAAAGACCTGAGGCTTGTGCACTGTAATTCCCGGAGGACCTTGTCTTCCAAACAAGATCTTACCCAGAACCCCATCTTGGCTTCAGCACCAGAAACTGGGAACAGAAAAAAAAAAAAAAAAATGAAGGGTGGGAACCAAATCCACAGATCAAAGTGGTGTGTGAATTTCCGTGATCCATTCTGGTCGATGGCATTGATTACAATCTTGAAAGGCATCGAGAAGGCAGCTCATTCAGTTATTTTCAGTATGTTAAAATCTGGCGTGTAACATTTTGACTGTGTGTACTCTTTTTGTGACAACTTGAAATATCTATATGGTGACATTTAAATCAAATGTTTGCAGTGCTCTAGAAAAGGAACTCTGAAAACAATGTAACTACAGTCATAACATTTAGGTCTCTTTGTGTTTCAGTGTTCTGTTAACCAGCCCACGGCCACTCTCAGCTGCGGACGCTGCAAAGGCTGGAGGCAGGTCAGGAGGCAGCTTCCTCCTTGGAGGAACGACTTCTCGACCCTGGATCTATTTTGCAAACCCTGGGGCTTTACAGAATAGCAGGGCCCGGACCCCACCCGATGGAACAGATCTGGGGCGCAGCCCGGGCACTAGCATTTCTAAAAATTCAAGTGCACGGCAAGGTCAAGAACTGCTCCTTCCGTTTGTCTCTGCATAAGTGGCAATCAGGTGTCCAAATTAGAAAATGTATCCTAACGTTCAAGCTCTCGGTAGCTTTAAACTCCTTCCTCCTGCAAAGGCTCCAGGTTGATCTGGGTCAAGAAAGTTTCATTCTTCCCCAGAGAAGGGGTGGAGGGGAGGCCCATCAGATACTGGCTATCGAGAGGCGGTGCCGAGCAGGCCCAGCCCCTGCCTGCATTCAACCCACAGCCCTTAGCAAAGCACTTGGTTGTTGGTAGCACACATCACTCCCAGAAGAGTAAACAGTACTAAGTGGCCTCAATGAGCCACGGGGGTCAAAACAACTTGTACAAGCCAGAAGCAGGTTGATAAACAGCACTGACAAACAAATAAATAAGTAAACGCTGTACTGTACTTGAGCCACACACATTCGGCTGCAGCTGTTTATTCGGGACCTCCTTAATTTCCTTCCTGTCCCACAAAGGGCCTCGGACTCCTGAAAATAATGCCGTTCTTAGGGAATGGGCCCTAACACAGAAGGGGAAATTACCTTATTTTCCTCAGTTTTATTCCCTTTGTGTAGCACCCCCCCCCATAGTTCCTTCTCCTGGCGCTGCCCCTCACTTTCTGAGACAGCACTGTGTCTTCGAAGAGAAGCGGGTCCCCTAGAGGGGGCCACGGCACCCCTACCTTCACGGCCCCTCCCATCTTTCCTCTCAGCTTGCAGAAGACTCCTCCTGGGCAGGGATCACCTTTTTTTAATGACTTTTCCTCCCTTCAGATGTTCCTATACTTTTTGAATTATTCTGCAACAGACAAATGTCACTTATGTAATTTAAAACAAAAGAACAAATATTTACAGCATTATATAGAATTGTACAAAAAGGACTAGACACCAAAAAAAGCAGAAAAAGGGTAGAAGACAAAGATAAAACCAAAGAGCAAAGGCAACAAATATGAAACAATGAGGCATATGGTCGATATTAATCCAACTATTTCAGTAATCACTTTGAATGTCAATCGGTGGTATGAATGTGCCAACTAAAAGACAGAGATTGTTAGAGTGGGGCTAAAAACAATCCAACTATATCTTATCTATGAGAAATCCACTCTAAATATAAAGATGCATACGGATGAAAAGTAAATGAATGGAGGAAAACACACCATGTAAACACTAATCAAAAGAGAGCGGGAGTAGCTATATTGATTTCGGACAGAGCAGATTTCAAAGTAGAGAAAAGTTACCACCGATGATGAACATTACATAGTTCTCCACGAGGACATGACAATTCTTAACATGTATGCACAAAACAATAGAGCATCATACTAGGTGAGGCAAAAATGGACAGAACTGTAAGGAGAAGCAGATTAATCCACTATCATAGCTGGTGACTTTTATACTCTTCGATCAGAAATAGACCTGTCAAGCTGAAAATCAGTTAAAGACATAGTTGAACTTGGGGTGCCTGGGTGGCTCAGACGGTTGAGTGGCCGACTTCGGCTCAGGTCATGAACTCATGGTTCGTGGGTTCGAGCCCTGTGTCGGGCCCTGTGCTGACAGCCAGCTCAGAGCCTGGAGCCTGTTTCAGATTCTATGTCTCCCTCTCTCTCTGACCCTCCCCTGCTCATGCTGTCTCTCTCTCTCAGAAATAAAAAACATTAAAAAAAAAAGACATAGTTGAACTCAACAACACCATCAATCAACTGAATATAATGGACAACTACTGACTACTTCCTCCAGCAATAGCAGAGGACACATTCTTCTCAAGCTCATATGGAACATTCACCACAACAGACAACATTCTGGGCCATAAAACACACCTCAACAAATTTAAAAGATGAGGAATCATACAGTGACGGGTAACAGACCACAATGGTATTAAACTAGAAATCAGTAACAGAAAAATAACTGGAATATCCCCAAACATGTGGATATTAAGCAACACACTTCTAAAGAATACTTGGGTCACAGGAGGACTTGCAAGAGATATTTAAAAGTACAGTACTTTGGATTAAATGAAAATGAAAGCACAGCTAATCAAAATGTGTGATATTCAGGGAAAACAGTGCTTCGAGGGAAATTTTATAGCACTGAATGCACGTATTAGAAAAGAAGAAAGATCTGAAATCAGTAATCTAAGTTTCCACCTTAGGAAAATAGAAAACGAAAAGCGAATTAAGTCCAAAGAAAGGAGAAGTCACAAGAATCAGAGCAGAAATCGATGATATTGAAATCAAGAAGTCATTAAAGAAAATCAACAAAATCAAAAGCTGGTTCTTTGAACAGATCAATAAAATCAATAAGCCCCTAGCTAGGCTGACTAGGAAAAAAGAGAAAGGACACCAATTATGTCAAAAATGAAAGAGAAGACGTTACTACATTGTCTATGAAAATGAAAAGGATAATAAGGGAATCCTATGAACCATTCTGTGCCCACAAATTTGACAGCCTAGCTGAAATGAATCAATACCTTGAAAGACACAATCTGTGAAAACTCCCACAAGGAAGAGATGACTTCAATAGACCTATACTTGAAGAAATCAAGTCAATAACTAAAAACCTTGCAAAGCAGAAAGCACAAGGCCTAGATAAGTTCACTGGTAAATTCTATTGAACATTTAAGGGAAAAAGTATAACAATGCTCTATAATCTTGCAGAAAACAGAGGAAGATGAACACTTACTCATTCTACAAGGCCAGCACTACCCTAACACTCACTAGACACAGGCATTATAAGAAAATTGCAGGTCAATATCTCTTATGAACACAGATGCAAAAATCCTCCAAAATATTAGCAAATCAAACTCAACAATTTACAGAAAGAATTACACACCAAGACCATGTGGGATTTATCCCAGATAATGCAAGGTTGTTTCAATACTTGAAAGCCAATTAATCTATCACATGAACAGGCTAAAAAGAAAAATCACATGATCATATCAAAAGAAGCAGGAAAAGCATTTGACAAAATCCAACAACCATTCATTATAGAAACTCAGTAAACTAGGAATAGAGGGGAATTTTGTCAACTTGATAAAGAATATCTACCAAAAAAAAAAAAAAACAAAAAAAACCCCAAAAAAACCCTATAGCTAACATCAGACCTAATGGTGAGAAACTCAAAGCTTTCCCACTAAGATCAGGTACAAGGCAAGAATCTTCTTCTAACAACCTCTTTTCAATATCATACTTCTCGTTAATATGATCAAGGCCTTGCTAATGCAATAAGGCAGGAAAAGGAAATATAAGATATATAGACTAGGAAAGAAGAGGAAAAACTGCCTTTGTTTACAGATGAGATGACTGTCTATATAAAAATATCTAAGGGAATTAACAAAAAAACACACAAAACAAAACCTAGAACAAGTAAGAATTACAATGTCGCAGGATATAAGGTCAATATACAAAGGTCAATTGCCTTCCGATATACCAACAATGAACAAAGGAATTTGAAATTAAAAACATAATGCCACTTACATTAGCACTCCCCAAAATGAAATAGATAGAAATCTAACAAAATACAGAAGATATATATGAGCAAAGCTACAAAACTCTGCTAAACAAAATCGAAGAACTAAATAAATGGAGAAAACTCAATGTTCTTGGATAAAAAGACTCAATAGTGTCAAGATGTCAGCTCTTCCCAACTTTATCTACAGATTCAATGCAATCCCAATCAAAAGTGTAGCAAGTTATTTTGTATATATCAACAACCTGATTCTAAATTTTATACAGAGAGGCAAGAGATGCAGAATAGCCAACACTCTATTGAAAGAGAACAGAGTTGAAGGACTAAAACTATCCAACTTTAAGACCTACTATAAAGCCATAGGAATGAAAACAGCACGGTAATGGAGAAAGACTGGACAAGTAGCTCAATGGAACAAAACAGAGACTCCCAGAATAGACTCCCATAATACAGTGATCTTGGACAAGGGGGCAAAGGCAATCCAACAGGGCAAAGGCAATCTCTTGAGCAAACGGTGCTCACACATGCAAAAAAATCCACAAAAACCAAAAAGTTAACCTAGACACAGACCTTATACCCTTCACAAAAATGAACTGAACACAGATCACAGATCAAAATGGAAAATGCAAAACTATAAAACTCCTAGAATATAACAGAGGAGGAAGCCAAGGTGATGCCTTTTTAGATACAGCACCAGGGGCATGATCCTTGAAATAATTGAAGAGCTAGGCTCCATTAAAATTACATGTCAGCTCTGTGAAAGACAAAATTGAGGGAATTAGAAGACGAGCTGCTGACTGGGAAAAAATATTTGCAAAAGACACATCTGATAAGAGACTGGTACCCAAAATATGCAATGAATTATTAAAACTCAAAAATAAGAAAAAAAAGAAAACCATTAAAAAATGGGCCGGACACCTTAACAGACACCTCACCAAAGATAGAAGACGGCAAATAAGTATATAAGAGGATGCCTCATATTTCATATCAGCCGGGAAATACAAATGAAAACCACAAAAAGATACCACTACACACCTTAAGTGTGGCCAAAATCTGGAACGCAACAATACCAAGCGCTGGTGAGGATGTATGGCCAGAGGAACTCTCACTCACAGCCACTGGGAACGTGAAATAGTACAGCTGCTTTGGAAGACAGTTTGGGGGTTTCTAACAAAACTAAGCACACCCTTCCCGTATGATTCAGCAATTGCACCCCGTGGTATTATCCTAAGGGGCTGAAAACTTTCGTTTGTCCAAAAACCAGCTCATGACTGTTTATGTCGGCTTTATTCATGATTGTCAAAAGTTGGAAGCAGCCAAGATGTCCTCTGGTAGGTAAATAGCTAAACAAACCGCGGTGCATCCAGACAACAGAATCTTATTTCGCATTAAACCGAAATGAACTTTCAAAGCATGAAAAGACATGCAGGAACTTTAAATACACAGTATCAACTGAAAGAAACCAATCAAAAAAGGCTATAGATTATATGATTCCAACTATATGACATTCTAGAAAGGGCAAAACCAAAGAGATGATAAAAAGACCCATGGTTGCAGAGAGTAGGGAGATAAGCACGTGGAGCACAGAGATTTTTAGGGCAGTGGAAATACTTTGTACTATATGGTAATGAGGAGCATGTTTTATTACATGTGTATCCAAAGCCATAGAATGTCCTACAAGAAGAATGAACCACGGGGTAAACTATGGACTTCGGGTAATTATGATGAGTCAGTGGAGGCTCATTCCTGGTAATGAATGTACCACTCTGACAAGTGACGTTGATCACACGCAATACTATTTATGAGTGGAGGCAGAGGCAAACAGGAAACTTCTGCATCTCCGTCTCAATTTTGTTGTAAACCTAAAAAAGCGTAGAGAGAAAATACTAGGTAAAAGGACGGCGAGTGATTTTTATTTTCTTCTTTACATTTTACTCCCTTCCCAACCTCCATCCTCTGCAAAGAGTATGTTCTAGTTAGATAAGTAGGAAAAAATTTTTTTACCCACAAATAAAAATAATGTAGGACTGCTGTATAAACTTTCTTCTGTACTAATATGGTATAATAGGAAATAGGTATTTGGTCTTTGTCCCTGGTATGTGGCTCAGAGCGTTGAAAACTCTTGGGATTTCCTGAGTGATAGGAATGTCCTGTCATTGATAAAGAGCCCCTTTTCCCCCTAAGGGGGTATGCTAATGATTCAAGGTGGTCCGTTAGACACTTTCAAGAGTGGAGCTGGCCTTCCTTCAAGGGTTGAAAATTTCAACCCCAACCCCCAAACTCCAGGGCAGAGATAAGTACTAGAGTGAGATCAAACACCAATGACCAATGACTTAATCAACCATGCCCATGCAATGAAACCCCCATATGGAAACCCTAAACGACAGAGTCAGGAAAACCTCTAGGTCAATGTGTAGGGAGGGTGGCGCACATGGGGAGGACAGGAGGGCACCCTCCATACCTTATCCTACACACTGAGTAGAGCTGACCTGTGTGACCAATAGGAAATGCAGAAATGATGGAGTATGACTTCCAGGGCTAAGCCATAAACAGTCAGGGTTTCTGCCTTGCTCCCTGAGATCACGTACACCATGTCATGAGGCCATCAGAGCAGCCTTCCGGGCAGGCTACCTGAGGCCTCCTTCCAACAACCAGCATGTAACTGAGCCACCCTGGAAGTGGGTCTTCGGGGCCAGCCAAGGTGACTGCAACCCCTCCCCCCCACCCCAGGAGGGTGCAGAGTCAGAACCATCCAGTTAAGATGCTCCTGGATTCCTCATGCACAGAAACTGTGTGAGATCATGTACACTGTTTATTTATGTATGTTGTTTTCTGACTTTTTCTATCGTTTTAAGAATTTTATTGACAACTGCCGTAATTACCACTTTCACAGAGTGCACACAGCCTCTCCGATCAAAATCTTTTTTATTTTATATTCAAAAATATTTTTAATGTTTCTTTTTAAGTGACAGTGAGAGACAGAGTGCGAGCAGGGGGGGACAGAGAGAGGGAAACACCGAATTTTTTTTTTAATGTTTCATTTATTTCTGAGAGAGAGAGAGACAGCATGAGCAGGGGAGGGTCAGAGAGAGGGTGAGATACAGAATCTGAAACAGGCTCCAGGCTCTGAGCTGGCTGTCAGCACAGAGCGCGACGCGGGGCTCGAACCCACGAACCACGAGGTCATGACCTGAGCCGAAGTCGGACGCTCAACTGACTGAGCCACCCAGGCGCCCCAGGGAGACACAGAATCTGAAGTGGGCTGCAGGCTCTGAGCTGTCAGCAGAGAACCCGATGCGGGGCTCAAACTCACAAACTGTGAGATCATGACCTGAGTTGAAGTTAGATGCTTAACTAACTAAGCTACCCTGGTGCCCCTCAAAGTCTTTTTTATAAGACTACATTTTTTTTTTTTTAAGACCAATTTTAGGCCTACCATAAAACTGAGAAGAATTTACTGTTAAGCCTTAAGTTTTGTGCTAATTTGATTTGTACCAGCATATGACTAATATCGACACCTGTGAGTTCTACATTTAATGAAAAATTGTGTTCTGTGCTCACGTATGTTTTCTAGAAAAAGGGCCCATAAATTTTTAAGATTCTGAAAGCGATTCAAGACCCAGAAAAAAGGATTAAGACTACTGCTTTAGACAGTCCATGGTCATTAGGACAGGCCATGTCCCTCTGGATTTAGCTGTGACAGCCTCCACTCCCATGAACACACACAGGGGATCGCTTAGCTAGCTTTTCAAGACATTTCATGTCCAGGGATGTTCTCACTTCTGTCTTTGTACTAAGCTCTAGCTGAACCTCGCTAGGGGCAGGATGAATCAGGAGTCAGTGAGAAGGAGAGGTCACCGTGCCCGTGAAAACTAGCCTCTCGTGCATTTTCTGGAATGTGCCAAGGCCCGGGGAAACCACACTGGTAGGCACAAGATCCAGCCACTATGTTTAAGAAGCACAACTGAGTGTGCCAAGGTGCCAAAGGATCTCAGTCACCATTCCACATCTGCTTTTCCAGTTGTCAAAGCTCGGCTACAAGTCCTACATGTCAACCCGGCCATGCTAGATGTTTCCGAATCTATTCAACGAGAAGCATGTCGTGTACCATATACCGCTCTCACAGGCAATCCCAGAGATCAACTAATACTGAGAAAGCCACCAAATGAATATTTCAAGAGTTCATTTTATTTCCACCGATAGGAGATCATCTAAACACAGGAAAAATCTTTGGAAGTACGAGAGCATCAAAGGGGCACTGATGTGCAACTTTGGGTTAACAATGCAAAACTGCGTGTGTAGTAAAATTGCGTTTAAAAAATACTACAGCTACAAAAATGACCAAGGGAAACATGATGATACTGGGTTGAATCTTTGAGTGGTGAGAAGACAGGTGACTTTCTCCGTCTCTTCTTATTTTCCCATTAGTTTATTATTTTTTTAAATGTGTATTTTTGAGAGAGAAACAGAGCATCAGTGGGGAAGGACAGAAAGAGAGAGGGAGACACAGAATCCAAAGTCCGGTCCAGGCTCCGAGCTATCAGCACAGAGCCTGACGCAGGGCTCAGACTTGTGAACTGCGAGATCGTGACCTGAGCCGAAGTCGGATGCTTCACTAACTTAGCCACCCAGGCGCCCCTTCCATTACTGTAAATAAGCAAGTATGTCTTGCTTTAAAATGAAGATAATGAGGACAGTGATCAGCACGTTAGTGTGCCACACTACCCCAACCGCTCTACATCTCATTCACACAATGAAAGGAGGTCAAAGTCATCAGAGCAGCATTTACCAGGTGAGGAGATGCCCTTCAAGGTTCAGTCTCCTTCTCCAAGACCACGAACATGACTAGTGCTTCTCTTAGTCTGTGGCTCATGCTGAATGTGCCAGGTAAACATCAGTGATAAGTGAGGGTAAACCACCAACTGGGTTTTCTTGCCAACCTGCTCCTGAAAACGCTGATCAGGAATCTGTACAGCCTCAAGTGTAAAACGCCAAACAGACCCTCCGCAGGGCAGAGACTGGGCTGCATAAAACCTCCACAGAAGGTGGAGGGGAGCCTGGAAGAGAGCAGTCAGGAAGGCCACTCCAGGAATGGACAAGGTCTGGGGATCCCGCTTTTCAGCCTTCAGCCGAGGGAGGACAACAAGTGGCGTGATCTAAAAGAAGCTCCATGGGATCCCCTTCTAGACGAGGGGATAGACAGACACAAAGCTTGGCCGTTGTCAACAAGAGCCAGCACTTGCCGAATGAGGTACAGAGCCTGTCCAAGTGCCTTATGTGTATTAACTAATGTCAGTGTTCACCGTGAAGTCTGTACTCTTATTAGTGACTTCCCTTTACAGACGCAGAGCCCGAGGCAAGTGGTAGGGGAAGCCAGTCAATGAAACCAGGCTGGAGACACCCACAAAAGGTGCACCGTGAAAAGCGCCTTCACAAAGAAGGTCCCGCTAGCTCAATGTCACCACCCACTACAGGCGCCCCAACCAAGGCGTGGGCATGCACACGCAGACCCCAGTACGCACAGGGAAGCTGCAGAGGCAGGGCGGCTGTGGGCTCAGCTTCCCACCTATGTGTGGGTCCTTACTTCCATCCAAAACGTCCCCTGAGACAGCCATGGACTCTCATGGGATATGTGTGGTGCCACAACCCAGGAGTAGACATAAAGGATGCAGCTGATTCCATAATGTTCTCCCTCCTTGACCTCTCCTGGCATAAGCTGGTTCCTTCACCTCTCTGTGCCTCAGTGTCCTCGCCTATAAAGTGATACAATCTTCACCATGTTGTTGAAGGATTGAGAGTCCTCCCCTTAAAACTCAGTATGGGGCCCATCATAGGTGCTCACTATGCATGAAGACAACAACTGTAGGTGGAGACCTGGTGGTAAATACTAGCTCTGGCTATGGACCTAATTTCTCCCATGGCAGAAAGGTGTGTTTTCCAAACAGCTTACCAATATCTCCTGTCCCGGGGGGCCTAGGTGGCTCGGTCCGGTGAGTGCCTGACTTTGGCTCAGGTCATGATCTCTTGATTTTGGCTCGGGTTGTGATTTCATGCTTTGTGAGACTGAGCCCTATATCAGGCTCTGTGCAGACAGCACGGGGCCTGCTTGGCTCTTCTCTCTCTTTCCCTTGCTCTCTGCCCCTCCCCTGCTTGTGTGCGCTAGCTCGCTCTCTCTCTCAAAAAAAAAAAAAAAAAAAGAACTTTGGGCACTAAGGTGGTTCAGTGGTTAAGTGTCCGACTTTGGCTCAGGTGATGATCTCACAGTTTGTGGGTTCGAGCCTCATGTCGGGCTCTTCACTGAGAGCTCAGAGCCTGAAGCCTGCTTTGGATTCTGTGCCTCCCTCTCTCTCTCGGCCTCTTCCTGCTTGTGCGCTCTCTCTCAAAAATAAATAAATAAACATAGAAAAAGAAAATCCCCTGTCCCATGAGATCTTCTTCCTCAAGGTGACCATGCCATGGAAGGTGGAGTTTAATTCCCTGCCCTTTGAACCTGGGCTGGTCATGACCCTGTGGATGTCAGACTTAGGTCTAAAAAGTGATGAACTCTGCTGTGCTATCTGGTGTCCCATACCACTGTGTAAGAACTTCAACAACCCTGAGGCTGCCATGGCCTGAGGAAACCCAAGGCACAAGGGCTGGGTGCTCCTGTCCAGAGCCTTCCGGACCGTGCCGTCCACAGCCAGCACCACCGTCAGCCACGTGCGTGAACAAGCCCTCTTATGGTTCCCCAACTGCAAAGAGCCTTCTGGCCTTGGAAGGTTCCAGCTGAGACCTCAGCCACTATGGAACACAGAGAAGCCATTCCTTCCATGCCCGCCCAAATTCCTGACCCACAGATTCCGCGAGAATAAACACTTTTCGGCAACTGAGCTTTGGAGTAATTGGTTACACAGTAAAGACAACTAGGACGTACATGACGCATACCTGGGGTACTTACTGGACGAAAGGTACCAGGACAGAAACAGAGAGAGAGATTAATCAGACACGGCTTCACGCTAAGTTGACAATCCCAAAGGACACATGCATAACTGGTCATTATTGTACACCAGGATGTGTACGGGGGTGCAAGGGCAAGGTTAAGAGCCCTCAGAAGGAGAAAGTAGGTCCACAAAGACTTCACGGAAGTAGGAACATTTGACCTGGGACAGGCAGGGACATTCGGGCCACACATAAAACACTGGTGTGTCCCAGGACCAGGAAGAAGTTTGCTGAGGACTCTTGTCACAGGGCTGAAGGTCCGCGAGTGCCAGGCAGGAAAGGGCACTGAAAGGCACGCTAATAGAGACAAACCTGTCCTCTGGGACAGGGAAGTGGAAAAAGAGACCAGCAGAGGAAAAGGAAGGTCACAGACCAGACTTGTGTTTTTGAGTCATTCCTCTGGTGGTGGGTAGAAGGCAGAGCGGAGGGTAGGCTCGGAAGCAGGGAGACCAAATTCACAGTCAAGTGAGACAAGATGAGGGCCTGGCCTGGTTTTAAGTTCAAGGACGAAAATATCACTCCCTCCCTCTTTCCTTCTCTCTCTCTCTCTCTCTCTCTTTTTTAAATCCCCAGTGGTACCTAAAATAGAGCTGGTCTAAAGGTGATGATTAATTAACACTAAATTATTGATGCCACTTCTAATAAGGTGTGACTACCAGCTACAGGACCGGCGAAGACAGCAAACGCGATGATTCCCTTCACCCCAAACTGACCTTGATCTCCGTGATGCGCGCATTGCTGAGTCACGATGAGGCTGTTTCACTGCCTACTTAGGGCTTGGGCAACCGAGCGCCTGCGCTGGGTCCTTGCTTCCCAGCTGCTGCCTCGTTTACTCACTACTAAACTTGAAGCTGCCTCCTTAGAAGGCTGAACTAGGACTTCAAAAATGTTTGAAACATCCGAATATTTACTTAAGTTAGACGATGTAAACCATTTCAATGAAAATATTATAAGCCTTCAATCTCTTCCAACTACCAGCTGTCATTCTACTCCACACCCCCCCCCCATTTCCCCAGAGATTGGCGTGATTTAGGGATATATCACTCCAGACTCTTAAAAATCCATTTGCGTATGGATATATTTATGTGTATATGCATCTACACGTATATATACATATAATCTATATACATTTATAATCATTGAAAATACACAGTTACAGTCACCTCTTTGTCATATAAACACTTTGATTCCATACAGACACATTCCTTGGTTTTGCTCCTCAATGTTTTTGAGTTTAAATATAATTCTAGTTCCTTCCTTTTATACAGGCATATAGTATCCCCTCCTGGAATTACACCACATTTTATTTATTCTCCTATTGATGGATAATAGGTAATTTATTTTTTTTTAATTTTTTTAATGTTTTATTTATTTCTGAGAGAGAGAGACAGTGTAAGCAGGGGAAGGTCAGAGAGAGAGGGAGACACATAATCTGAAACAGGCTCCAGGCTCCGAGCTGTCAGAACAGAGCCCGACGTGGGGCTCGAACCCACGAACCGTGAGATCATGACCTGAGCAGAAGTCGGATGCTTAATCGACTGAGCCACCCAGGCGCCCCAGGTAATTTCTAATTTTTTTGCTACAACCAGCATGCTCTTCTCTTTCCACATGCCTCCTACTATAACAACACTCCAACCAGTCTTGATGGATAACTCGTGAGCTTTTATGCACTCCTTGCTTGCACACCTCAATCCATTGGTTTGGAGATGAACTATAACCTGCTCTCCTTGAGATCTGCAAACCACTGACCTTGAGGAGTGAAGGACTGGACTTTCCCAGAAGATAAGGTTCGACTACACTGGAAAACAGCTGCGGCTGATGCCAGCAAATCTGTCCAGAGTCACGTGCCCCTAGGACTAGCCACCAGGGCATCTGCTTTTCTTGCATGGAACACCCTCCTCTTTTCCCTGCCCTCCCCTTTAAACCACTCCAGCTTTGCCTGGATGCAGAAGACAGCCTCTGAGATGTGAGTCCACCACCCTCCCAGGTTGCTGGCTTCCTGAATAAAGCAAGCTTCCTTTTGCCACCATCACTTGCCTCTCAGGTAGTGATCTGCGAGTAGCAAGCAGCTGAACTTGAACTCGAAACCTGTTCTCTGTCCAGGAACACTGTCTTTTTGTGTTTTCCTCGCCTGAATTTATCCACACCTCCAGCTTCTCTCTCCTTCACCATTTAACCCACACTGGAAGACCAATTCTAAGACACCCATGGCTCTTTCACTCCATGACAAGCTTGGCACTAGGACCCATCCCAAGGACCACACCTCCCTCCCCTTCCTCAGCCCCCCTCTCCTGTCACTCACCCCTGGAGCCACGACCCTCCAGTCCCAACAAAGGCAGGGCTAATGCCCCAGAATCCCACCCACCCTCTCATACTCCTCCTCTTCGGCCCCTTCACCACCATCCTAAGGAAGGTACAGCACGGAAGCAGCATCTGGAAAGGAGACGGGGGAGAGTGTAGCCTGCCCTGACCCAACCATGTCAGTGGCTAAGGTAATAGACCCTTTCCCCAATTCCACCAGCAATCAAGGCACCATATCCAACAGCAAATACTTATAATTGAATATAAGTGCCAGCATTTGCCTTCTATTTTCTGAAGGAAAAAAAAAAATGGAAAGACGGAATCAGATTACTTGCCTATAAATGCTCTGCCTGTAATCACCCTACATCTCCTGACCACTGTTTCCTTCCATCTGGTTTCAACGATAACAGAAGTGGGCGGAGCATCAGGCTGACTTCACTTCAGTAAGAGGCCACCTCGCCACACAGCTCCCAGGTCAAGTCCGGCGGCCTTGGAACCACAAGCTTCGTGGGAGTTCCAGCACAAGAACCCTCGCTTGGGGCCAGCGAAGGCCCGTTCCTCCTCACAGCATGCATTTCATAATTGAGGCCACGGACACTATTTTAGGGGGAATTTCTGGACCTCAGATGCCCCAGTTTCTCCAAGTTCCCAGGCTCACGGAGAGGTAGGTGCTGGGTCTCCAAACAGTCTCCTCGTTGGTCGCCTCTGCCATCCTCCAGGAGGAGCAGAAAGACACCTCCTCCATTCCCGTCATGCCCTGTCGCCTGGCTCTTCCTTCTAGAAGCTGGCAGGCTTCTCCATCCCCCTTGATGCTCTTGTGGCCCCAGGAAGAGGAGAACGCTAAGCCCAGGTCCTTCCTGGAAAATGCCGGCAGAGATCCTTCGGGCAGCATTAGGACGTTAGCTTGCAGGGGGGCAGTAAGGGCTGCAGAAGACGTGAGGGTCTTGTCCGGGGCATCAGGGTGTGAACTGGTGCCTGTGGCTTCAGGAAGATGTGCCATGTCCCTCGACACAGTGTCCTCCCACCCTGCGCTGTCTCCCAGCACCAAGGCCACGGGTACACAAAGGTGAGACATGGGGGCCTTCAGGGTGTCCTGAGGGCTGTTTCCCACTCTGGTGCAGCTCCTCGAGCTCCCCCTCAGTGTGCCCTCCTTGTACGAGCCACCAGTGCTGTCCTCCCAGCTCCGTCCAAGGCCACGGCCTTCTCCCCATGTTCACTCGGCCTTCTGGAGGTCCTGCTGTGATGCTCAGCAGGAATCTCTGGACGGCGAGCCACTGTGTCACTGCCCGTGGGTGCCCTGAGCTCAGTGCGTGGGGTTTGGCAGGCACTCCAGTAAACGACGGATGGGCCTCTGAGCCAACGAGTCCAGTAGGAAAAGTCTGGAACACCCACCTTCCGTTTGGGTAGGCCCCGACGGCTCCCTCTGGGATCCAGGGCTGGCTTTGCAGGACAGGGAGGGAGGGGCAGTAAGAGAAGCAGATGGGCCGGCAGCAGAGACGACCATCCTGCCTACCAGGCCCATCCCCACACACATGAGCCCCCCCTGGACGTTAGATGGACAACCACAAGAAGCTCAGCACCGGGGCCCATTCGACTAACTCACGTCAGGGCGGGGGGAGGGGAGAAGGGGGATACGACAAGAAGTTCAAAGCGACCCAAGAGTATGGGTCATGGACATTGGAAAGCCCAGACCTGGAGACCCACGTGACCTAGGCTCTCCTCTCTTCCAGGATAGGCTTCCTTTACTTCGTCAAAGTTTCTGTGCTCCAACAATTCAGTTCACATAAGCCTATTATTACTATGCTCCCCTCCAACTCCCCAGTAGGGCTCTTGGTACAAAACCCCCAGACAGTAACTTCAAAGGCTTAGCTGTGGAGTTGGGGACCATTTATGATACACACTTCACCTCACCCAGGTCCAGCCAGACTTGAGCAGATGGGCTTCTGTATTCTATTGCCTGGCATATAAGCACAGACCCCTTGGTCCCTGTTGTATACAAGGCAGGGGGGACCACGGGGAAGGGGGCAACCCCCTGTTTCAAGCATGAGTGGCCAGGGATCCTGACAGATGTCTAGCATACCACTAAGGCCCCAACATCCACACTCAACTAAAAATTTAG
Source organism: Proteles cristata cristata (assembly GCA_017311185.1). Classification (NCBI taxonomy): domain Eukaryota; kingdom Metazoa; phylum Chordata; class Mammalia; order Carnivora; family Hyaenidae; genus Proteles; species Proteles cristata. The sequence continues at coordinate 32,177 of JAESUZ010004198.1, forward strand.
AGTCAAGTGCACGGACACTGCCTCTGGAGTTTTTCTTAAGCACGTGTTACCTTATCATCATAATTCATGGCCATTCCTTCTCTCTCAGCTTTGACCTTCACTGTTGGTGGTTCAGTCTCCTGCACTTTGCCCTCGTCTGTGGGCAGCCCTTGGGTTGCATATTTTTCCAATTTAATTCAAGGAACATGCTTTGAGCATGACTGTCACCAGGTAGTGAGCGGCGGGTCCCCTGCTGGTTCTTCCTGGGGAGCACAGACACATAGAGGAGAACCGTGGAGGTGAAGGTTAGTTCTGCAGCAGCCCAGGGACGAGACAGCAGCAGCCCTGCGGAGTTCTGAATACGGTCCTGGAAGGCCTGTGGGGCTCTGCTGGGAGGGAGCAGAGGGCCTTCCAAAGGGGGGCGAGGGGCGCCCGCAGAAGCAGGGAGAGGTCCATCAAGCAAGACTCTATTACATAAATCATGGCCCTTCACATGTGATGAAATACTACGCAGCCATCAAAAATCACAGAGGGGAATGTTATGGGCACCTAAAAATGTTGAAAGCACGTTACTAAGTTAAAGGAGGAAAAGGCTCTAATGGGTTGGAAAGTGTTTTTGTTAAAGACCCCACCCACGCCGCTCACCCCCCACCACGCTGCTCACCCCTCTACACCGCTCACCCCCTATATACACGTGGGGAAAGTCCTGGGCTTGTGTGCAGGAAACGGCTAAAGGAGAGGAGGGCCACCAGTGACAATCTTTCTCGCATGTCACGCTCCCTAAGCATTCTGCACTCTGCATGGATTACTCTTGGAAAAGTGCTTCTCAAACCGCTTTCCCCCACTGGCCCCCCAGAAAAGGAGTCAGAGAGGGGTGAATGTCTTGGTGCAGACAAATCCAGGGTTGTGTGAGTAGGGGAGGAGGGGGTAGCCAGGGAGCCTGTGCAGGGCAGGGGTGAGAGGGCGGTGACGTAAAACAGGGAAGGCTGAGAGCGAATACGATGGCAAAATCGGCCAGGGCCAGGCTGGCCCCGTGACCTGGGAGGTGTGCCATGTCGCATGGTTAATCAGTTGCCCTCTATTTGAGCTTCATACCTGCTCAAGGGTCTGGCGGAACAGGTTTGACCTCATCTCCTTTTTTTTTTTCCCCAGCTATTTAGTCACTTTGCTAAAACTCCTCGTTTTCCGAGTTATTCAACTTTCAATTCCATGCTGATCCGTTCCGAGCCCTCGTACATATCTCTCCTCTCGCTTCTTCTCACTGGATAGCTCTGCGTGCGCAGCATGAACGGACACCGCGAACCCTGATGACAAGCGTCCTTCCAGGATACAAAGAAGGCACCTGAGTGACAGCCAGCCGGAGGAGTCCCGAGAAAGCAGAAGCTCAGGCATTAACATGCAGGCTGCCTCTGACTTACCCAGGGCCAAGGACATGACCCACGTTATGGGCTGTTCGTAATTCCCCACTGAGAGCCTGAGAGCGAGGGCGGCCGCACCATCAAAGGCCCTGGAGGAGCCTTGAGAACAGAGGTTTCGGGATTGGGATTCTGAACATTTGCCGAATGGTCCCGCGAAGAAGGGAGGATTCAAAAGTCTCTGCCTGGTGGCGGCACCCCCGGCCCAGCTGCTGAAGGTGCTCCCCAGACACACCCTCCTAATCAGGGGCAAGGCAGAAGCCCTCTCGGGACAGAGACAAAAGATTTGAGGCAGTAATGAGATGTGTTATCCTGAAATTGAGGCTTTCTGCCTGGCTGTCACCAGCAAAGGGACATAAGGATGAGTACCTGTGAAATCCTTGGCGTTAGCAAATCTGCACCTTACTAGCATTTTCCCCAAGTGCGTTCTCACTTTAATTCCACAACTGCCCTGTAAGAGAAGCATACCGTCCCCATTTTTCATATGAGGGGAGCAAGTGGAGGCTCGGATACGGAGTCACAGTGGTGGCAGAGACAGACCGTGGAGTCCTCGTTCATCCGTCCCACAAATACGGACGCTGCCTCTCCTTTGCCGGGCACTGTGTTACTTAGGCCGATGAACTGCGAGACCCAAGTCCCTTCATAGTCTAGAAGGAGTGCAAACAGGTGTGTAAATGAAGGCTGCGAAGTGCCACCGGCGCTGTGAAGGGTGCGCGGGGGACACAGGGCACGTGGTCCCTGCCAACCATGGGGGGGTCAGAAGAGCTTCAGAGAACAGCGCTTCCATGTGACAGTTTGAACCAGGATGAGTGGGCATTCCTGCCCGGCGAGGCTAAACGACACGGCCTGGATGTCAGCACAGAGCAGGCTGAGTCCACACAGGGCTGCGTGAGGGGGCTGGAGGGCCCATGGTGAGGGCCCACGGAGGGCCAGACCAAGATGAAGCCGGGGCTCACTGCCATGCTAAGGAGGCTTTGATCCAAGAGCAGTGAGGAGCCACGGAGGGGGTGGCGGGTAAAACAGAGAATATCTATTCTGAATCGTATCTTGGGAAGATGGTTCTGGCAGGGGTGATGGGTAAGGGGTCCCAGCAGGGGATCCTCGCGGTGATCCAGAAGCGTGCCATCTGAGGACCCAACCAGTGCAGATCACAGGAGGCAGAGGGAGGCATTCTGGCCAAAAAGATGCACAGAAATGTGGTCAAGAGCTTGAAAGCATGTCCAGGGAGCAGCTCCTAGGTCTGGGTGATGGGGTGGGTGGGCAGAACAAGACAGAGGAAGTGGGTTTGTGGGGAAGCTGATGAGGCCTTTGGTGGACTGAGAGCCCCACTCTCCGGACCACCCCACCGCTTGCAGCTAGAAGTCACCTCCTCCAACAACCCTGTGCAGGACAGGGCGGGTGGAGGATGGGCACGCAGCTGAGGGATGGCAGGTACCCAGACAGGAGGTGCCTTGCGGGCCATAATAAGCCACTGATGCCTTTGAGGAAGTTGCCAGGAGACGGTTCATGCAAGACTGTTCCCAATAACTGGCGTTCAGTCCTCCTCAGAGCCTCTTCCATCAGCTGCAGACCCCACAGCTCCCCAGTGGGCGTCCTTACCACGAAGGTCCAGACACAGCGGAAGTCACCAAGGGCAGAGCCCATTCCTGGAAGGGGGTCAAGGATTCCAGACTCACACAAGTCTGGGTTGAGAAAAGGGAGGAAAGACAACCAGTATCCACCCAAAAAATGATCCCCTGAACAAGGGCTCTGATAGTACGGTTGTGAAGGTTATCACTTTGCTGGGGCTGCACATTTAAAATAGTTACGCAGTAATCAAACCCAGAAAATGCTGACCATCCCCGAAGGTCTCCAGTGCATCTAGTGCTGATAAGGGGAGTTATCAGTTGCCTTTTGTGTAGGGCCAGATGAGCTATGGGTGGGTGCGTGGAGAGGGGGGATGACTGCGGGGGGTGGGGCAGGGAGCTGCCAGCATCCCCTAGCATAGCAGACTGCCATCGAAAGGCGACATACTTGTCAGGATTTAAACAGCATCTCTGAAACCACTTTCCAGAGAATGTGGAGTGACTGACCACACCATACTCTGAATGAGGGGTCTTCAGAGGCAGAAAGAAAAGCAAACCCGGAAGGGAACAAATGAGGACGCGGATGGTGAGGGATTAACTTTTAATCCTGCTTGGTGATCCTTTTTCGGCCATATCTTTGTCTCCCCGAACTGATCAAGGACTGTCCAGGAAATCCATGCTCTTGGAGGGAAAAGAGAGGCGTCTGCATGAACTTAGAGCTCCCCTGGTCTGGCAGGATTAGCTCACCATACCCACAGAGCCGAGCACAGGCCCCAGTGCGTGGAGTGCTTTTTACGGGCAGAGGAGCTGCAGCCCTTTCTGAACCTCCAGCCAAATCCGGGAAAGTAAAGGGCTGCAGTCAGGAACAGGCAAGGCAACAGCCAGAAAGGGGCTCTGGAAAAGTCCTAGATCCCCACGGATGGAGATGGTGACCTTGGTGCACTTACAGAGCATTTGATTTACTTGCTGAGGCAAAATTCCCTAAGAATGAGACCCTGGGACCTGAGTGGAGCGCCTCTTCACTGCAGCGATCCCTGGCAGGCTCACTGTAAAGTAATGAATTTTGTGGACGCTCAGAGAGAACAAAATAGCTTCAAATGCGGTGGATCGATGCTATGCAGTGCAGAGACACAGCCTTCGGGGTCTGCAAGCTGCACTCGGGTACCGCGCAGAGCTCAGCGGCAATCTGTCCTTTGGAAGGCCAGCTAAGGAGTCAGCCCCAGGCCTGCCCAGGCACCACGCCGGGGTCCCTGACATCTGAGCCATTTGGAAGATCCTGGGTTTGGGCGTTTCTGTCCAGGGCCGGGTCAGGTATGTCCTACCCCTGCTCCAGGGCCCGGGGCGCTGTCCAGGTTGACACCCATCCCAAGGAAGTAGAGCCAAGCTGGCCTGGGGGTTTTGTGGGAGGTTTGTTTGTTTGACTTTGTTTCGTGTTTTACAATAGACAATCTCTCCATTTCCTCTGTAGGGCTGAATTCCCTATGCACAAGAAAGAAATAAATAAAACCAAAACAAACGAATGAAAAGGGAAAGTGAACCTTACCGTCCCTCTTCAGCTCCAAGTTTATGTGAGTCTGTAAACTCCAAAGCCCCTGGACTCCCCCAACTCTATAGATTTCCCTCTCGGGGGGAATGTACATGTAATTGACAGAACAAAAAATATCAGGAATCAGGATCTTGGGAGTAAAAGAACACTCAGAAACCACACAAAGCAGAAATAAAGAACCAAATGTGGAACGAATCCAGCTTGAATTAGAAGCAACATCTAAAATGACAGGTTCAGAAAGCCCTGAACAGAGCCCCGGGCTGAGGTTGACCCTGAGTCCGCAGGCCCTGCCTTTCTTGTGAAGCTGGGTGGATGGGTCTGGAGAGGGGGTGCTGGCTGGGGAAGAGCCTCTGGGTCGGCCCAGAGAGCGGGAGCGCGAGGCCAGCGCCATGGGGGCGGCAGCGGCGGCGACCAGCAGGGAGAACATTTCACTCGCGTCCTGCAAAGGCGGTAGTCTCTCCAGGGACAGGGTGAGGCACAGGCTTCATCTCCACTGTCTACATCCTTTTGTATCTTTTTAAATTAAACACGTGCATCCATTCACTCACTCAGAAGTAAATGAATAAAAACGCATGCTATGCCAGAGTGAAATCCAGAGACAATAAAAAAGACTAGGATAACTTACAATTTCTTCAATGAGGTGTTGTTTAGAAATGGAAGGGGAAGGTGGGGGAAGGGCTCGAGCAAGTGAAGAAAACAAGTAATCAACAAGAGCACATGGTCCTGGCCCAGGGCACCAGTATCTTGGGCTGCCCCCCGACCACAGGTGGCGCCCTCCCCCCGCCTATAATGGCACTATTGGGGAGTTCAGCTGTTCCTCCCATTTCTCCACCTAAGTAACTGTTCCCCAAAGTTGACCTCGGCGGCGCCTTCATTCCATGTGCTCTGCTCACCTGACTCTGACACAGTTCCCAGCGAGAGAGGAGATCGGTGTCTCCTCCCCATGAATCCAGGCGGGCTAGAGACCCTCGTGCCTTCAAGGCTAGGTCACAGAGGCTTCTATGAGGCCCTCTCGGGATGCTTATTTACAGCCCTGGGAGCTGGGGAAGAACCTGGCTGCTCTGAGCCCTGAGCCCGCCATCCTGGGAGGAAGCCACGCCAGCCCCAGGAGGGACCACGGGGACAGCAAGAGACGCTGGCCCCCACAGCTCCACGTCCTGGAGCCCCAGCCAACAGCTGCCTGTAGCCTCACCAAAGACACTAAGCCAGAGTCACCGCCAGCCAAACCCTTCCTGAAGTCCTGGCCTGTGGGATTCCTGAGAGAATAAGAGATTATTTTAAGCCACCAAGACTAGGGATGGTCGGTTGAAAAGCTCTATATAACTGATAATGCACCTCTAAACAATGGAATACCCCAGGTCTAGACCTCTCAAATTCACCTCAGGGTCCAACTTCTTACTGTTTTTTTTTTTAAGTTTATTTACTTGAGGGAGAGAGAGAGTGTGCACGTGTGTGTGCACACAAGCGGGCGAGGGGGAGAGAGGGAGGGAGAAAGGGAGAGAGAGGATCCCAAGCAGGCTCTACACTGTCAATGTGGAGCCCGACACGGGGCTTGAACCCATGAACCATGAGATTATGACCTGAGCCGAGATCAAGAGTTGGACACTCAACCAACCGAGCCACCCAGGCGCTCCCTCCTCCCTGCCCCCACTTCTTACTGGTTTTAAGGCTCGGAGCTTGGCCAAGCCCTGGAGTCGAGCCGCCAGTTCCAGAAATGTGTTTAAATAAATTCATTGTGTCTGCCCATACTTGACTCCCTCCCAGACAATCCCCACTGATGTCTGCCTTCCTCGGCTCTCTTCCCGGCAGAGTCCTTGCTCTTCTCTCCCACCTCGATGTGGACCGTCTCTAAATCCTGTTTACTCAGTCACTCCCTGCCCCTTGTGTGTCCTCCTTGGGCAGCCATACCTCCGTCCACCTGCTACCCTCTGCCCCTGGCCTGCCAGCCACCTCCCAGACCTCATCCCCCTGACTCCCCACACACAGAGCAGGAAGGGCTATTTTTTATTTTACACCCACGGTGTTCCAGAAAAGACGGATGGCAGCTTAAGCACAAAGAATTCTCAGCCTCGAACACTCTGATGGTCACTGCTTTTTTGGGCACTGAAGTATATCCCCCATCGTTCCAAGAATCAAATGACCAATGCCTGGTGATGGGGCCTCTGTCTCCGTCCCCAACACGAATGCAAACTCGGAAGACCCCAAAGCCCTTCCCGGGAATGGCTCTTTCTCTGCCCCACACCCATCCAACTCCCAGTCCCTCCTGAAGGCCCAGCCCATTAGGCATCTCTGCTGGGAGGCTGTCCTTGGCCCCTGGGGCAGCGTGGCCCCCCCACCCTTCTGCCTCACTAGCGACCAGGCAGTTAAGTCACAGCCCCACTGTGACCCATCTGCGTGGGCTCCTCTGTGCTTCCGCCGCAGGCACCCAGCACGTGCTTGGGGGATGAATCAATCACTCATTCTCCCAGAACCCCCTTCCTAGTGCACCTCCATGCCAAAGAGCAACCCTCACCTGCAAAGTGGGGCCCTTCAGAGAGCCCCACTCCACCACCACCTTCCCTACGCCAGCTCTATGGGTCCTCCAGTGTGCAGAGGGGCTCCAAATCTCCGTAGCTTCATTTTCATGCACTTCTGAGTTGGCCCCACTTCCCCTCTCTCAGGCCTCAAGCACATCAGGAGGAAGGCAGGCTGCTCACGACTCCTCCCGCGGTCCCCATGGTCTGCGTGTGCTCAGTGCTCATGCCCCGCACAAATGCTGCTCTCCAGGATGTAGGATGCCATTCGTAGCCTCCTAGGGCTTAAAAGGAGAAAAAGTACTGGCACCACTGGATTCTCAGCTTCTAGAATGGTGCCTGGTACCTAAGAGGAGCTCCAAATATTTGTTGACTGAAGGGAAAAACGAGAAGGTCCCTGGCCCAGCCCCTGACCCGGATAAGGCATGCACCACCCGGCCCAGCTCTCCACCAGGCACCGAGGCCTGAGAGGTTGCAAGGACTCGGCCAAGGTCACCAGCAAGCCAGGGACGGAAACTGGAAGCCCACCTCCTGCCTCCTGGCGCACGGCCCTCCTTCTGCCCAACCTCAGCTTTCTCACCACCCACCCCTTCCATGTTCCAAAGACAGCATCTCCAACGAGAAAGTTCTGGACAGCCGCCAGGAGTATTTTTCTTCCTGGCTTTAAAACAAACTGTGACAAATGGCTCTGCCGATCTGGGCCGTGAGGCTGAGCAAATGGGACTGTGATTTACACTATTAACTTAAATTCTACTCCGTGTTATTTCAAATTAGGGCATTTTAATCAGGGACTATAAAAAGTATTGTTGGGGCGGGAAGAGGTACGTTTATAAGTTGTCAGTCGCTTCATTTACAAATTTGCTTGTTTCTGGCCACCCCCGGAAATTGTAGTGTTTTTTACCCACTCCCTTTACCTCCATCCACACAAAGCCCTGTCTCAGGGATGTAAAGGATGATTCTTGGGGCCCCCTAAGCCTGACTGTCACACCTGTGGCTCATCTCCGCTGATGACAGCCCAGGAGGGGAAGCTCTGTTAGAAAGTTCTTCTTTGCTCTGAACAGACATTGCACTCAGGGATCCTGGACGCAGGACGAGCCCAGCCACCTGTCCACCCATTCCGTGGACAACAACTGAGCACATTCAAGGCACGAGACACGGAGACGGGTGCTAAAGCTGAGAGAGGCGCCCAGGAACCACCTTGGTGCTCAAGGAGCTTGCCATCTAGAAGCTCCGAGGCTCCTCCTCTCCAGACTGGACAGCCCTAGACCTTTCCCCATCTCTTCTAAGCAGGCTCCGGTTTCCCTTTGTCCCGCCAAATGTGTGACCTGGAACCTCAGGCCGTGCCCCACCTGCGGTCTGGCTGGCACAGGGCAAGCAGACCACCATACCACCTTGGTTCTAGACGCCAAATTTCTTTCAGTACAGACAAGGCAGCTTTCTTTGGTGGCCACAGCACGTGGCTGGTGCCTGCCAACTGAAGCCAGCCCCCCTTCCAGTGGCCCCCCGATCTCGCACTTGTGCAGCTGGATTCCAAACCTTGCTTCTGTCCTAACGCAATACAGAGCATCACGCTACCCCGTCTGTTTTTTTATTTTTCTTACCAACCAACATACTTGCTGTCTCTTCTTGTGTTGAAGTTCTTTAAATGACTTTAAGTGACCTTCACCTTCAAAAACACTCATGGGAAAAATGCAGAAAGGTCGAGGACAGAATCCTACATCGCCCTAAGCCAGTCAGAGAACGCTGACCAGGATGCCTGGGCACAGAGCACCGCGCTCCCGCCTGTCCACCCTTTGCATCAGCACGCCTCTGGCTGGCACGCACAGAAGGCACTGTCAATAAATGCGACTTGATGCCAAACCCTAAGCCATTCCTCAAGTATTACAAATACAATGAAGTTTAAGAAAAGGTGTTATGTTTCTAGGGGCTCCACTGCGCCAGTCCCTTCATATCTAAATACCTCCTCCTGGCCTGCATGGTGTCCAAAGCCCAGGCCGGCGCCCGCGGCCATCCGGCCTCCACCTAGTGCTTCCAAACTCTGCCAGTGGGCTTTGCTTACAACGTTTTCCATCTTCCTGGGCTGGTGACTGACAACAATCAGGACAAAGGAAGAGGAAGGAGGGAAGAAAGGAAGGAAGGAGGAGGAAGGGGGAGGAACCAGGAAAACAACAACAGCCGTACCAGCTCCGCTCAGCACTGAGCCTTGCCAGGCCCTGCTCCAAACGCCTCATGTGGGGCACATCTAACCCTCACAACAACGTGAGGTCGGCGCCTTTCTCATCCCTGTCTGCAGACGACTGTGGCGGCCCCAGGTGAAGGAATCTGCCCCGGGTCTGTACTCGGAACCATTCCACAGCACCGCTGCCCAGGAAAAGGTAACAGGTAGGGGGATGGGTGTGGAGCGAAGCACCGGCCAGATAAGGAGTTAACTGCACAGGGACCGTGGGAGGCTGGGGTCTGGGAGGGCATCTCCGGGAAGCCACCCGCATCTGAATCTTGGGAAGTAAACAGGAGTTAAGGACAGGCAGCCCAAGGGCAGGTACGGGGAGGCACTCATCCCCATGGAAGTCAGGGCCTGCGCAAAACCAGGGGACAGAGGGTGAGCTCTGGCTAGCGGGACAGGACAAGCCAGGCTGCAGGGCGCATAGCTGAAGACGGACAAGCAGGGACCAGGGCTTTAAGACATGTGTCTTGGGAAAGAAGGGCCCTTCCTCCTGCGTACATGTGGTCAGCCAGAGCTCATTTCCAACTCCCACCCCCTTGGAGATCATCTCCCCTCCTCGGGGCAAGCCTTGGGCCTGGAGACAGGTGTTAAACGACTGCTTGTAGAGAGGAAGGAAACGGCATCAAGGGCCAGACTCCATACAGGGAAGGAAGGGTCCCCCCCTGGCCCTTCCCCCACACGGCTCCCACCTTCTCCGGAAGAAGAAAGGAAGCACCAAGCAACTGCTTCTTCTGTAACCTGTTAAATCAAATCATTGAGGCTTCATTACTTGGCTTTTTCTAACTGTTGATATCAGCGTCTGGCAAACACGTGGAATCGTGGGCCTCTAGGAACCTACTGAAGTTAAGGGGATCTGCAACCCACCGTCATCGAATGACAAAATACACATCGTCTCAGGACTGGACATATTTCTTTGCTTCAGTCTAGATGCTAATGACGTCATGCGACAACAGGAGCCATCTCAAGCTCAGAAGATGAAAAATAACTGCACGTTTCTTTAATTTTTGAATGAAGAGGGATTAATACCCATACCTATTCGGGGACTGCCAAATCCTAAAATTTTGCCACACTTGCTGAATTTTTTTTTCCCCAAGAAAGTAAGCTCTAGAGCTGTCACCCATGTCTGTGTCTCCCCCTCCTCAGAGCCATTCCACCCCCACCTCCTGCAGAAACAACAACAGCCTGCACTTGGCATTTATCACTCCCGTGCGGTTTTTATGCGTTTACTATATATGTATAACAATATAACGTTTCTGCACATTTCAAAATTGTTTCAAATGTCATCGCTGAATGCACTTTGCATCTTTTTTTTACTTGACAAAACCTTTTGGAGAGTAATCTCTGTTGACATCTGTCATTCGGAGTGCCTTCCTTTTGACTGTGGCCTATCACGGCCCCCTGTATGAATATTCACCGCATCTGTTACAATGTATCTATTCATTTCCCTGTTGATGAACTCTTAAACGGTTTCCCTGCCCTTCACTACAATGAATATGCCTATAATTGTTCATCTAAGGGTATCTTCAGTCCCACTGTGTGCTGCCCAAATCGCTGGCAACACTGGAACACCAATTTACATTCCCAAGGTCAAGGTTTAAGTGCTCCTTCTGTCCCACGTCTTTGTCAACTCCCTAGTTGTGTCTGGCTTTACATTTTTACCAATCTGACAGGGACAAAATGTTACCTCCTTGTTATTCTGAAGGTGGATTTCAAGCACAAACACAAATTACTGATAAATGCAGCCTAACGGACAAGAACTTTCCACGACATGTGGGCAGATAATAAGCGCTCCTTGGGTTTTCTGGAAAATAATACGGGAAGGGGAGGAATGGGAGAGAGGGTGCAGATAAAACAAGACTGGCTGGGAGCTGACAGCGGCTGCAAGGGGGTGATGGGTGCGTGGGGGTCACCACCCGCTCTCTCCACTGAAGCATATATTTGAAAATTTCCACACAAAGAAATTAAAGTAAGAAAAAGCTGTAACAGTATCAGGGCAGAGCATAAGAGCCATGATCCTGGCAGAGAGTGGCCTTGAGAGAGGGCATGGGCAGAGCCGGAGGGGCAGCAGAGGACGAAAGGAAGCTGGGAGACGGGCTTTGGATTGTGTTATTGTGATTTAAGTCAGAAAAGTCAGGAACAGCATCCCTCCAATTAGCATTCCCAAAATGGTACCAGACTTTTAAGCACTATGGGTGGAATAGTCACCATTAAAAACCCCCCCGAGACGTCATTCCAAGGAATGTACTTCGAAATACAGAACGTTTCCTTTGTTTTCGTTCTATCAGATTTGGTTTTTTAACAGGTGCGAGAATGATCTCTTTGAAGAAAACTTCAGAATGAAGAGAAACTGGTCCCTGGGCTTCTGGTTCTGACATCCGCGAGGGCTTCTGCAAGGGTAAGAGCTCCTACCGCACACTTATGAGGGCGACTTTACCCTTGATGAATCATGTTAGAATCCTGGATGCCTCCAACCAGCTAGTGCGGGGAGGCCCCGAGACCCCATGGCTTCAGGGGCGGGGGTCCAGGCCTGGGATGTGAAAGATGAACCTCAAAGAAACAGAGTGGGATGCAGGACAGAGCAAAGTTGACCAGGGAGAAAGCCACAGGGGAGGAAGGGAGAGCACTTCTGCTCAAGCGGATAACAAAGTGTGGAAAAGGAAAAGCCGTGACCAGAATTAGAGCCAATGGATTAGAGCCAGGAGCTCCAGGGAAGAAGTGTCCTGAGCCTCGAGGCAGAAGGTCCCCTACACCGTCATCCATCACTGCTGTGTCCTGGGCCCTGAGAGCCCAGGGTGGCAGTCGTCAGCGGGGGCCACCAGGGCCACCTGCCAGCGAGCCCACGGCAAAAACGGCTTCGCGAAGGCATTTTCAGGCTCCTCTGAGTAGCCCTGCCAGAAATCGTCCACCTCTGGGTCGTGCGTGCCCCCCCTTCCCCTGTAGCCTCCACTCCCTCCACCTCTGCCCCTAAAGCAGTCATTCATTAACCACAGGGGTTTACCTCCCAGTAACAAGGGAGGCTGCAAAGCCTCTTTCTGGCCCAAAAGCACAGTGAGAGGCACCGGCGATGGAGAGTCGCCAAACGCTATGCGGCACCTCCACAGTCGGGTCATCCTGTCCCGCTCCCTCACGTGCAGAAAAGGGAACTGAGGTCAATGTGTGCAATGTCACATGGCTAGTTCCGCACAAGGGGGCTTAGAGACCTCAGGTCCGGATTCCCAGGTCAGCGCCCTTGTCCCTCCCCCAAGGCTTCCCCTTTCTAAAGCTACTTTTGTATTCACACCCTCGGGGAGCGAGAAATCCCATTTGGGACGGACACTCATCGAGTGACCTTCAGGGGCCTGGGCTCCTTCCCCTTTGTGTCCTTGACTCCTGGCCGCTCCGCAGTGGCTCAGTTCTCTTTGGTGCATTTATGACTGTCAGTCTGTGAGAGCAGGCAGGAAGCTTCCAGGCCGCAAGCTCATGGAGGCCCGCCTTCTCAGCTGACAGCACCCGGGGCCAGCCTGCCCCAGTCACACCATCCACGCCTGAGGCTGCAGGCACAGCGGTCTCAGAGGAGGGCAGGAAGAGGTGGCTTTCCAGTGTCAGCTTGGCCCCTCGCAGGGCGGTGGCCAAGGCCAAGTCCCAGGATGCTATGTGCGTACCCAAGACGCTATCCCGTGGACGGTGCAGCTGACCCTCAAACCCCCCATGCAGTGTGGACCGTTGTCCCTACTCCTCGGTGAGGAAGCTGGGGTCCCGAGAGGTCTGAGATCCACTCAAGGTCACCAAGTTAGCAGGAGTCAGGGGAAGGGCAGGAAACTGCGGCTTTCTATTTCAGGGGCTGGACTGCAGAGCCTGGCAGTCAGGTTCCCCGGCTGATCCTGCCCTCCCCAAACCCGTGCTCAGCACTCTACTCCCTAATGCCAACGTCTCGGACCAGAGGACCCGCACTTCCTTCATCTCTCTCAAAGAACACCTGTCAGGGATCTCCCCACAGGAAATGCTACCACAAAGAAAAAGGTGACCCCAGCCACAATGCTCCTCCAACTCCTTTTCTCTATTTCCCCAAGAGCCACACCAAGACCAACGATGATCCAACAGCGCCCCTGTCTATCTGGGGCTGCCAGATCAGCAGGGACCTTACCTGGAAAGGAATGCAGGAAACTGCAGTCCCTGGGCCCCTGATAAGAAGAGCCCCAGGCAGTGACTCCAAATTACAAACCAAGATGATGTGATGGCAGAGAAGAAAGCCAGCAAAGGGGGATGTCTGTGCGGTGGGCAGTGGTCAGAAAAGGGGGCTGCCCTGGGTTGCCGAGGGCCACCTGGAGAAAACCTGTCTAGTATCAACTGGCTCCACGTTAAGACTTTTCCAGAAACCCCACATTACAAGGAAGGGCAGGCTCTGTAATTGGTCCCTATGGCCTAGCCACCACACTGGCCAATTTTTGAACCATACATACGATCAGTAGACGTAAGGGGATGTTACCCATGGGGGTTGGGGGGGGGGTCTCAGCTACTCGGCTGAAATCATCAAGAGGAAAAATGGAAGTTTCCCTTGTGAAGAAGAAATCAAGGCTCAGACCACAGGGTAACATCCTGTTGAGTTTCCAGTATGCTGGCCGTCCCTGGAGGCTTCAAACTTGCCAACCCCAGAACCACAAGAAGGATTCCAAAATTAACTCGCTTTATGTGTGCCTCTGTGTGTATACACGTACACGTCCGTGCATGCACATCTATACACTACATGTGCACACATGCATACACATGTGTGTGTTGTTTTAAACACACACGTCCTCTTTCTCAGGAGAACCCTGTCGGATACTGACTTGTGTACCAGGGTGGGTCTAGAGGAACTGGTCTCAAATATGTGTTTTCCCAAATGGCTCTGGGGTTTCTGGAATTCTCTAATCTGAAGAAGTTTAAAGGCAAACGACTCTTTAAAAAGAAAGAGAAAAGGAAAGGAAAAGCATAAGTTCGGGACACATTAAAGCGATCATCAGCCACTAACACCATGGCAGCTAGTAACCAGATGGGATGACCGCAAAGGTCCCAGATTAGAGGTCAAGTGTGCCGGGCCCCCTTCATACTCTGCTGGTGGGAATGTGGGATGGCAGAGTCACTGGGGAAGACACATTGGCAGTTTCCTGTAAAGTCACACATGAACTCGCCCTACCACCCAGCAATACCCACTCCTGGTATTTATTTACCCAAGAGAAATGAAAGCCTATATCTACACCAAGCTTCTACATGAAACAGCAGATTTATAACAGCCCCAAACTGGAAACAACCCAAATGTCCACCAATGGGACATTCTGTCCATCACAGAATGCGGTCTGTCTGTACACACAAGCACATGGATGAACCGCAAAAGCATTATGCTGAGCGAGGGAAGTCAGATTCGAAAGGCTTCATACTGTAGGGTTGCATCTGGCTCACGTTCTGACTAGGACAGCACCGTGGTAACAGCAACCAGATTCACAGCCGCCGCCTCTGAAGGTGTAAGGAGGGAACTTCCTGGGGCCAAAGTGCCGTTCTCTATCGACTGTGATGGCAGGTCACATAAACCTTTGCCAACGTCCACCCGCTCAGAGAGCCACCCACTTAATGCAGGTGAATTTCTGTTGCATGTTAATTACACCATACTAAAGCAGATCAGAGCAATACCGGACACCTTCTCCTTAGCAGAAAGTGGTCTGTGCTGGCTGTGACCTAGAGAAATCACACAACCTTGCTGTACCCCTGACTGCCTCATCTGGACAAGGGGCTGCGGAACAGTCCTCTGACCCGAAACAGCAGGGATGAAGTCAGAGAATGTGCATGAACACACACAGCCTGGACCCACGTGGGGGGTTCAGTAAACGTCAGCTTCTGCTTCCCTCCTCAGTGCAAAGGAGCCACCCTCCTGATCCATAAACCTTCCGGGTCAGGGGTCAGGGATGCACCAGAGGGCTCAGTGAAGACAAGGAGGGCAGCCTGTAGCCTGAGGGGAACATGGAGGGTGGAGGGAAGCCGTGGCTGTGGCTGCTGGGGTGCTGGGCGGGGGGAAGACCGAGGACAGCACGGAGGGGGTGGCAAGGGCCGGACTGCTGTGGACCGTTTTGCTCAAGGCCAGCCTGTGCTGTGGCCTCCAGGCCCCTCATTTCCCTGCCTTAATGAGAGACCACGCAAGAGCCTGCCCACGACTGCATCGTCTCCTTCCGTCGCCGGCTTAAACACAGAGCAGCGCTGGAGCAGGACAAAGTCTCCTTTATGACACACTGTGGCTTGTTCCCACTGCTGTTTGAACCCTGCGGCTCTGGGACACGGGACACCAGCTTCAGCCACTCCCCACCACTTCCCACTGGCGCCAGGACAGCGCATTCCCGTGCCTGGCTCCGGGGGAAAAGCCATTATCATTATCTTCCGGAGGAGCTAGAGACTTCCAGGGGCCGGGGTCAGGGAGGATGGATCCGCAAGGCTTCGAGGAACCTTCAGGGGCTTGGAAGCGAGAGGTGCCGGTTCGTTAGTGTATCTCGTTTTACTTCAGAAGTTCCTCTTAGCACAACACGCTTCCCAGCCAAGACAGGGGTCATTTCTGACTCATAAAGAGCGAAGGCAAGCATTTCCTCAAGTCCTTGGAGGAGAGGAGGAGGGAGGCAGTAAGTGCCACTGAAGAGGAATCACAGGATAGCATCACTGATAGAGGCAGAAGCGAGGGGGCTGTCAGTGGAGAAATCTAGAGTGGGAGACGGCTAAGGCTGAGGGGGAGCTGGCTTGCACACCAGCTGCGCCGACGCACAGGGGCAGAGGTGTGGCGGGCGGCAAAGAGGTGGGGCGGGCAGGCAGTAGCGCCCAGGCAATGGGGTGAGGAGCCCCATCAGAGCCGCTGCAGCTCTCAACATCAAGTGACGCCAAGGCTGATGTAGACTCGGTGGCCAGGGCATACGGTCAGTGGCTTGGAGATGCCTGAGGCCCAGCCCTGGCGGTCCCGCCCAGACCGAAACAAGACCAGCAAGATATCCTAAGGAATGTGACAACGTGGTCCAAAGGTCTTGCGTTAATGGCTCGGCGACTGTGTACTGTGGCCTAAATCCAATCTCCAATGGCCAAGGCAACCCGCGCCAGGGAGGGGCCCCGGCCCTAAAGGACACCTCCCACTGACGGAGCGATTTTCCAGGCACCCGGCACAGCCTGGCGCCCTCTCCCTACGGTGGCCCCGTTCGACTCTCACACTGGCCCCTATTGTTTTACAGACGAAGAAAGAAACAGGGGCTGAGAAGAGTTAAGTAGCTTGCCCCAAATCCTACTGCTGGCTCCCTAACAAGTGCTTATTGAATAGTGGCTAGCTGGACAGATGGACGGATGACTGCAAGGACAGATGGACAAAGGAAAGGCCAGGGGGACAGATGGCTTCAGTGTCACTCTCCTCCTGGGATGACGCTTGGACCTTCGAAGGCCTGTCAGAGGTGACGAGAGCGACGGGGAACATACGAGCAGCTACCCATGAACGGAACAGTACCCACAAGTATTCAGGACACCTTTGTTTTGTTGAAAGTGGAGGGAAAATTTAAAAAAAAACATTAGGCAGAAGAGACATGGTGCCTCCGTGTCTTTAAGTTTCCAAATTCATAAAGACGAGCCCGAGGGGCCAGCGCCGGCTTCCCCCTCCGTCTGAATGTTTCCTTTGGGTCTCTGTGGGCCTCGAAGGTTTCACTTGGACAAGAATCAGAGCATGCCCCAGATCATACCCAGAGCAGGAGAGGCGCCTCACAAAGGCCTTCTTCCTCTGCTTTGTTTAAAGCAAGATCAGATTCGGCATCTGCACTTTTACTCGCTGCCTGACGAAAACCAGATGCCAAAGGCCCCCCGGGGCTGCGGGGGGCTGCCCTTAGGAAAACCGTGTGAGTCAGCCAGGCAAAATGAGTCCTGCCCGGTCCCAGGGCCTCTCTCCACACTCCCGAGTCCTGAAGAAAAGGCACATTTGCAATCTCTTGACAAGAAGACGGATAAGAAAGATGGGCTCGGCGCCTCGATCTTGGTTTAACCTGGAGGTCTGGAACTTTCTCCTGAGGCACCCCCGGCCAGCTCCACTGATGACTGAGTCGCTGAAGCTGCTCACCAGTGAATACCGGCCACCAGAACATTCCCCTAAACAAGCCATGTGACGTGCCGGTACCCCTGGAGAGAGGAGCGGTGTCCCGAACACAGCTCGTAGGAACCCCTACCCTGGCCTTCAGGAGTAGAGGCAAGAGCCAAAGTCACCGTCCAAGGGGACCACGCCCCGGAGGCAGAATGGGAGGCCACCAGCGAGCATTCCACATGGGCCTCTGGGCAGACCACGCCAGGAGGAGGTGTTAAAGTGTAACCTGAAGACCTCGTGTCACCTAGACCCTGGACAAATGGCAGTGATCACGTAGCGCCATTCCGTTACTGCCTCAGATCTGGCTTCCACGACTTCCTGGCCAAAGGCAGGACAATCCAAGTCTTCTGCTGGAAGGCGGCCTTCCTCTGCTTGTGACGGCATCTTCGGCCCCTGGCCCTTGGGCCCCAGGATGCTCTGGCCTGGGGGGAGGGGAAGAAATGCAGGAATCCTGGCTCTTAGCTGCCTCTGCCAGGGGATGTCACCTGTCACTTCCTCACCCATTGTGTGGTCTAAGTGTGGTCACCTGACCCCCCAAAATGGTACAGACCTGGAGGAGAATGTGTGTGCCGGTGCCGTCCCTGTCACATCATCATAAGCCCCGGCCTCTCATTCCAAGGGCCTAACCCGTATTTTCAGATGAACTCGAGGTCCCATTACTTAGGTCTTCCATCATTTCCGCAAAACGCCACTGGCAAAGACCAGACAGCCTTGTCCTCAAATCGATCCCCTCTTTCAAATGTCCATTTTCTGTCATTTCCCAAGTCATCACACTCAAACCCTGAGAGGCAGCTTCTAGACCCCCTGCCACCGGCTCCGCTTTCCATCAGCCCGCCTCGGCAGTTACTTTATTCCTTTACGATTTTCCTTTGACAGCGTCCTCCATTTCCTACTGTGCTCACCGCACACGTCCCCACCGTAACTGAATTATTCCACCCAGCTTTTACTGTCTTCCCTTCTAACCGACCTGGTCCATGGTGGCCTCCCCTCCCCCTCCAGGTCCCTGCTCCTGGCTTCTCCCCTGCTCTCAACACCTCCTACTGCATCCATTGAGGGTCACCTTGTAAGCCTGCAGCTCGCGGCGTCTACAATCTGCCTGTGGGATTAGTCAGGACGTAATCTCGGTGTTCTCTGACAGCACCCCGTCCGTGCTTGTCTCTGCTGGTCTGCTCACGCCGTCCGCTGCTTGGAATGCCCTCTGCCCTTCCCACACACATCCTAATCCCACCCCAGGGTCCATTCCAAGTACAATATCCTCACTCCAGCTTTGCCTGCCACTGGACTTTCCTCTCGCCTTTCTGGCTCAGCACAGGGATGAGCGCTGGCTCTGAGCAGTGTGCCTTTGGATGAGAGGCTGACCTGTACTGTTTTATAAGAGTAAATCCTTATTTCCTGCTCCTTTGAGGGAGTGTCTAACACAGGTCGCCTTCAACTATAAGTAGCAGGAAACACCAACTCGACTGGCTGCAACAGCTGAGACAGAAAGTATGGGGGCCGACCTGTCAGTACTGAGTGGCTCTGTGATCAAGGACCCTGGTTCCTCACCTGTGAGGGCGCAGCAGCCTTACCTTCCTCATGGTGACAAGATGGATGTCTCACTTCCAAGAACCTAGTGGAAGGAGCTGTCCTCTTTCTGTGTTTCTTTTGTTTTGTTTTGAGAGAGAGGGAGAGCATGAGTGGGGGAGAGGCAGAGAGAAAGAGAGAGAGAGAGAGAGAGAGAGAGAGAGAGAGAGAGAGAGAGGGAATCCCAAGCAGGCTCCACACTGTGGGTATAGAGCCTGACTGACGCAGGGCTGGAACTCACAAACCGTGAGGTCATGACCTCAGCCAAACCAAGAGTTGGCGTTTAACAGACTGAGCCACCCAGGCACCCCCCTTCCGTGTTTCTTCTTAAGAGAAGGCATTTTTCCCAGGGTGCCTATGGCAGACTTCTCATATCTCACTGTCCAAAACAGTGTCACATGCCCCATGTCTACATCATGGCCTTTATGACTGGCTTAGATGGGTCAGCTTGTACCCTGGAGCGGGAAATGGGGTCACTTTTCCTTGAGAAGCACGGGGGCAGAGGCACGACCTTCGAACCAAGTCAGGGCTCCGTCATCAAGGAAAGAACGGCGGTCGCGTGCAGGCACCCAACAGCCTGTGCCAGAGGCGGGGACCAATGTCACGTGTCTGTTTTCCCAACTTGCCGCCCCCATCATGTGCTGGCACGTAAGGGTCCTCAGCAAAGAGCTGTGGGACTGAGCTGGGCTAGAAATTATCCTGTGGGTGTGAGAAAAGAGCATGATAATAGAGTGGACACAATTGGACATTTGTGGAGAGAAACTGGAGAGAAGGCCAACAAATTGGAACAGATGCGAAAAAAGGACTTAGCAGAGGAGGTGGGGAGCCGGGGGGGGAGGGGGAGAGCTTTGCTCCAAGTCCCAGGCTGGACCCAACTCCCTGTTCCACAGATAGGGAGGAGCAGGCCACACGCCAGAGCGCCGGGCTTCTCCCGACAGGGCCCAGCTGGGCCTTCTCCTCAGTTCAACCCTCGCCTCCAATGGGCCAGCGATCTACATCCAGTCCACAGCCCGTCGGGCACAAAGGAGGCTTACAATGAGGGCTGTCAGTGCCCAGCAAGGAACCAGGCACTCCGTGGGCACACACAAGTGGGTCGGATACGAGAACACATGCGGTCTGGGCTGTAAAAGCGACTGCTCCCTCTAACTCCGGACCGAAGAGGCAGCTCTTTCAGCTGCTGACAGGTCTCTGGGCCTTCCTTCTCTAGGGCCATCCCGCTCAGCTCTCTTCCTGCATGTCAGCTTTCCAGAACAGCCTCCCAGATTCTCCGGGCTGCCGACAGCACTGCACACGCCTCCACCTGGGCTCGGAAATGCGCCAGGAACCGCACGGAAGCTATACCAAACACAAGGCTCCGAGGTCCCACTGAGGCACCCTATCTACATCACAAGTCCCTGAGTTTTAGCTCTTAGAAATTTTAAAATTCCTTTACCAGGAGGGTAGCAAGCGCGTCCCTGGCTTAAGAAAACTGTTACAGGCAGTGCTCCGAGAGTTCACGCAGATTACAACGCGGATTCAATATTCGATACATAACGACTGAACCATATGATGCTGTTGCCATTCAGGGCTTTCTGACCTACAAATGTGGCAATGTCACACAGCTCCGCCCCATATCTACTCCCTGCCAGGAAACAGGCGAAGGAGGGGCTTGGGACCCCATGATCAAGTTCAAGTTCGCACCAAGTTCCCAAAGGCACTTACAGCCTGGTGCGTTAGACCACTAATTAAAAAGTAATATACCGTCCAGCTTCACTACTGTAATTAACTACACGTGTATGTATATGCGGGCTTGGTGGCCTTCTCTGCTCGCCTGTAAGCGACATAAGAGTGCCAGCTGTTGTCTTCACTATAGAACACACTGCCAAGCACATAGCAGAACACATTAGCTAGTTGTTAAATTTAATAATTCATGTTAAAACAGGTAAGTGCAAGTGGTGTTGGAAGCATTGGGGGGTAAGGATCGGGGACTCCACTAACTTGGAAATCCTGATATTGCTAATGATGTTGAATTAGGTCTTCGTGAAAGAGGTCTTTATGTCCCATATAATGTACTGGCAGCAAATGTACACAGGGTTTCACAGGGACTATTTAAAATACTTATGAGGACAAACTGTTTTCAAGCACAATCCCGTTTTTCAGAAACTCCATTTACATAAACAATTGGTGCACTAATTGCAAATCATTCTTATTTCTCTCCGAAAGCGGGATCCCCTAAGGACCTTTATTAGAATAGCGTTCCGTTCGTCTGGTTTGAGTTACAATATTTACTTAAAAGTAATAACAGCAAAGTTCTTGAAAAATACCTGGTGACTCAAACATTTTACGAATACAAACCAACCCTCCTCCTTAGTCTATGATGGTAGGGACTTCACTGTCATGTTACGGGAAAGTACTGAAGCTTGAACCCACAGTTGTATTTGCCAAATTTTTTTGCAGGACACTTGTGACATCAAGAAACTGAGCCAATGTCAGAAAGGGGTTGAAAACAGAAAATCAAGAAAGGATGATGTGAAGGGCAATTGTAATCCAATGTGGCCTAATAAATGACACACATGAAGTCACATTCCAGTGATAAGCACAGCAGGTGAAAGTTTTAGGTCATGCAGCCCCAATCTTGTCACCGATCGATACAATGTAATGTACTGACAATGCCAGTGCACAGCGCAGACCCTCTGATCTATCCCTCAACCCCCCTGGAGAGCCAGCCCTGAGCTTGGTCGGTGTCTCCAGGCGAGTCTGGCCTCTTGTTCTCTGCACCGCCTCTGAGATTTGCCAACACGCCAGTCACATTCACCAGGCGTCTTGAACTCTCTTGACATGGCAAATGATCCACAGGCCCTGTCCCCACGCCAAAAGCAAACAGAAACCTGTCACCGGCCAGGAGGACACGCGGCCTCTCCAAAGGATGCCAGAGCCCCCATCCCGCCTCCTCTGCAGAACCCTGCAAATCTCTGAGATGCTGGCGGGATGATCAGGGGGGTGGAGATTACGCGCGGAATGTCTTAAGAGATTAGTTACTTAAAATCCTCCACATGACTTCAGCCATCCCCGTTACAGATGACAGAGGAAAAGCTGACTTGATTAAAGCTGAATGCCTACACATGTGCAAAAGGCAAAATATGGAGAAGAAAACCAGAGTCAGATTACTGATGGGCACGGCACCAGCACCAGGACGTCAGGGGCTGCTGAATAAATTATGACAAGGAGGCACACGCAACAATCAGAGATTCACCAGAAATACCGCAGCCCTCGAGGCTCTCGTATTTACTTACTTTCCCCCAAAGCATAGATTGAATCCGGCCTTGTCCTCGGTTGAGGCCTGTCTCTCCCCAAATTCCAAATATGGGAAATGACAGCTTTTCCGTGGCGGGGGTAAAAGTGGGAAGGCAAATGTTTGTATTACATAATGTTTTAATTTTAAAACAAAGGCTGCGTGTACCAGAGTCTCTCTCTGTCTCCTGCATGGGGCGGTTTCTAGTCCTTTCTCCACTCTCCCCCAACCAGGGCCACAGGAGTCTCGGCCCCACCCCCAGACTAATTCCCCTTTAAGATAAAAGGCTTACACTCAAGAGCCATAAGGATCCTTTCAAAATACATTCAAGTCCGGAGGCACTTGAGGTCTCCGTCTCCTTCCTCCCTTCTAGAAGTCCGCTGCAGGGGCTGAGGGGGGGGGGGTAGATATTCACAAGAGCTGGATTCATGCAAGTGTGAGACAGGAGTCACAGATGCTGTTGTTCCTTCAGCCAGAAAGGTGCAGGGACATGCAGCTAGGGCCACAGCCCCATCCCGACAGAGGGACAGAGAACCAGCTAGGCAAGGCGCTCGGATGCAATCTTGCTTCTTTGTGACGAAATGCTAGAAGGCACACGGCAAAATGGGCCAGCGTGCCATGTTCTGGACTAAAACATCACAAGACATTAAGGAAGCTGTTCAGCAAACTGTCTCTAAACAGCGTCATCAAGGGCTGCCAGGTTTCAGGACAAGCCTAGATGGGATGACCAGCCGCGCGGCCGCTCCCGACAGTTTACAGAGATGTGTCCGCCCAGGAAGCCAAAGCCCCAACAGGCCGGCCATCCCCAAACCAGCACAAAACCACCGCGGAACAAAACCGATGAGAGGAACGCCAGAAAGGCCTCCGAAGATGGCCCTGTCCAGGACGCTCTGGGGAGCAGTGGCCACCAGCTTCAGAGCGGAGGGGACTCCCACCGAGCACCGTTTCCAACCCCAAGTCCCAGGAAACTGGTGGAGACCGACACTGAAGAGAAGTGTGCACGGATGCGTGCGGAGGGTTAGTGCTGGGTCAGGTGACGGCACCTGGCAAGGGTCTGGATCCTGCTGAGCTCAGAGTTTCTGGAAAATGGAGCCCACATGGAGAGGGCCCTGAGCTGTCCCTGCAGCCCCTCCTCCCAAGGCTCTGTGAGGGGAGCCGCTCTGCTGGGAAGCAGGGAGGCAGGGTCCTAGGTGGCAGACACCGCACCCTTACCGCCACCACACTCCCAGCGTGAGGGCACTCAGGACAAAGCGTGCATGGATGCGGTCTCTGCAGGTGGCAGGTACGTGGCTGCTCTATTTCTCTTCTGTTCCAGCTTCTGTTCCCAGAGCTAAGGGTGGAATTCCCAGTGCCCACAGACAGACAACGTCCCCCACAGCTAATGAAGGCATCCCACATCTCCAGAACTTGGGGATCTTTGTGTATTTCAGAAGGAAGAATGTGCCCACCCCAATCTCCCCCAATCACTGGTATTCATCCTCTACTCCTCAAGGGTCCTTCGTCACGGCCAACGGGGTACGTGTAAGTCACTACCGCTAAAGAAGAGGGGAGAACAACCCAGGAGGAAAAGATGTTAAGGAACCCTAAGAGAAAGATTTTGTACCGTAGGGACAGAAAAGAGTTCCCTAGTGTCAGAGTGTTTTTAATTAATCTTTCTATTTATGAAGACTAAAACATTCAGGGGCGCCTGGATGGCTCAGTCAGTTGGGCATCTGACTTCAGCTTAGGTCATGATCTCGCGGTTCGTGAGTTTGAGCCCCGCGTCGGGCTCTGTGCTGATGCCTCAGAGCCTGGAGCCGCTCCAGATTCTGTCTCTCCCTCTTTCTGCCCCTCCCCTGGTCGTACTCTGTCTCTCTCAAACATAAATAAACACTCAAAAAAAGTTTTTTTTTTTTTTAAAGATTAAAAAATACAGATCAGGTGACTTCTTAGAATGTGTGTCATGATTTTCCCTTTTAATTTCTGGTATGTGAGAAAACGGAATAATGAGCTGCTTGTAGCCAGCACTCAAACGTTTGCTGAATGAACAGATGAAAAGTCTTTTTAGGGAAGTATTGCAGTTTGTTTCTAACAAAACAGTGGTCCCGCGGTGGGCAGTACCAACATCAAACCCCGCTGCTGAACAAGGGTGGACTAGGGTATGTGAACCCAACGAGCATCCCTCCAAAATGGTAACTCTTTACAAAACCTGGTCTAAAGGCGAACGATCCGAGAAACCTGCCTGTACTCCCAGGGGGTTAAAAACAGTCATACCAGTTGAACCTAAGAAGCAACCCAACACTTTAAAATGATCATCTTTTTACAAAACAGCGGCTTCTTCAGGGCTAGATGAAAAAGTGCTTCTTTAGGTCAAGATCTTAAATGTCTGGTAGCCAGAAACCTCAGCGGCAACTCTAGTCCAGTTCCTTCTACATGGAATCATCACTTGGGAACTGAAAATGCAGCAAAACTGGGGCACCTGGGGGGCTCAGTCAGTTAGGTGTCTGACTTGGGCTCAGGGCATGATCTTGCAGTTCGCAAGTTCAAGCCCCACGTCGGGCTCTGTGCTGACAGCTCAGAGCCTGGAGCCTGTTTCAGAATCTGTCTCCCCCCCCACCCCTCTCTCAAAAATAAACATTAAAACAAAAATTTAAAAAAAAGAAAATATAGGAAAACTACTCCCATTTGCCCTCCAGTCTATAAACAAATAAAGAACTTGACTGAATTAGACTCCAAACCCAATATTTATGCTTGTCCTCTTAACAAGCTTTAAATAGGCTTCATTTTGATTCAACATCATTTCAAAATTATAACGAAAACGGCCAATAAAATGTGTGTACTCAATTTGTTAAATTTATGTGTTTGGGGAAAAAAGATTCAGAATAAACAAGTCAATTATTTTCATTAAGTGCATTAAATTTAAGGGTAGTGTTCTTATTATGAGTCTTGCTTTTGATACAGCAAGGCAAAATTATTCCATGATATAGCTATTGAATGAGGCTTACTATTCCCCAGCGATTTCACAAATTACAGTTCCAACTGGCTATAAAATAACCAAATCAGTTCTGATATGGCCAAAGAATTAAGCCTGAAAAATAGTGAGGTAAATCACCTCTTTAAAATCAAGTTGTTGAATGGATGGAACTTGAGGGTGTTATGCTGAGCGAAATAAGTCAGGCAGAGAAGGACAGATACCATATGTTTACACGTATAGGAGGATTAGGAGGAACTTAATGGAGGAACGTGGGGGAGAAGAAGGAGGGAGATAGTGGGGGAGAGGGAGGGAGGCAAACCATGAGAGACTCTTGAATGTTGAGAACAAACTGAGGGCTGATGGGCGGCGGGGAAGGGGGGGTGATGGGCATGGACAAAGGCACTTGTGGGGATGAGCACTGGGTGTTATATGGAAACCAACTTGACAATAAACTATTTAAGAAAAATAAAATAAAATCAAGTTGTTGAACAATATATTCTATATGATTCCATTTATGTCAGGGGGAAAAAAACCTGTATTTGCATGAGTATATGCATAAGAATTATAGAAAAGGGTCTGGAAGAATATTTATCAAACTGTCAAGGACATATATCGGACCTCAGTAAGGGGCCTCGGGTGGAGAGGGGAACTTTCACATTTTACTCTCTGTCTGTCCTGTTTGGATTTTTTTTACAGCAGACCTATATTCCCATGTTACCTCTGTCAATGAATTAAAATCCAAAAACACAAAGCAAACAAATTCAATCTGCCTTCTGAAATTGAAACCAATCTCTCATGACCTTACTTTTATTCAACGCTTTTACCCTAAAGCACTTTATTTGCTGTTTTAAATGATGACTTAATTCAAATCTAGTCTTCAGTGACATTTCAGATCGAAGGCTTTGGTACATCTAAGAGGCTGCGAAATTTCTCAGTAAGTCTTTAAAAAAAAACAAAAAACAAAAGAGGAGCAGGATGTCCCTGGACAGGTGTGGTATGCCTACAGCAATGACTGGTTACCCAACTCCAATCTCCTGTTCTTCTTCCTACTGCAAGGCCCGCGCAAAGTCGGTCAAGGTCACCGAGCAACCAATTAATGGGCAAACACCATTGAGGTTATCCAAGCCCTCTGAGGCTCTCAAAGTAACCCATGGGATTGTCAGAAAGTCAGCCCCTTAGACATTTCAGACACCTAACAACGACAACACTTCCCCTAAACTGGAGATACAAGGCTAAGACCTAATAGGTAAGGTCGTGTGTGTCTTTTGGTCACAGACAAGGGCGAGTGCCTGATTAACTCGGCTTTAGGGCTGAATTCTATCACTCTATCTGAGCAGCCATACTGGTCACCACAAAGGAAAAACAGATTAATTACAACCCAACGCTGAGAGACAGAAGATTTCAAATGCGTGGGGCTCCTGAGGGAAGGGAAGGGAATAAAAGGGGTCCATGAGGAGGAGGTCAGCAGCCTGGCTCATGACACGTCTCTGTCACCAGCAGACCGCAGGCAGGTTCCCGTGCCCCGCGGGCAGAGACGTCGTTCTCTGAGGTCCCCACGAGAAAGGAGATGTGGACTGCCCTCCAGAGAATGGGAAAATGGGTATTACAAACAAAACCAGGATTAAGTACACAAAAATAATGCCAACTTAAGGCAATCCTGAACCTGCTCCCAGACATCAAAGAATCGTAATGGGAAGGAACACACAACTAGTATTGGATTTTTTGCCCCATCTTAATAAAGGCAGGCCCGGGTCCCTGGTTTTTGACGGGTACGTGAAAGCTCTTCCTTTGGTACAGGAATGAGTCCCCTGGACCCCCACCTCCAGGAACATCCCCCGCCTTCCCTCTCCAGGGGTCCTCCAGGACACCCACTTACAGCTCTCTGGTATCTTCCTTCTGTCTTGGGCCCAAACACCCACACTTTACGCCGACCGCTCCGATTCTTACCAACCAGCACCTTCGGGGCCCTGGCCCATTGACACTCGGGCTTCCCCGCCCCTTGAGAAGTCTTCTCAAAGCAGCCCCATGTGCTCAGGCTGTCTTCCACCCCACAATTCTGCCAGGACCTCGCTCTCCTATTACTTAAGAAATGTCTGACATTCCAGCTCTTCCAGGAAGCCTTTCCAGACTGACCACTCACAAGCTACTGCAGCCTCCTCTCCCTCCTGGACAGGGTTCACCACTCCCACCGAGCTAAAAGCAAGAACAAACCTGCCTTGCCCCTCCTCCCCAAGGGACACTTGTCCTCTGTCCTCGGAGAGCACAGAATATCAATGTCTTCCTGTCCATCTGCGAAGTGATTTACCATCTGTTTTACTGCTGCCCTTAGATGGTCATCCCCTAGAAGACAGGGACAGGGTGGGGTTAGGCAAAGCCTAGGTCACCTGGATGACAGGGAACAGGCTATTTGGGTGAATTTAATTAAAGGGTTAATAGAAGATTAGACAGAAACTTTGCTTCAACTCTCGTTATGACAAAGCCTGTTATAAAGGTTTTTCAAATACATCTGACCACTTTCCAGCCTGAGTAGAGTTAATATAATTTAATCTTTGATTTAGGATCTTGCAGTACCCTGAGGCTCCTCTATAATTATAGATGCAGAAGATGTAGAGACTGGACTGACGGCGCCCTGGAGGCTAATTTCTAGAATAAATCCTTGCTACCACATCTTGTGAGCTTTGCCTTTCGGAAAGTGGAGCTCAAAAAACAAAGTCGAAATCCCACCTCATTGAAGGGGCCAGTTCAGGGAGGTCCACTGCCATGGGCTTTGTTAAGTCCCCACCACAGTGGCCCACAATTAGTCACTTAATAAAGGGTTCTTGATGAAGGAATTTGGCAACGTGTGTTTTCTACAAATGTAAGCTTGATTTTGACGCAGCCACTCAATTCTTTGAAAATCAAGGGGCATTCACACACAGGTGTCCCAAATTTCCTTAAATTAAAAAACCAACCCTTGGCGAAGAGTTAGCTGTGCTCACTTCCAAGCAGCCAAGAAACAGGTGTCCAATCATAGCAGATGAGGAGCTCCCCAAGGAACCTAAAAGTATTAATCAAGGAGCCGTAACAGAGGATGCACACGGCCAGGGACATGGGCGGCCAGCAACGGAGCTCTTCATTCAGCTTCCAGGCCGAGGCTCCGCGGAAGGGGTAAGCCTGGGCTCTAGGGACTCAGTCTAAGCCCACACCCTAAAAATATTACAATCTAAGCCACCTCTCTGTGGCCTCACCATCCTGGATGAACTGGCCCCTGAAAACCCGACAGTCATTTCTCCAAACCCCAAAGGGCAACTCTACCACCATTAGGACCGGTGACTCCTGGGCATGGTCAGGACTCGACTTGGGACAGAATGTTCCCTCAATGGAAACCCTGCCCATTTCTGAAAGCACATGAAGTCCTCTCACACAGCATCTTCCTAGCAACCACCGCCTGCACTGAACTTTACTTTGAACTTCACAGGGGTCCATGAACAGAAATCAGGAGGTATGGGAACTTGAATGGGGTGGGGGGGAGAGCATTACAGCTTTATTTGCAACCTACCTCGATGTGAATGTGAACTCTTTGATTATGAGTGTAGGCAACCACCACAGCAACGTCTCCAGGACCTATGACTTTGTCTCAACAGAAATCACACGTGCCTACGTATCAGCTCACGGCTGACACAGATGCCTCGACACCTCAGTTTCATTCTTCGCTGTGTCACAATTATGGTAATCGCTAGAACTGCTGTTTGGGCCAGCTATTGACTGTGCTCCTAAGAAATGTATTGCTATGATCCTGAATTTGTTGGTTTTGTTGACTACATTTCAATAGAACTGATTTCCTCTGTTGGTCGGTGTGTTTTCAGTTATGAATTTCAAAACACTTCCCATAGAAAGGGCCCAGTGGCTTCACCAGACTGCTCAAAGGACCTGGTGACACAAACAAGGTGGCACCGTTGGGGTGGCATAAAGGCACAAACCCTATAGCAAATCTCTAGCTCTCATCCCTTGAGCAAAAGGAGTTAAACTCCCTGGACCATGAGTTTCCTTATCTTGACCCAAGGAGCCAATACAGAAACCACTTAGTCACCAAAAAAATTAACTGAACACCTACTTACTTCATGCCGGCACACACTTACGGCCGAGTTCTGGGGCTACAGCAGTGAGCACGACAGAGGTGGCCCCTTAACACAGAAGGGCTTGCTCTGTAAAGTGAGCAGTGGCTGGCACATGCGCGTTCTATCAACACTACAGCCCTGCTGCTGACACCACAACATTGCCTGTGTAATTATGTGCTGATTTATGTTGCTTCCCAAGTAACAACTGTTGGCTCATCTGGCTCAGGCCCTCCCAATAAGGCTGCTTAAAGGCCAGGGCTGGGCCCTCTGCTCACAGAGGGGCAGCTGGTGAGATGGAAGAACACAGGATTTGAACTGAATGATCTTGGCTTCAAAACCCTGTGCTGCCGCTTACCAGCTCGGCCAACTCTGCCCGCAACCCCTAGCTGTCCCCCCAAAATCTTTTCTCTCCTTCCCCAGCGGCAACACAACCCTGTCTTTTGCTGTACGCTCAGCATTAAGGATATTTCCCAGCCTCCCTTGCAGCCACGTATGGTCATGTACTCAAGTTCTAGCCAATAGCGATACAAGCAGAAGAGATGTGTGTGACTCTCAGGAAGCATCCTTAAATTAAGAGGTCTTGCCCTTGCCCTTCACCCATCCTTCTCCTCCCCCATGGTGGGGGCTAGCACCGCCACCTTGGACCATGCCGTGACCTTGGGAATGGAGGCACACACATGGGCCAAGACAGAAGGGGCCTGGACCCACACCACTGTGGAGCATCGTATCGGATTGGGGGGACAGGGGTCTACCTGAAGCAAGTTCCTTAACCTCCCTGAACCTCAATGTCTCCATTTACAAAAAGGTGACAATGTGAGACATCTATCCAGTGAGGATATTCTGAGGACTTGACAAGATAGGGCTTGCTTCACGGCAAAGGCCAGAGCCAGGAGAGGCGGTAAGCAACGCGCAGGAGACTGGGGCATCTTCACAGCCCTGGGGGCACAGAGGTGGCTCGCTCATTCGCAGTTGAAAGGCATCCTAGCCAGTCGAGTCCTCCTGACAAGAATTCCCTTCTCCCGTGGGGTGCGCCTGGGTGACTCAGTTGGCTGAGGGTCTGCCTTTAGCTCAGGTCATGATGTCACGGTTCACGAGTTCGAGCCCCTCGTCCTGCTGGCTGCTGTCAGCTGTCAGTGCAGAGCCCACTTCAGATCCTCTGTCTTCCTCTCTCTCTGCCCCTCCCCCTGTCAAAAAAAAAAAAGAATTCCCTTCTCCAGCACCCTTGTCAAATGGTCCCTCGGGAAGGGAAGTGGATCCGCTCTGAGACAACTGGGGGGGACGCTATTCGTTCATCCGTAAATCACCATCATCAGCTCTTCCCCCCACCACCCCACAAGGCCTCACTTCTCTCTTCTGCCTTTGATCACCAGTCCTGCCCCAGAGATCACACTCATCAGAACATCAAAGTGTCCTTCAGTCTCTTTTGGAAGGACCCCGTGGACTCTACCCTAAGAAGCCTTCCCTGACTAACTGGGAGGCCGGTGATCACTGCCTCAGTCCCGACCCATTCAAGGGAGAGGCTCCTCAAACTCTACGATGAAATCCTCTCCCCTTGGAGGACCCAAATGGTCACTAGCCAGCCATGGACTCTTCCTGCGAGGATACCGGGATGTTCCAACCCCCAGCCCCCATCTTTCCTCGCTAACACTTTTCCAACTATTTCATCTCATTTGCAACATCGGCAGCCGTCTAGGACGGCACACTATTCATCGTTATGCAAAGCCGAAATCTGCTTTCTGTGCCTGGAGCTTATACTCATCCTTCCTGATTGTCCCCTTCCTGTTCTTGCAAACACAAGTCATTTCTGTCTCTCCTCTCTAGCTGTCATCTTTCCATGTCACTGTCGCTCATGCAGGGTGCTGCAGGTCACAGCCACAGCCTTGCCCCCTCCTCTTCACACACAGGCCACATTCCCTCCTCTTCTGCCCCTCTGGCTTCACCCACCAGCAGTGGTGACTTTACTATCCTCAAGGCTCAACCAGGCCCCGGCCTACCATGGCTTTGGAATTGGAACGAGGGCGGCCCCGTGGCAGCCAATGGTTCCCAAGCGGGGTGGGGCACCCCGAGCTGCCAGAGGAAGAAACGAGGCTCAGTGGTCAAGAAGGCAGGAAAGCGGTGCATGTGTGGCTTCGGCAGGGACAAAGGCAAGGGCAGGACTCAGCACCTAGACAGGGGGGAAACGAGGACCCCGACCCAGACCCCAGACGCTGGCAAAGGATGGGAGCAGAAAGCATGGGCCTAACGCCGTGGAGGAGGTGCGGGCGTGTGGAAGATTGCCCTGTACACAGCCTCATGTGCTGTCACAGGGTTTTCGGACCCGAATTGCCACTTCTGGAGGCTGGCGGCACCTGTGTCAGTGCCGGCGTGCTCGGCCTCATCCTGCTTTTGGCAGACAAAATCATACTCCAGGTGTGTGTGACCCACAGGAGCGCAAAGCCTCAGGATTCTCTGCTCTTTGAAATGACACATTAATTTACATTACACGGGGAGAATGCTGATGCATGAATCGGCCCACATCGGACCGCAAGCAGGAAATACCCCCCACCCTGTGACCTGGGTTCTGTTCCCTCCCCAAACACCTCTTGCTGTCCAAGGTTAACGGCAGAGTAGCAATACCCCCTCCCGGCCACGCTGAGTGGCCGGGGAAGGGGAGACATGAGACTCCGCCAGTGGGGTGCATGCAAAAACACAAGGCACACCCACACTTCTGAGCCTTCCCACCCGCGCCCACGTCTGCTTGTCGGCTCCCCTTCCATGCCACCTTGACGTTCACTGCCTCCAAGGCACCTGTTCACACGGGAAGCTGGGAGTGGAGGGAAGCTAGCAGTGGCAGGGCCCCAGCTCCATTCCACAGAGTGGCCCAGAGGCAAACAGCAGGGGGGAAGGGGGGGGCTGGCAGGGGGCCTCACATTTCTAGAGCAGCCCAGCTGGGAGAGACAAAAGGCACAAAAGTCACAGTTCCCTGTTTAGCCCTGGGCGGTTCCTCCTCCAGCCCTGGGTCCCATCCTTCCACCCAGCTCTCTGTCCCACCTAAGTCATCCAGCCCTCCCCCGACCCCCAGGGCTTTCCTTGTTTGTCCTGGTGAATCCACATGAATCACTAATGACTGATTTAAACCCAGACACTAAGTGAATGACAAACATGGTATATAACAAATTCCAATAGGATATTCAGGACGGGCGTACAGAGAGCTACCTGCCTTCTCCACTCTGCCTGGACAGACTGACGGACAGACAGGAGATGGGGCGGGCACGGCACCCTCGCCCACGCCTGGGCCGAACACTGACTATCACCAGACCTGCGTCTGTGTGTGTGCTGGGGCCAGGAGGGCTGGCTCTGATGAACTCACACACTGCTTCTCTCACTTGGAATTACCCAGGGGAGTAGAAGGGTGCCTCAGTCGCAGTCCCAGAGAATCTGGCTGAACTGGTCTGGGGCTGCTGCCTGGACATCGAAACATTTAAAAAGCTCCCTCAGGGATTCCGACCTGCACCCAAGTTTGAGACCCACCGACAGAATGTGTATTTTGTGTTCCAGACCTGCTTCAAGGCAGTCAAGATATTTAGGACACCTTAGAGCCCTGAACCCGCAAGCTGGGCCTCGGAGGTATCATCCCATTTTACAGAGAGGCATACGGCAGTTGTGAGGAGACTGAGATTCAAATCTGGCTCCCTAACTCTGAAATCCGGTTCTTTCCA
Source organism: Proteles cristata cristata (assembly GCA_017311185.1). Classification (NCBI taxonomy): domain Eukaryota; kingdom Metazoa; phylum Chordata; class Mammalia; order Carnivora; family Hyaenidae; genus Proteles; species Proteles cristata. The sequence goes on from JAESUZ010004198.1 coordinate 65,099, forward strand.
CCCAACTGTGAACTCCTGCAAGTGTACCAACAGTGCAGGAGAGGAGTCTCCACTGCTCGCAGCTCACACCTAAACTCCGCAAATGCAAGGTATCTACACCTAGAGACGCAAACGCCAGAGGCAGCCGTGATGCCCTCTTCCAAACACATGCAAGGTACGGAACCACACCCAGGGGTCAGAGGCTGTGAACACATGTGAGGTCTGAGGACATGGACAAAGGCTGCATGAGCTCCTGGCATGGACGTTTATCCCAGACCCGAGATGTGTCCTCAGATGCCACACTCAAGATGGTGCTCAAGGGTATGGCAAGTATGCAATGGGGAGTGAATGCCCCGAGTGGTGTGAAGGGTTCCCCTCCCAGGGCCACAGCTCTCCATCCTGCTCTAGGCATCTTGGCCTTCTGCAGTGCGCCCCCCCCACCCCCCCTGCAAAACCAATCGGAACACACCCGCTCGCGAGAGGCTTTCCACTCCTCCAGTGAGGGGACGTAAGACTGGAACCCTCACACGTTTAGTCTCCAGACCACTCAGCCAGGGCAATGCAGCCCTTCACCACCCTACTCCACTCATGCCTACTTCCTCCTTAACAAAACAAAAACACCCAAAACTCACAAAACACAGCCTCTTTACCACCAAACCAACTTTCCCCGCAGTAAGAATAACGTGGACACTTCGAATTAGGAACCAGTGTGGACCAGCACAGAAGGGAAGACGCTGAAGTTGAGGAAGCCAACCCATGAGCCACAACCGGGTCTCTAAACCATCGAAACACAGATGGGGCAAGGCCCGGGACAGACAGTTCAAGGACAGCAGATGTTCCTTCGTTGAAGACAACACACAATACCCCACCGCTCTTCCTGGGTCCCGGTCCAGCCTGGCACACACACGCCGGCTGCACCCTGGGGTTCCCGCAGAGCCAAGTGTGGATGGGAAAGAACCACAAAGAACTACAGGAACCAAAGGCAGGTTAAACTTTCACAACAATCGCACAGATAGGCAGAGCCACTTACCCAGCACGGCCAGACAACCGAGCACTGGGAAAAAGCACTTCATGTCGGCAGCAGACAAGAGACACAGAACAGGACGCTTCCTCTTCTCTTGGCACTTAATCTCTCATTTCTGGCAATCAACGTGCAGCTCGAGGGCAGGTGTGGAAACAGAACTCAACTCAAAAAATGGGAAGACGTGAAGAAGAGATCGTCGGCAAGACGAGTGGGGGGGGAAGGGCGGCCAGTGGCTTGGGTGAAACTACCCTGTGCTAAAGGAAGGGTCCAGAACAATTCTGAAGGCCCTCTAGGCTTCTGTCACATCCTGTGCCTTGCGGTTTCCACTGGAATTGTAGATTGCAGTGAATTAATCCTCGAGGAAAAGGGAAAAAAGAGTCTGAGAAAATCCTTTCATCCACTGATTATACAGAAATGTCCTTGGCTTCCCAGTGAAGGTGTGTGTAAGCTCCCTCGTTCGGATTCCCCAAAGGGAAGGCGGCGTCGATTTTGTCAAAACCTTTGACAGCTAAATGGCCCAGGAACCGCGCCGACCGTCTGGGTTTCTTCATCCAAAAGTCTGTCTCCATCCATGTCGGAAGGTCACGGAGCCGCCACCGGCCCCAGACCTACCCAGAACCAACCAAGCAAGTTGGCGAGCAGCGGCCCCGAGGCGAAGCGGGTCCCCACAATGCCAGCAGATTCCTGAAAGAAACACAAGGGAGTGGTAGCCGAGGCGAACCCAGCGCCGCCAAACCCAGACGGGCTGAGCGCTGGGCTGCTCCGGACGCTCGGGTCTCGTTCGTGGACCCGAACAGCCCACCCGTGCATCCTGACCTTGGGCAAGGCGCTCCACCGGCCCCCGCCTCAGTTTCCCCGCCCGGAGCGGGGCAGCGGCGGGAAGCCGGCTGGTGCCTGCGATACTTTGCCCACACGCCTCACTCCAGGGAATTCCCTTCGCCTCCGGCCGAGCCCGGCGCGGCCCGTAGCCCCACCCTCCGCGGGGCACCTAGGGAGGGGGCTCCGCCGCCCGGCCGCCGCTCCCGGGTCCACCTCCGGCCCCCGCCCGCCCCAAACGTGGGAGCTCCGCGCGCGCCGCGTCCCAGGTGGCCCAGCTATTGTTTTACCTTCCCGGGTGTTTATTTTTCGCTGATTGGAAAGAAAAGAGACAGAGGGACAAGCGAGCGGGGGCCGCGCTTTCCGCTGCCGGGGCGCGCTCGTGGCGCGCCCGGTCCGGCCAGGGGAGGGTCTCGGGCCCGACCCCCGGGGAGCCGAGCCGTCCCCGCGCCCGCCACCGCCCTCCTCGCCTCCTGCCCCGGGTGTCCGGCCGCCCGCGCCGCCGCCCCTCCGCGCGCAGCCCGCGCTCGCCCCGGATACCGACCTCGCCCCCGGCCCTCTCCCTCCGCGCGTCCGCCTGGCGGCCAGCGGTCCGGGCGCACGCCTCTGGGGACGCGCCGCCTCCTCCCTCTCCCCCCGCAGCCGCACCGGCAGCCGCGCTCCCGCCCCTCCCGAATCCCCGCCCCCCCGGCCCGGCCCGCAGCGCCCGGGCGAGCGGCACGCGGGGCGAGGGCGGTGGCTTGGGCGAGAAGCTCCGCCCCGGGCCCGCCCCTTTCCCCGCCCCCGGAGAGGTGGGGGGGGCAGCTGGCCCGGAGGCTGGCGGGGCGCTCGCGGGCTGGTGCTCCCGCCCAGACGCACCTGCGCGGGGGCGCTGGGGGGAGGGGCGCGAGGGCCACCCGGGGATCTGGCGCGGGGGTGTTGGTGGGCCGGGCAGCTCTGAAAGTTAATCAGAGGTTCACACGCAGGCTGCCCGGCCGCCGGCAAGAAGCACAGGCCCTTCCCACAGCCCCGCAGAGGACCCAGAAGCCTTGACCAGGGAGAGGGCTAGGGCGCTCGTTCTCTCCCCGGGAAACAGGGACAAAGCCCATGTCGGGAGACGAATCTGTTCTCCTGGCGGAACCCATATTGCGCTTCATTCTGCGGCAGAACTTACTGGAAGTTGTGGCCGAACTGAACTCGACACAGCCTGGGGTCTAACCCGGGTTCTCCCAGGTCCTCGCCTTTGACCTTGGTGGAGTTACTTAAGCTCTCTGTGCCTTAGTTTCTCCATCTGTTGCTATACGGGGACATACCCCGCCCCTGCTAACTAGGGGTCTGTGAGATGTCCCTGGTACACTTGTAAAAACACTTGCAATGGAGCCTGCCCTATCTCAAGCACTCAGTGAGTGTAAGATATAATTATTTTATGAGGAACAACCCTATCAAACAAGTGCATTTTCATCCATTCAATACTTTTTTTTTTTCAATTTTTAATGTTTTTTATTTCTAGGGGAGAGAGAGAGAGACAGAGTGAGCAGGGGAGGGTCAGAGAGAGAGGGAGTCACAGACTGAAACAGGCTCCAGGCTCTGAGCTGGCAGTCAGCACAGAGCCCGACGCGGGGCCCGAACCCACGAACCGCGAGATCACGACCTAAGCGAAAGTCGGACGCCTAACCGACTAAGCCACCTAGACGCCCCCATCCATTCAATACTTAATGAACACACACGCATGCTGGGTAAAAACGGTCAAAAGGTGACCGAGGTAAAATAGGACAGTCTTGTCCTCCTGGAGCTTGGTCTGGTGGGGAGACGATAAAACAAGGCATGGCTTGGAAAGAACCAGGGCGTTGAGGAAGCAGGAGCTAGGACCTTGACCCTGTGGGGTGGGGGTGGGGTTGGGACATCAAGAGGAGGGAATTTGGTCAGATCAGGCCAGGTGTCAAGGCTTCTCAGAGGGAGTGAAAAACTAGGAGAACCCGAAAGAGCAGAGGAGGCACAAAGGAAGGAGAGGAGAAAGGGCAAGAGTCACCGAGCTCAGACCCCGAATCAGTAACCTCCAAGACCCAGAGGGAAGACAGAGTAGTCCAGTTAGAGGACCGGAAATCCCCGTTGGGCACAAACTAGGCTGTAAGAAAGTGGCGAGGGCTCGCAGAGAAGAAATCTGGGGCCAGGCCTGGAGGGCTTTGTATACTGTGTCAAAGGACTTGAACTGTAGCCCAGGGCCACAGTGACCCCCTGAAGGTTCTGAGCAAGGCAGTGCTGTCATCAGATGTACATTCCAGAAAGACCACTCGGGGCACCTGGGTGGCTCAGGCAGTTAAGCGTATGACTTCGGCTCAGGTCATGATCTCACGGTTCGTGAGTTCAAGTCCCACATCAGGCTCTGTGGTGACAGCTGGGAGCCTAGAGCCTGCTGTGGATTCTCTGTCTCTGTCTCTCTCTCTCTGCCCCTCACCTGCTGCGCTGTCCCTCTCTCTCCCCAAAATAAATAAATACATATTTTAAAAGTTTTAGAAAAACCACTCTGGGCCAGGCGTGGAGGGTGGATGGGAGAGAACTCTCCAGGTTAGTGTGTATTGCTGAAAATCCAGCCAAGAGATGCTGGTGACCAGAAAACCCCAGAAGTAGCAACAGGGACAGGGAGGAATGATCAGGTCCCCTTGAGGTCAGGACGTAGGCTCTATGGAATGCCAGGTTGAAGGTGAGGAATAGGGCAGACTCCCCAGCTTGGCCTCAATCATTGAGATCAAGGTACATAAGACTGGATGTATTGAGTTTGAAATCCCAAAGGGTCAGGGAAGTGAAAGTGTCCAAAAAACAACTAGAGGAGTGGGGAGTGGAGTTCAGGATTCAGAAAAGGTTTGGAAGATGTGTTTTACCCTATTGAATTGTATGATAATGAAGGGATCTTGTGAAGGAACACATTGTAACTCACTGAATTAAAAAACAAAAAGTCAGTTACCACCTCCCCTCAGTGTGTAAGGCATGTTATGGGGGGTGAAAAAGTAACTAAGGGGTCTCATTTGCCCTAGACTATAAACTCCTTACAGGCAGGACCGCACTTTAATTATCCTTTATCCTGAACAACCCTTGGCATTGTGTTCTGCATATAGTAATTGCACTATAAGTACTTCAACTGAATTGAATTGAATTAAATATTTATCGCATATGCCAAGTGTTGTATAGAAAATCTCTTCTTGTGTCTTTTTTTTAAATATTTTTATTTATTTCTAGGGAAGAGAGAGAGAGAGACAGCATGAACAGGGGAGGGTCAGAGAGAGAGGGAGATACAGACTCTGAAATAGGCTCCAGGCTCTGAGCTGGTAGTCAGCACAGAGCTCGACACGGGGCTCGAACCCAGAACCGCGAGAGCATGACCTAAGCGAAAGTCGGACGCTTAACCGACTAAGCCACCCAGGCTCCCCTTCTTGTGTCTTAAATATTACCTCTTTCCCCCGAGGCAACCCTGACTCTGGCAACTCTCACTTCCCCTTATCTGCTCGACTCCTTCATTTATTAGTTGAGAGTATACTATATGCCAAGAAAGTCTGTGCTCTCTGGGCACTCACATTCTGGTGGGAAACACAAACAATGAAACAAATAAGTATATAACAGAACGCAACATGTTCTTAGGAGAAGCAGGAGAAAGGAATCATGTCCTTATGTGTGTGGTGTGAGGAGGAGGGTTCTGCGACCAGGGAAGGCCAGACACTTGATTAGAAGGAGTGAGTGAACTTTGGAACTTTCTGGAAGAAGAGCGCTCTGAGCTCAGGGGACAGCAAATGCAAAGCCTCTTACCATGCTCCAAAACTAATAAGTGTGTTGCTGTGCCTGAAGGGACATGAGAAGGAGAAATGTGATCAGAGAGGTCACCGAGGCCAAATCCTGTAGGATCTTACGGGCCAGCGGGCAGTTTGAATCCCTCTGTTTACAAGAGCCTCCACTTGAAAAGGGGGCTCTCACAGTTGTGCAGGGTGGTAACGATGCCAGTTGTGAGATATAGGTGGAGTCTGGAAGCATCTTGAAAATATGTCTGTGGAATGTTCTGGAGACTTGGATATGAAGGCAGAGAGAAAGAAGAGAGTCCAGGGATCCGTAAGATCTACCTCAGCCTGTGTTGGCGCTCTCTGACCCCACCAAATTGCCCTATGCTTTCTCCATCCAAAACCACACTTCCTAAGCATTCAGTCCCCAGGTCTCTGCCTGGGCCACGGCCTCTGTCCTTGAACCCTGTACTCAACTATCTTTTCTTGTTTTTTCCTTCTCGATCTACCCCACCTCCTACCACCTAGACCCCTTGCATTTTTTTGGATGGTCTGTTAATCCTTGATTTCCATCACCCCCGCAGGTGTGCTATGGCCGCTATGCCTGGTCTCATTTCCACATCAGTGGACCATCCAAGATACTCAAAGGACTGTGCTAACCATAGAGCAAGGAGAGTAGAGGCATACATACCTCATTGTATTGTGATTCACTGTACTGAGTTTTGCAGATGCTGCAATTTTTTTACAAAATGAAGGTCTGTGGTATGCCTGCTTGGACCAGATCTATTGGCACCATTTTACCAACAGCTCTTGTTTACTTGGTGTCTCTGTGTCACAGTTTGGTAATTCTCACGATATTTCAAACGTTTTCATTATTATTGCGTTTGTTGTGGTGATCTGGCTTTTAGATCAGGTGATGATGACTGGCTTTAGAAGGTCAGATGAGGGGTGCCTGGGTGGCTCAGTCAGTTAAGCGTCTGACTTCGGCTCAGGTCGTGATCTCATGGTTCATGGGTTCGAGCCCCACATCAGGCTCTGTGCTGATGGCCAGCTCAGAGCCTGGAGCCTTATTTCGGATTCTGTATCTCCCTTTTTCTCTGAACCTCCCCTGGTCATGCTGTCTCTCCCTCTCTCTCAGAAATAAAACATTAAAAAAATTTTTTTTAATAAATAAAAGGCCAGATGATGGTTAGTATTTTTTTAGCACTAGAGTATTTTTTAATTAAGGTAAGTACTTGATTTGTGAGACATCATGCAATTGCATGCTTAATAGACTACAATATAGTGCAAATATAACTTTTATAGGCACTGGGAAACCAAAAAATTCAATTTGACTCACTTTTTGGCAACATGTACTTACACGGTGGTCTGGAACCGAACATCCAATATCTCTGAGGCACACCTGGGCAGTGAAAAAATGTCTCTGCCCTCCAGATGTAAAAACCATTAAACAGAGTGCTGAATAGTGGCACATGGTGGCCCTTTCAGGAAACCATCTACAGACAAAGAAAGAGTCTTTTTTTTAAAAAGTTTATTTATTTTGAGAGAGAAAGTGTGCATGCAGGTGAGGGGCAGGGAGAGAGAATCTCAAGCAGTATCTGCATCTCATGAACGATCAGAGAGATCACTCCCTGAGCTGAAATCAAGAGTCGGACCCTCAACCAACTGAGCCACCCAGATGCCGCAGACAGAGAAAGAGTCCTAAGAGAAGGAAAAGCATCAAAGCAGAGTGAGGGAGAACAGTCCCTAATCCGCAGCTGGGGCTGGTACAGCTAGCTTCAAAACAACTGCCATCGGAATGTGGAAACCTCTCCTGAATTGGCCTGGAGTTGAGTGGATATTTCGGACATTTTGAATGACTTCTTAATCTTCTCCCCCAGGGAGTTCAACTCAGAAGCTTGCGGAAGCCAGAGAGAAGCAGAGCAAAGGGTGGCCGTCAGGAACAAAGGTCCAGTGTTGCTCGATTTCCTTACTCTTCAAGAAAAGCAGGAGGTCCAGAGTTTCATTGAATTTCTCCTAATTGTAGCCACTGGAAGCCAGTGTCTAAAAATAAATTAAACCCTGGAGGGGGTTCTCTACACAACATTTGTAGAGAAGATATGGTCAAGTGCTTCTATCAGTTTGAGGTCCCTGGACCAACTATGGCTGTAATCAAAAGGCTAATATAAAACCACAAGTGACATCAAGTTATGTTTTTTAAAACTTAGGCGGGAAAAGGCATTAGCCTGGCTCTCTTTTGTCAACTGAAAAAAAAAAAGTTGAGGGCAAGGCATTTTGCCTAAAGATAGCCTGACACTTTGTGCTCACAAGTACCGGTGTTAATTGCTCTTAATGCACTCCAAATGCCAAATGGAAAGAGCAAAGCTTCCTTACCCGACAAAATAGCAAAGTCAGAGCTAAAAGCACCGCTAAACAATTCTCTTGATAGCAAGCTTCTTCTTGGTGATTACCCTCCTACACGGGCGAGTTTCCCCAGAGCTGAGGACTAGGAGGAATAGCTTACACAGGATACCATCTGTCTTAAATATATATGTATATATAACACACACAGAGACAGAGACAGAGTTGACTATTATATCTTGAGATCAAGGTGGCAAAGGAGTAGAGTAGACCCCTAAGGCTTTCCCCACGGGTGGGTGCTCAGAACCTGGGGTACACCATGTGGCGTCAGCGAAGGGCCTGGATTTGCCCCCACAGAACTCTGAAGACTGGTGTATCTCTGGGGGGAAGGGAAGGGTCTCCTGAGCTAACATTGGCCCTCCTCCACAAAGTCCCAGAGTTGTGCTCGCTTAGCCTCCGGCTGACGGAACAGGGACTCTGGAGAAGGATGTATGGGATCTGAGCTACCGACGCGACACTTAACTCCGGTCAAGTTTCTACACCTCTCGCTTCGGTTCCTCATTTACAAAAGTGGGAAACAATAGCACGTGCCTTCATAGGGAGCTTGTAAGACTTAAAAGAGCTGATGTAGGCATTTTGCCTGTATCGTTTCTTCCTCTAAGAACTTAGCAAAATGGCTGGTGCTACTTCTGAATGCTCACTAGCTATTGGTTTGGCTGGTTATGAACTTCACATAGTATAAGAAGCAAGGAACTGGAGTGCCTGGGTGCCTCAGTCAGTTAAGCATCCTACTTCTGCTCAGGTCATGATCTCGCAGTGTGTGGTTTCGAGCCCCATATCCAGCTCTGTGCTGACAGCTCAGAGCCTGGAGCCTGCTTCGGATTCTGAGTCTCCTTCTCTGCCCCTCCCCCACTTGCGTGCGAGGGCGCTCTCTCTCTCTCTCTCTCTCAAAAATAAATAAACATTAAAAAGAAGAAGAAGAAGGAACTAGGAACCAGAAATTCTAGCTTTCAGTCTCGGCTCCACCGCTTATGGTGTTTTCTGACCCCTCTGGACCCAAGTTTCTTATTCTATAAACTGAGGTTGGTTAGACTAATCAGAAGGTCCCAAAGTGGTTAAGCATGAATTACTCCAGAAGCATTTAAAATACAGATTCCCAGGCCCTATCTGGAAGATTTGGTTTCTGAACATTGGTGTGAGACCGGATTAGATGACTTGATTAAAAACATTTCTCCCCATCCTCGTGGTTCTCCTCCCGCCGCTCCTCAGAACCCCCAAGGCACCTGGGGGTAAGACACAGATTCACAACGCAGCTGTTGCTGCCGCCTCCCCTCCCCTGTTAGATGACTTTTAAAAAAAAATTTTAACACTTGTTTATTACTGAGAGACAGAGCACGAGAGGGGGGGTGGGCAGAGAGAGGGGGAGACACAGAATCCGAAGCAGGCTCTAGGCTCTGAGCTGTCAGCACAGAGCCCCATGCGGGACTCGAACTCACAAACCGCGAGATCATGACCTGAGCCAAAGTCGGACGCTTAACCAACTGAGCCACCCAGGTCCCCTGTTAGATGACTTTTAAGGGCTTTTCCAGTTCAAACTCTTGGAATGGATTTCCACACATTCACGGTCCCATCTCTCTGAGTCCATTTCTGATTTTGCTTGACAGGTCCCTCAAACACCTAGTCTGTCGCCCCTTTTAAAAAGAAGAAGAGCCCCACCTTTCCCACCAATACGCCCTTGAACTTGGTCTTGACGATGCTCAAGAGGCTCCCCATCCTTCCCAGCCCAAACCTTGAGCATTTTGTCGCTCTCCATTTTCTCTTCCAAAATCTCAGCAAATCCTGATTTTCTTTTTCTTTCTTTTCTTTTCTTTTTTTTTTTTTAACCCCACCAAAGCCTGAGAGTCGACTCTTCCTATACTCAGCCCTGGCTCACCGCCTGTGTTCTTCCTCCCTGGGCTCTCTCTGGTTACTAAAGAATGGAACAACCCTGAGCACGTGTACAGACAAAGATTTTGAGCTCGGGCTGAATGCCAGGACACTGTCATGTCGGAGTGACTTCTTTGAGCTAGATTGGCTGACCCCCTCCCCCCCATCATTTGCTCTCTCTCAATGTCCCAGGGCAGCAGGGTTGGCTGTCGGGACTGGCTGCCACTTTTGACTGTGCTGTTGACCCCGTGGAGGACTCTTAAGAATTTAGCCTGGGCCCTTTGGTGGGGAAAAAAAAATGTTAGCTTGATCACAGAGCTTCTGTCCTTGCACAGGGGAAGGTGTGTCGCCACAGATCTGAGATTCCAAGAATCCAAACAACCACGAGCTGATAGCAGAAGGCCTTCTGGACGTGAGGGCACTTTTCTGAGACACATCTGTTATCCTACTCACGCCAGGGCTGTCTAGCCTGCTCTGGCTGGCGGCTTGCCTCTTTCTATAAAAGAGTGCAGAGACATTGGCAAATCTCACCCAAATATATATGAGCCCGGCTGATGGTTTCCCAAAGTTCACTTAGAAGTTAATTATTTGGAACTCAGAACATATTTCCCCATAACAGGAATATAGTACATGATGATTCTATTTCCAGGCTAACACACAAGTCTTTTTAACTCTTAGTATACTTAAAATGCTACATATTGAAGAGAAAACAGGCAGTAAGCCAACAATGCACGAAGGATTAGATAATACAGAAAAATAACATTGGAACAAAGATATTTTTTTTCCTTTTTTTTTTTTAATAACAAATATTCAGGCAACCTAAATCGCTGTTCTACACTTGAGGTGCTGAAAAGAGCAGGCAAGTTTCCTATCCTCATGGAGTTTATAGTCTACATTTATTTTCCTGTTTATTGTTTGTCTTTTTAAAAAATTTTTAAAATGTTTTTATTTATTTCTGAGAGAGAGATCGAGAGAGGCAGTGTGAGCAGGGGAGGGTCAGAGAGAGAGGGAGACACAGAATCTGAAACAGGCTCCAGGCTCTGAGCTAGCTGTCAACACAGAGCCCGACGTGGGGCTCGAACCCACGAACTGTGAGATCATGACCTGCACCAAAGTCAGATGCTCAACTGACTGAGCCACCCAGGTGCCCCTATTGTTTGTCTTCTTGTTGGGACCATAAGCTCCCTGTGGGCTGGTATCTGACCGGCCTTATTCTCCAGTGTCCACCCAATGCCTAGAATAATGCCTAGAACATAGGATGAGCACGGTAAATATTTGATGCGTGAATGAGTAAATAAATTCTTGTTGGGGAGACAGGCAATAATCAAGTAAGCAAATAAACATGCAACCAAACATCTGATGGTGATTAAACGCCAGGGAGAAAAATAAAGCAGTGAATGCAGGCATCGAGGTGGCTATTTTCTTTTTTTTTTTTAATTTTTTTTTTAAATTTATTTTTGAGAGTCAGAGAAACAGCTCAAACAGGGGAGAGTCAGAGAGAGAGGGAGACAGAATCTGAAGACAGGCTCCAGGCTCTAAGCTAGCTGTCAGCACAGAGCCTGTTGTGGGGCTTGAACCCACGAACCGTGAGATCATGACCTGAGCCAAAGTCGGACACCTATCCGACTGAGCCACCCAGGCGCTCCTAGAGGTGGCTATTTTTGAAAGAATAGGCATAAAAGGCATCTCTGAAGAAATGATATTGGCACACAGATCTGAGTGAGGAATTGAGTCATGGAAGAAACGGCATAAGCAGACCTGCCTCATTTTGTAAGCTCGGACCAGGAAATTTGGCCCAGTGTTCCTATTGGCGACTAAAATACCTGGACAAAATTTAAATAATGCCCAAAGTCACTATTAAAGCAGTAAAGACTTATTGGGCATATGCTAGAAGAAAAGAAAGACCATCATCCAGAGCCACTGTTGCCCTATGGACATCTATAGATGTGCAATAAATATTTGTAAACCTGAGCCCAGCTTCTAGTGGCCTCCCAAGGTGAGGAGACACACATCGGAGCCCAGGAAGAAGGTGGAGCTTCTGAAGCTGAAGCTGGGATCCTCCAAGAGCTATGTTCTAAGGGTAACTGGGAACCAGGTTCAGCTCTTAATCAGGCACGCAAATTGTCTTGAGGTCATCCGGATGCTGTGTAGATAGATAGCCCTTGAGCCTAGAACTTAGCTTAAAGTGGACCCAGACTGGGAGGAGCACTAGGTGGCTTCCAGAAGTGAATGAAAATTCTTTCAGGAGGAAAAGCCTACCACCCTGGGCTTCAAATTATTCCAAAGTGAAATTTCCGGTATACAGCGGGAGGTAACTAGCACATAAGACAATATGACTGAGAGCCAGCAAAAGCAACAGAACAGTGAAATAGGTCCATAAAATTTTGAGATTAGAGTTGTCTGACAGACTGTGGAGCACCTATGCTTGCTCTGTTCAAAGAAATACAAACTTGAATTCAAACTTGATGGGGCGCCTGGGGGGCTCAGTCAGATAAGCGTCCGATTTCGGCTCAGGTCATGATCTCGTGGTTTGTGAGTTCAAGCACCACGTCGGGCTCTATGCTGACAGCTCAGAATCTGGAGTCTGCCTCAGATTCTATGTCTCCCTCTCTCTCTCTGCTTCTCCCTCACTCCCACTCTCTCTCAAAAATAAACATTTAAAAAATGCTTTCTAAGGCAAACTTGAAGATTTTGTCAGAGAAATCAAAACTGTAGAAAGATCCAGAACAAGAGCATTTCAGGAAAGTGCAAAGATCCTGAGGCAGGAACAAGCTTGGCGTGTTTGAAGGTTAGAAAGTCTGTGTGGCAGGAACAGAGTGAACAAGGAAGAGAGAGGTGAAAGGTGAGCTCAGAAAGGAAGGCAAAGGCCAGATCTTGAGTCTTGTGGGAATTCGGATTTTATATCCTGCGTCAAAGGAAACCATTAGGTGGTTTAGAGGATTAAAGTGGCATGACTTTATTTACATTTTTAAAAGGCCAATCTACTGTTGTATAGGAAATAGTCGATAGGGAAGCAAAAATAGATGCAAGGAGACCAATTAGTAGATTACTGCATAGCCCAGGTGAGAAATGGTGGAGGCTTTGCCTGCGTAGATGGTGATGGCGGTGATAAAAAGTGGGTTGTATATACGTTGAAGGGACAGCTGACCACTCTTCTTGTTGGATTTGATGTAGGGAGTGAGATAAACCAGAATAGCTCCCCTCACTCAACCTACCCTCTACCTGACCTCATTCTCCTCCAGACATGCACGTGGTCTCTATTTCTCTCTCGGTAGACAACTCTTACTGGTACTTCCAGCCCAGTCCTTCCTCGCATTATACCTGCAAAGCCAATGGCTCTACCTGATGTCACCAAACCTGATACTGAATGTGCTCCAAGCTCAGTTCATTATTTTCCCCTCGAATCTATTTTTTCCTCTTCAATTTCCTGTCTCAGTTAATGACACCGCTTTTCACTCCATCATTTAAGCCAGAACCTTTGGGTTAATTTTAGATTTCTCACTTTCACACAGCCAGTTGGTAAGTGGAACTGCCAAATCTATCTCCTTAACATCTTTTGACACTGTCTGTTCCTTTCTGGATTCATGGCTGCTGCCCTAGCTCGGGCTTCAGCACCTTCTTCTAGACCGTTGTCCTTGTTGCCCACCTGCTGTCCCAGGAATGGCCATACTCTCTGCCCATCCATTCTTCTCAGGTGCATATCTCTCTGAAGTGTAGATGTGACCCTTCTGCCAATTGCTTATGAAAGTTGCAAACTCCTAGAATAGGGTACAATCATGCCTCCAGCTGCCCTTGATCTTGCCCCAACTTTTCTAGGCTCTTGATTCTTCCCACCATGCTCTGGTTTTATCTATGGTTTTCTGGACGTGCCTTTCTAAATACACTGTTATTCTGCCAGGTATACTGTGTCTCCTTCTCTACCCATCAAGTTGGCAAATGCCCAGGCTTCTTAGAGAGCAACCAGCCTCTCCACCAACTACTCCTCCTCACCTCCCCCTGCTTGCCTCCTCCCAGCATTGAGTTAATCATCTACAAAAGCTCTGTGCTTAGGATAAGTCCTTCGGGGTAATGCTTTTTCACTGATCTAGGTGATTTGTTTACATGTATGTTTCCCTAGTGAGTTTCTTGAGGCCAGAGATGCCCGACATAACAGCGTCCACTACTCCCCCACACTATGCCTGGCGGCTGGCAGGTGCTGAACTAAAACTTTATGGAATAAACGAAGGTGAGGCTAAATGAATGCCTGGGATCACACCCTCAAGCCCACAGGTGGACCCCGAGGCCCCGGGCTTCAGGAAGCTCCAGGAACCAGGGGATGGGGGAATTTTATGAGTTTTCCTCTGAGCGATTTAGTACCTGGTGTCGCAGACACCAAGCCACATTTGGAGAGATTGTTCATACAAACAAGTAGGAGGGCAGGTTTTTTTGTTGCTACTTGCACCCAAGGGCCTTCATTAATGATCACCCTCTAGTTCCATCCACAAAGGCCCCTGGCAAGGGACATCTGCCCTCTACACCACAGCACATCTCCTTGGGATCCCTGAGTCCCACCCCAGCCAGACCTTACAGCCCTGGGGACTTAATCAGGGAAAGCATCTCCCCTGAGGCTTTGGATGAAGCTGACAGTGTGTCAGAGGCCATGGGTAAGCCTTAAATTCACAGCATAGAATTCAAGACATGGATGTCAACAGGCCTCTTTCACTTGTTATTTCTACAACACTTCTGTGACCCCCCCTCATCGTCTCCCCCTTTTCTTCACTTATAATTTCCTATCCGTGGAAGAGGAGCAGAAAGGGGAAGAAAAGAGTTAGGGAAAGAGAGGATGAGCTAGAGAAGGATAATTGGGAAGGGAAAGGAATGAAGGAAGGAGAGATGGAAAAGAAAAGAAGAAAGGAAGGAGAGGGAGGGAAGAGAGGAAGAGAGGAAGAGAGAAAGGGAAAGAAAGAAAGACAGAAAAACAAAGAAAGAAAAAGGAAGAGAGAGGAGAGAGAAACAAAGAAACAAAGAAAAAAAAGAAGAAAGGAAAGAAAAGCAAAGAAAGAAGAAAAGCAAAGAAAAAAAGGAGAAAGAGAGAGGAAAAAAAGGAAGGAAGGAAAAGAGACAGGACCTTAAGTTAAGTAAGCAGGCATAGGCTGTGAAATATATCTGAAGTATCTCTAACTTAAGCAGCAAGGACCTCGTGGCAGATATTAAAGGTTTAATTGACTAGAGAAATGAGTCAGAGAACAAACCTTCATTTCTCTGTGAGCTATCGTATGATAACCCAAACACAAGCATTGCTTTCTCCAGACACTATCAACCACAGTTGTCTGTCTCCGTCTCAGACTGTTTTTTGTTTTTCTTTTTTTTAAAACAACAACCCCTTTAAAAAAAAATATGTGTATGTGTCTATCAGTCACAGGACCCAAGGAGCCTCCGCTGCAACAATGACCGACCTGTGCAGTTCAGGCCCGGTTCTCCCGGCCGCTCTGGGCCACCAGCCGTCACACGGTGGCTCCCTTTCATCCTCACCCACCACAGTCATTTCGGCCTGTGTAGTGGTGGGGTTCATGGCCATTTCGGAGCCCCACCACAGATCTGAGTGAGGCCGAGTCCCTGAGGCCCCAGGAGGGAAGGGAATGAGCAAAGCTGCCTGGGACTGGAGACCGGATGGAGTTAGGTTTATCCCAACATTCCAGCAACTGCTGCTTATTTCAAAGGCACTGGATGGTTCCAGACCCCACCACGTCCACCCCCACCACCTCCACCTCTTGCCTGTCCCTCACTGCCTTCTCTTCCTCCTCTTCCTGCTCCCCCTCCTTCCCCTCTTCGAATCCACACTTCCCCTTTCACTGGCTACATGGCCTTGGGTGATTTATTTCACCAACCAGCCTCAGTTTCCTCATCTGCCAACGGAGCTAATAGCACCTGCTTCATATGAGGAGATATTGTAGGGCCTTTTGCACTGGGTTAATGCAGCGGAGCACAGGGGCAAGCAACTGGATGACGTCTGCAGCACAGAGCAAGTGCTCCATGAATTCAGCCACTTCGTGAAGGTAATTAAACACCTACTAAAATGCCAGGCTCCGTTCCAGGTTCTGGATGAGCAAAACAAACAAAAAGGAAATTCTGCTCACCGGAGTTAACAGTCTAGGAGGGGGAGACAGGCAACACACAAGGAAATAAGTAAAGGACTCGGAATGCCAGATGAGGGAAAGTGCCAAGAGAAAAAGAAATCCTGGAAGGGGGTAAAGCCGTGACACAGAAAGAGGGATTGCAGTTTGAAACAGAGCAGTCAGAATGTTTGAATGAAGACCCAGAGGAGGTGAAGGAGCCCAGCATGCAGGTGTTCTGGGTGTGTGTGGGGGAACATTCTGGGAGGAGGGAACCGTGAGGGTAAAGGCCCTGGGCCAGCAGCGCACCAGGTACGAGTGAGAATCCTGAAAGAGGCAGGGGAGGTGGGAGCTGAGGGAGGAAGGGAGGAGGGAGGGAGAGGAGCTGGCAGTGAGTAAGAGAGGTAATGGTGTATGTGTGCAGGAGGCGAGGGTGGTGGCAGGGAGAGCAATCAAGTGGGAACTTGTCGGCCATTGTAAAAACTTTGGAGACTTTTAAGGAGAGGAGTGATATAATCCGATTAATGTTTGAACATAATAGCTCGGGCCGATGTGTTGAAAACAGATGGTAGGGGTCAGGAACGCCAGGAGGGAGACCAGTTAGGGGCCATTGCGATAATCCAGGTGAGAGATGGTGGTAGAAGAGGGGGAGGTGAGAAGTGTTGGGTTCAGGATATGTTTTTTAAGGAATTGCTGACAGAATGTGATGATGGATTCAGGGACGAGTGTAACAAGAAAGGAGTTCCAGAGTCCCTCTAAGGTTTTCAGGCTTTCAGTTGAAAGGATGGGGTGGCTGTTTACTGAGATGGCAAAGACCATAGCTAGTGCAGATGGGGATGGGGGTAGTAGATGCTATGAATTCTGCCCTGGACACTGTGAGAAATTATTACCTTAGTATCACCCAGTAAGCCATGGATTGGGGCTTGTATATAGGAACAGTGACATTAGTCACATGAGTGACCCCAGGCGAGGCCAGGTGAGTCACCCAGCTGAGCCCAGCCCAAATTGTCACTAAGTTTTAGGGTTTGTTCTAGCCGTCGCAATCGTGTTAAATTTGAGATGCCCTGTGGATATGCAAATGAGGATGTCAAGTAGGCAGATGGATGCCCGAGTCTAGAGTCCAGTTGCTCTGTCCAGGCTGAAAACATAGCTAGGAGGTCATCAGCTTACAGATGAGAGCGAAAGCCATGGTACTGATAAAAGTACCAGAGAGGTGAGTGTAGACAGTGAAGAGAAGTCCGGGGACTGAGCTCCAGGACACTGTGGCATTTAGAAAGAAGAGGAGTTGGAAATGTTACAGAAAAGGACCAGCCGGTGCAACAGGAGAAAAGTCAGGCATGCGAGGTGTCCTGGGAATCAAGGAACTGAGTGTGTTACTGGGAGAAAGAAGAAATCAGGTATGTCAAATCCTGCTGACTGATCCAATAAGATGAGAATTAATCACCGGATTTAGGCAATGAACGTCTTCCGTTACCTTGAGCAGAATAGTCTTAGCCGTGGCTACAGGTCACCCTTTGGAGGGATTCTGTTGCAAAGGAAAATAGAGAAATGGACCCACAATGGTAGAAGGATGTGACGTCAAGAGAGAATGGTTTTGGTTTTATTTGTTGATGTATTTATTTATTTTTAGAGACAGACCATGAGCAAGGGAGGGGCAGGAAGAGACAGCACTTTAAGAAGGCTCCACGCCCAGCGTAGAGCCCAACACAGGACTCGGTCTCGCAACACTGAAATCATGACCTGAGCCAAAATCAAGAGTCGGACGCCTAACCAACTGTGCCACCCTGGCACTCCCAGGAGGGTATGTTTTAAGGTTGGGAGCAGGTTGTTTATGGGTGGAATGATCTAGTAGAGAGAGGCAAATCAAGTGGTGCAGGAAACAGAAAGGAGATTTGTTGGCTGATGCCCTTGAGCAGATGAGTGGGAGAAAGGGGAGAGAAATGAATGGTAGCTATTGTTATTACCTCCCTGTAGGAAGTGAGAACTCCCATCCTGCCTATTACTACCCAAGAGCTCAGGACTCTTGTTCCGGTAGGTCCAGGCTTTACAATAGCCTCTAATAAATACGGGATGGCTTTAACTTGCACTATTTGGTTGAGACAAAGCCACTTCTTACTTCCACCTTGACACAGAACACAATTTTATTCAGATCTGTGGTGGTCACGTGCCTAGGAGATGCTGAGCTTTCTTCCCGACCAAGGCTGTGAATCTTGATTAATCTAAGCCAATCAAAGTAATTCTGTTCTCTTTGCCAGCAATTGTTTTAGGCATGGGCAATGTGTTGCAATTCCGACCAGTGATGTATGAGAGGAGGTCTTCTGGCAGTCTCTTAGAAGAGATTTTCCCGTGCGAAAAAAAAGAATTGTAGAGGGGACAATTGTTTTGCTTTGCCAGCCAGTGCTGTATCTGTGTGTAGGACCCAGCTCTGAGCAGCCCTAATAGGCCCAGGTCTAAGGATGGCCTACATGCTACATAAGGCAGGTCTGCAGTGACATCACTGAATCACCAACTTCAACCCTGGAGCCTCCTTCCCTCCAGATTTCTTAGTAAATGAGCTATTATGATGTGTTTTCCTTGTTGACTATGCTCCTCGGTGTTGGTTCATCTGTGGTTTGCAACTGGAGGAATTCTGATACACAGATTATCAGCCAAATGGATGCAGAATTTAGCCTGGCCTTATTGAGGACACAAATTCAACTCAATGCCTATAGATAAAATGAGAACAATGTGCCAGGCATGGTATTATCCCCAGGTGAATACAATTCCTTTACCATGAATGTCTTATAACAAGTCTCTGTATGTCTGTATTGTGGACAGGAGATAATAAAATACAGAAATTACTATTCTAGAGAGCAGAACATAAATGCCGTGAGAAAGACACAGGAGGTCAAGGAAGAGAGCGATAACATCCACTTGGGGACACTGAAGTAGTCTCATAAAGGAATTAGAATGTGAGCTGGGTCTGGAAAAGTAGGTAGGATTCGGGGGGGATGGAGATGGGGTGAAGGGCTGCCCAGGTGTAGGGAAGAGCGAATGGTGAGAGGCAGAGGCCACAAGGGGGATGGTCTGGAAAAACACATGGTGAGTTCTAGGCGGACTGTGCCTAGATGAGTGGAGCTAATGCTGGAAAGTTACATCGGGTCAGGATTTGAGGGGCCAACAAATTCAGGTTTGCTTCGGTTGGAAATGGCAGTCCCCAAAGACTCTCTCAAGAGGCCAGTGACACCATCAGAGCTGAGCGTGGGGAGATTAAGCTTTGGCGGAGGGACCAAAGGCATTTCTGTTTTACCCAATAATAACCATCTTAGGTATTTGCCCAGCCCCCAGTACACATGCACATTCATACAGATGCATCTAAAGCTTCAGCAAGAATAAACAAGAGGGGGGCCCCTGGATGGCTCCGCCGGTTAAGCATCCAACTTATGATCTCACGGTTCATAGGTTCGAGACCCGCGTTGGTCTCTGTGCTGATAGCTCAGAGCCTGGAGCCTCCTTGGAATTCTGTGTCCCCCTCTCTGTCTGCTCCTCCCCCACCCATGCTCTGCCTCTGCCTCTCAGAAATACATAAACATTAAAAAAATTAAATACAGGTTTGTCTAGTGGCAAAGCTTGTATTCTAAAAAATAATAGATAGATAGATAGATAGATAGATAGATAGATAGATAGATAGATAAAAATAAACATAAACAAGGGGGAATTACATTCTCAGACCCAAGCAATGGGAGGGAATGATTAGTCTTGGCCTCCTACAAACCTCTCCAACCCTGCTTCCTCATCCTGCCCCCCCCTTTTCTTAGGCTCTGGAGCCCTGGAACCAGAGACCTGGAACCCCATTCCATTTAAAATCTGCCTCCAAAAATAATAATAATAATAAAATAAAAATCTTTCTCCAGGGCCCAAATTTGCACTGGGAGAGTGGTTCTCCAAACTCTGGTCTCTATTTATTTCACACAGTGGAGTTCCTATCAGTCAAGGGACCCTTTGCAGAGCCATGAAATATTGATACATTTAAGTCCAAAATACGGCCTATGATTTAGCACAAAACTCCATATTTAGCTACTGTACGCTTAAGTTGCTTAGAAATGTTAAATTTAATTAAATTTACAGGCACTAACACACAATATAAAACCACAACCATAAGCCCAGACACCTGTCCACAGGAAAACAAGCTGTCAAACGATGCACTGGCGGCTATGTCTGGGTCCATTAATATTCATTTGCTACTTGCTAATTCTTTCTGTCATCTGCTAGCACTGGCCAGTGGACAAGCAATAACAGGTGCCAAAGATTTAATAAAAATGTAGAGGGGGGAGAAAAACTAAAAAGCTGGAGAAATTCTATCCATTAAGTTAATTTTTCTGGGAATTAGTATATTTCTTCATTCATCCAACAAAGATGGATTGCTCAGTTGCCGTGTGCCAGGCGCCATGCCAAGAGGAAGAGACACAGAGAAGGAAGGCCTGCCTTCCAGAAGGTGGTAGAAGGGGAAATGGGCGAGAAAACACTAATAGGACAAGAGGAATGGGGTCTGACGGCCCGACGGGGCATAGAGTCCAGGGCCAGAGGGGCTTCTTGGAGGACGAGCCATGAGACGTCAGTGTTGGAGATAAACTCAAGTTATCTAAGCCAGGGCTCATCAGAGCATGGGACCTCACAACCAGGACAATGTTCACAGAAGTGGAGATAGAGGCCAGACCAACAGAGGGTTGCCAACCTCTACATTTCATGAAATGATAGCCATGCAAAATATCATCTGCCACTACCGTAACTTTATAATGTTTATACATTTTTGAGAGAGAGAGAGCATGAGCAGAGAAGGGGGAGGGGGAGAGATGGGGATGGAGGATCTGAAGCTGGCTAGGGCGCTCACAGCCCAGAGCCTGAAGTGGGGCTCGAACTCACGAGCTGTGTGATCGTGACCTGAGGCAAAGTCAGACGCTTAACTGAGCAAGCCACCCCGGTGCCCCAAACATCACCATAACTTTATAGATGAATGGACATTTTTGTACCAAAAAGAAAGGAAAGGAAAAGAAAGAGGTACATAGTTTTAGAAAAAAGAGCTGTCCCCCAGTTGGTATAAATTTGGTTTGGGGAAGAGCTCATCACATCGTCCTTCTTTGTCTGTCTTCATTCACTGCAGATTCAAGGAAATGTGAGCCATAGAGCTGCAGGGGAGAGAGAAGCTGGGGAAGGTGCCAGAAGCAGAGAAAAGGACCAGGAAGAGAGGTCCTGAGGTCCTAGGGTGGGGGGGGGGGACATGGGGGTGGAGTGGGTGGAGCTAACCAGACCCCAGGGCTGCACTGAACTGGAGACTGCTAAGCAGTAAAGTCACTAGGGGGCCCAAGACTGCAGAGGTGTGTGTTTCTGGTGAATGAGCACAGCCAGGGCTGAATATGAAGGAGGGCAAAGGGCCACTTGCCAATGGTCAGTGGGACAGGCTGGCCTTCTGGCTTTCAGGGACAGTACGCAGCAGGATCCTGCCCTTTCTAGAAACTCTGCCAGATTGCCTAGCATCCTAGGCTCGGCCTGATCTACATTTAGGCGGCCAGGGCCAGACCAAGCCTCCCACAATTCTGAACCCCTCCTCCACCAAGACCCTGCCCCAAATGCCACCTCTCTTATGGACTTGATAAACTAAAGCTAAATTTTAACCCCGATGTCCTTTTTTGCGGAAGTCTCCGGTGTGTGCTCACAGGAGGTGGGGGCTGGGAGGCTGTGACTGATGCTCTTTTCCTTGCTTCTGCTCAAAGGAAGTCTTATCTAGGATATGCAGGGCTAGAGGGTAGGGATCAAGGACACTTAAAAGCATCTGAGATCCCTGGTGGGGAGATGGGGGGGAGGGGGAAAGGAGAGAAACACAGTAAGAATACATAGCAGGAGCCCAGTTAATGTTTTTGAAAGCATGACGCATCCTTAGGAATAGGTAGACTCTGATGTCACCCCGAGTTTTCTTTTTTTTTTAAATTTTAAATGTTTATTTATTTTGAGGGAGAGAGGGATAGAGTGCAAATAGGGGAGGCGCAGAGAGAGAGAGAGAGACAGAATCCGAAGCAGGCTCCAGGCTCCGAGCTGTCAGCACAGAGCCCAACGCAGGGCTCAGACTCAAAAACTGGAAGATCATGATCGGACGCTTAACCGGCTGAGCCACCCAGGCGTCCCTGTTACCCCGATTTTTCTATGTTAGCCTAGGTAAGAGAAGTCCAAAGGCAAATGCATAATAAAAACAGAGAGAATCAAAATGGACAGAATGTAAATATCTAACTGGAGTAGTGTCTAAAAGAGTAAATTTCCATGCTCTCTGCTAATGTCTTCTCCCCCAATATTTTATAGTGAAAAAGTTCAAAGCTACAGAAAACTTGAAATAATAGTGCAATGAATAGCTCTGTGCCCGCGCCCCCCCCCCCGCCCCACAGAGTCCCTAGTTAACATTTTGCCACATTTGCTTCTCCTCTCTCTGTATATGTGCCTCTGAGTCATGGGTGTACAGGAGTATATTTGTGTGTGTGTATTTTTTTCTAAGCCATTTCCAAGTAAGTTACAGACATCAACACACTTCACTATGTAACTACTAAGAATAAAGACACGCTCCTAAAATATCATCATCCTACTGAAGAAATTTAACACTGGTGCCACAGTATTATCCAATTTGTAGTCCAATTATCTAAAAATATGTTTTTGTAGCATTTTTATAAGCCAGGATCCAACGAAATTCACTCACAATTTGGTGGCTCTGTCTTCTTAGTCTCCGTTAATCTAAAAGTGTCCTCTGCCTTTCCCTTCTTGTTTAAAGTTTATTTATTTATTTTGAGAACGAATGTGAGCAGAGGAGAGGCAGAGGGGGGGAGAGAGAGAGAATTGCAAGCAGGCTCCCAGCTGTCAGCTCAGAGCCCCACGCAAGGCTCTAACTCACAAACTGTGAGATCATGACCTGAGCCGAAACCGTGAGTCGGCCGCTTAACTGCTTAACCTACTGAGCCACCCAGGCGCCCCTTGACTTCTTTGTCTTAATGACCTTGACAGAAGTAAGGAGTTCAGCTGACTGTTCTGTTGGATGTTGAGAGATTTGCTGGTTGTCTCCTCATGATTATATTCCAGCTGTTTGAGACAAGAATACTACAGGGTGAGCTGTGGCCCTCACTGCCCTTATCAAGAAGCTATAAGGTCAGTCACCCTCACTGTTTGTGATCCCAGGTTTCATTATTTGGTTAAAGGAATGTCCATCGGATCTCTCCACTGTAAAGACACCTTTTGACCTTCATAATTAATCATTACATTGTGGGTGGTTTTGCTTGTTTCTTTCTTTGTTTTTAAGGGCCAAAAGCCATCAACTTTTCCTAGAGAAAACATCTTTCTTCTTCTGTCCCATCAAAACCTCCCACTCCCAAGACGGTGAGCCTTAGCACTCATACCAGCATCCAGCAGGCTGCTCTATAGCAGGAAACTTCATGCTTGTAATAATTAATAATCATGACTTTTTAAAAGTTATTTATTTATTTACTTATTTTGAGAGAGAGAAAGAGAAGGGAAGGAGGGGCAGAGAGAGAGGGAAAGAGACTCCCAAGCAGGCTCCCCTGTCAGCACAGAGCCCGATGCAGAGCTCGAACTCACAAACCGCGAGATCACAACCTGGGCTGGAATCAAGATCTGGACGCTTAACGGACTGAGCCACCCCCGGGGCCCCAATAAGCATAACTTTTTAAATGTTTCTGCAGCATCTTGCAGTTGACAGAGCATTTTTGCACATATTACAGCTTTTTCTTTTTCCCAGATTTCCTGTTCCTTCCCTAAGCAGCTTAGAATCATTCGCTCGTTCGTTCACCCATTCGTTGGTCTGGATCGCATGCCAGGTTGGGGGGGGGGGGAGGATGGTGGTGGAGGGGGGGCTTTCGAGATGAGGGAGGGGATCAGATCCAGCGAGTAGACAAACCACACACTGTAGCGCAGCCTAACCGGCAAGGCACTGGAGAGGCCCACTCTGGTGTGGGGACCATGGAGAGGAAAGGGTCCCACCCAGGAGAGAATCACAGAGACAGGGAGGTCGAGTCTCCAACCCGCCCTATCAATTATCACGGGAGAGAACATATTTCCTCCTCTTTAAAGCACCGTCTCTGGGTTTTTCGTTTCTGTAGCCAATAGCTTGTATGCTGGAAGCCGCCTCACATTGTAGGTAAGGAAATTAAGTCCCCAGAAGCAACCTGAATTTTCCAAATGACACTCTTTCCTGGGAGGGCCCAAGGAGGTATTGATCCCGAGTGCCTGATTCCAAGCCCCATGCGGGTGGCTGGCTCTAAGGAGGTGGAGGCAAGGAGAGCCCATTTAATCCAAGCCTGGGGGCACCCCTGACTCCCCTCCTGGGCACACAGGCAGACGTGGCTAGATAGAAGGAGAATGCCCAGGGATGCTGACTCGGGTGGCATGAGTGTTGGCCATTTCCTTCTAGACGGCTGAGTGACGGGCATCTCAGAATAGGGAGCAATTTCCTCAAGTCCGGCGCTGCTGGCACAGACAGACAGGGGGTGTACACAGTTAATCAGCCCAAACAGATGAACAGACTGCCTCAAGGCCACAAAGGGCCCATGAATTATTCCTGTAAATCCAGATCCAATGCCTGTTTCAGAGGGAGTGACTGTGTCAAAGACAGAATGGCTCGGGGAACAGGAGTTAATGGAGGGGAGAAACCTATGGGGGGTTGAGGCCAGAGAGGAGCTCGGCGTAGCAAAGAGCAAGGCTCACCGGCTTGCCGTGAATTTGAAGTATGGGAGCAATTAGGCAAGAGCTATTTCCAGACAGAGGGAGAAGAGGTGAGCCAGGCGGTCCCACTCGATGTACAGGCTTGATGCTAAGGACTGTCACCCTCAATAAAGGCTATGACATGATGCAGAGGGTCATCCTTGTGAAGGGCGGGACCCGCAGGCGGACACATTTAGAATACCCTTCTGAGCTTGAAAAGAGGCATCACACGTATATAAACACGAAGGCTAAGAATCCTAAAAGTGTGGCTGCTAATTGTTCCACTTCACCTTAAATAATTTGATTAGAGGACAGCAATGCACCTGTATTTGGCGCGCGTGCGTGCGTGCGTGCGTGTGTGTGTGTGTGTGTGTAGAAGAGGTAGCAAGAGAGGGGAAATGAGGTGTTTTTGTCAGCATTTGCCTTTTTTTTTTTTTTTTTTGGTTTTTTTTTCCCCTGCTGTTCTCCACCCCTACAATAAGCCCAGGCAGTGTAAGTTACAATTTATTAGCTGGTTGCTATGGGTTACACCAGCGCTCCACAGATATTCCCTTCAGAAATAGTAACATTTAATGTAATGTAAAACAGAACTACTGTATCACCACTTGGTTGGCTTCTGCTGGCTTGCAATATTATATCCTTCCCTGCTGAGATCGAAGCCTGGGGAAATTAGCCGGCGCCTTTATTTTATGAGGGTGATGGGTGCCGGCCCTACCCCTTGTTTCGTGAAAAAGAGAGAGCTTGCAAACCAAGGGTGTCTGTAGGATCTGGGGCGCCAGCATATAGTACTGTGCCGTGCCCAGAGACCCGACGCCTGTTTCATCTTCCTGTTCATTATGTAAGGCAGGCTTCCGGAAGCCGAGTCCCTGGGAGCCCGAGGCCGGCTACCATTTCGGGGAGGCCAGTCGTAACCACCGATGGGTTTTATTTATTTTCCATCTGTATAACATTCCTAGCAGGCTGCATAACAGAAATTTGTGGGCTGATAAATTTTTAGGATAATATTTAGCTGTAAGGGTCATGTAAAAGGAAATGGTTAAGAGACGGCAGTCCTTCGACTTGAAATACACAGAGTGCCAGAGAGATTGGTATTTTGGGCCCATCTACGTTCTCTCTCGTCTGCCCCCGTCTCTGTCCGCCACCCAACCTCAAGCAGAGCACACGCCCTCCTAACTGTCTGCTCACATGCTTCTCTCCCCTGCTCACGGGACCACTCTGTCTTCATGTGCGGGTCGCTGAGTCAGTCTACAGATGTCTCTCTTCTTCCCGGACAGAGCCTCCTTCCGTAGGAGTGCCGGCGGGGGTGGACACCTTACAGGCTCCGGAGCCTGACGGTCCGTGTTCAAAACCTGTCTCTACCACGTTCTGGCTGTATGACCTTGGCCAAGTCACAGCTCTTTGGAGCCCCGGTTTCCATATTTAAAAAAAAAAAGGGGGGAATCAGTATTCACTTACTTTCATATCATAAGGATTAGAGGGGGGACATGTATGTTAAATCACCCAGCACAGTGCCTGGCTTCTCGTAGGCACTTACAAGGCAATCCTGCTTACCCTTTCCGTTCTCCGGAACGTGGAATGCTGTTCCCTCTGCTGGAGAGACTCCTGACCAGTGGGTCTATCTGCACGACTCCTGCCTTCTGTTCAAGACTCAGATACAACCTCTTTTGTGACACTGCTCAGTGACCCTCCCCTGTGTTGTAGGCGTGTGCTCGGGCTCGTCAGTCCCCGCCAGCCTTAGTACTAGTGCCAGACACTAGACCGAGGGACAGCAAATGCTGGAGTCTCTGTGGTTCAGATGCCTTCGGCTGCGAGTAGCAAAAGATGCAATTCACAACGGCTGAATAATGAGGAAACTTATTATGCCCTTAACAAGAAGTACGGTTCCTCACATCAAAAGGCAATGTCTGCTTCTCTTTTTATGAAGGGAAAAACTCTTTTAGAACCCCCTTCTCCGACCCAGTAGACTTTGGCTTGTGGTTCTGGCTACAAACACGTTGCTTGTCCTTTCTGAAACTGGTTACTAGCACAGGGAAAGGGAAAGCCATGGGTGGCTCAGTAAAGCACACGGTCATGAGGGGGACAGGCTGCCAAGCAAAATCTGGGGTTCTGTTACGAAGGGAAAAGCATGGGGTCAAGCTTCCCCCGAATAAGTCACCACAATGCTAGCTGCAATGACATCCATTCATTTGTTTATTCATTCACCAGATCCCTCCTAAGAACCCACCCTGCTTTAGGCATCGTGCTAAGCGCTGCAGACAGTGGAGAACAAGACACAGAGGCCCCGCCTCTAACGGAACTAACATCTCAGCGGGGATAGAGACAATGAACATGGAAACCGATAAACAAGATAACTACAGATTGTTTTTACTTTGTTCTGTTTCAGTTTTTGGTTTTTTAATTTTTTAATGTTTATGTATTTAAAAAATTTTTTTAAAGTTTATTCATTTTTGAGACACAGTGACAGAGACAGAGCATGAGTGGAGGGGGGGCAGAGAGCGAGAAGGAAACACAGAATCCGAAGCAGCTCCAGGCTCTGAGCTGTCAGCACAGAGCCTGACATGGGGATTGAATTCATAAACTGCGAGATCATGGCCTGAGCTGAAGTCAGAGGCTTAACTGACTAAGCCATCCAGGAGCACTGTTAGTTTATATTTGACAGAGAGATAGAGATGCACACATGGAGTGTGTACAGGGGAGGGTCAGAGAGAGGGAGACACAGAATCTGAAGCAGGCCTCAAGCTTTGAGCTGTCAGCACAGAGCCTAATATGGGATTCGAACCCAAGAACCATGAGATCATGACCTGAGTCAAAGTCCAATTCTCAACCAACTGAGCCACATCCGCTATAGCGCCCCACTATATAGATTATTTCTAAGATTAAAAAGGAAATAAGTAGCAAACGAACAGGGCCTACCCTAGCCCCATTGGTCAGGGAAGGCCTCCCTGAGAAGGTAACATTTGATGGAGCACGGACCACAGGCCAAGTGAGGATTAGGAGGAAGAATATTTCAGGCAGAGGGGCCAGCAAGTGCAAAGGCACAGGGGCAGGAACGAGGCAGCTGTGTGGCTAGAGCAAAGTCTGTGCTTCATGGCGGATCAAAAGTTGCCCCTGGCACCGAGCCCAGCTCCTGCCCCAGGATAGAAACAGAACATTGGCCGCCACCCCGGCTTCCCTGAGCCTCTCCTGCCCAGACTCGCAGCCCCACCCAGGTTAGAGCCACGGCTGCCGAGCCCATAGGACCATGGGCTCAGCCGTGGGCTCGACTTTGCACAGAGAGGAAATGCTGGCGTGGTTTTGATGCAGATCATGCCAACGGGGTCAAAGGCATTGGGCATTGCCCAGTTTAGGTGGCAGAGGTTTCCTCTATTGCATCTACCAGGGGGTATAAAAAGACAGGTGCAAAGTAATCACGGAACTACTTTCTCTGTGAGTCTTTCTGTGTTTCCCCTCTCATATCCCCATCATTACGGCAGGCAGGGCCAGCTGGGCAGTACGGGAGAAGGCAGGAGCCGGCGGTGTGGACTGTTGGTGTAGCAATGCCCCTGCTCCGAGCCCCGCTTGCTGTAACCCGTGCTGGGTGCATGTAAGGACTGACTAATGGGTCTTCAAATCCACCTCCATTTTTGAGGCTGCTCATGCCCCTTCTCGCCTCCCCTTGTCCACAGCAGAAACCTGTCCCGGGATTTTTACGTGCTCCTCCAGGCTCCAGCCAGCCACGTGCATCCTAGCCAGGCCAAGCCAGGGAGCAGCGGGGGGCTCCGTCCTTCCCTCCTCTGTCAGCCGTGACACCTGGCATGCTGCTGGGGCTTCCTCTGGAGGCTGGGCTCTTCCCCTTCGGCTTCCAGAAGGCAAGTGCTTCTCTGCCACTTCCCCAAGATGCGGGCACTAGCCCATCTCAGGTCTTGTTTCCTTTGCAGCTTCTGTGAAACTAGAGCAGGCTCGCAGGTGCCCCGATGACACTGGGTCCACAGCGGTTCCCAGTCCCTGGCTCGCTACCTCAAGACGCCAGCCTGCTCCGTGGTTTTCATGCCCACCACCTCCTGGACATCCCCCAGAGATGTCCCGCCCATGTCCACAAAATGCATGGCTTTCTTGGCTCCTGGAAGGCTGCTTGAGAGGAGAAGAAAGAGAACAGCTTCCTTCCTCCAGGGTGACAATCCCACACCGCCCTAGAGCAGGGGTGCTCCGCATCGAGGAGTTTGGTCAGATGCCCCAGCGGTCTGCCGGCCACCAGCTACCATGCTGGCCGGGACCCCTGCTTCCTTCTGACTTGGAGACATGGTGCCGAGTCCTTTCTCCCTAAGGGTGAACCATGTGCTGGGGACTCTGCATTTGAATTTTGTCACCAATCTCCCCACCTCCCTCCTCTCCGTGCCCAGATTCCACAGGCAACTCTAGCTGCGGGCACTGCCCCTGGGCTTTCCTCTGGGGCTTCAGAGATCCCGGTGGGAAGGGGTGGGAGAAGAGGTCACTCCACCATCAGACGCCTCTAAGTTTCAGCTCTTTCCCCAGCCTGCTATCAAAGAGTAGCGAGCGCCGAAGGAGGTGCGGAGCTCAGACTCAACGAGCTCATTTCGCAGATGAGAAAACAGAGGTCCAGAGAGACAAAGTCTTTGAGCCCGGGGCATGGGCCACAGAACTCATGGCTCCCCGTGTCTCCTGATTCTCAGTCGAGGTCTCTGTTCACCAGGTCTCCTGACCTCCCCGCTTCAGTTTTATGAAATGTCCTTTTAGATGGAACACCCCTCTGTCAGTCCCCATGCCCCCACCCAACTTGCACGGCGTCAGATCAGGAGCCTTGCCGTGAGCGGGTCCCCTGGTTTGTCTCAAGGATGAAGACCATGTCTGGTGCTGTCTCTCCTGGCACATGTAGGGGAATCGATACATCTTTATGGAATCAGATTACGACCCCATTTCTTGTTTTCCACGTACTTTACTGCGTAGTAACAGGAGTATTTGCTCAGTCGGGCGAAGCAAACTTAGATTGTTTTTATTGCAAAACTCAGAGAGCTTAGAATAGGCTAAAGAGTGCTGTGACTATGGCCACCTGATGGGACCCTGTAACGACTCCAGAAAGCGCGTTCTGGGCCACATGTGGGGAAATGCTGTGCGGAGTGGTTACACGGACAGTCAGTGTGGACGCACGGACCATCGGAGTCTTCCTTGCTCCCCCACTGCGGCCTCTGGCTTCCCGGGGCGGCCAAAGCTCTGACTAGTCCCAGGGAGATGACTGTTGCCACAACCCAGAAGAACTGCCTCTTGCTGGCCTCAGGGCTGCCGTGGGGCAGGGCAGAGCCCAGATTGTCCTGTTTGTGTAAGTGGGGTTTCTGGAGCTGCTGAGGCATTTTCACTCTCTGCTCCCCACTTCCTGGAACAGAGTCTGAGGAAGCCAGCTGGGCTTTTGGCCCAGGAGACAAGACACGAAGTGAAACCTGTCTGGCTTTCCTTCAAGTGGGATTTGGACTGTAGGATAGGGTTTAAACATTGAATTTCAATTTTGTACACACGCGCGCACACACACATACACACACAGGCCCTGGGGCAACGGGGACATTTGAAAGGAATACCAGCCCGAGTCCTCTACCTGCCCAGCATTCGATTAAGCTGCTTGGGTCTGTTTCCACCATCCTGTCTTTCAAATATTTATGTGGCAGATTATAGGCAAGCTTCAAAGGCAAGGAAATGCAAATCTGTTCTATAAATCATAGAATAACACAGCTGTTGTCTTCCTCAGAATGACAGCTTACGAATGCCAGCATTTCTGTCTGCAGAAGGGATGGTGGGAGGCGGGCCTTTTGCTCTCAGCCGGGACCAGTGTGTGTGTGTGTGCGTGTGTGTGTGTGTGTGTGTGTGTGTGTGTGTGTGTGTGTGTGTTGGAGGGACTGGAGGGAATGGAAGTTCTTACCATATTTGCCTTTTTGCAGAATAGCAGATTTTATCTGTATTTTTTTCCCTCTAATTTCCCAGCATGGAAGGAATTAATTTATGTGAAGTAAGGAGTTAACTAATCCCTAACAAACTGGGGAGGGGTAGGACTCTCCGGGATGGGAGGCATCCAGGGAGTTAGAGACCGGGGTAGATCTCAGTTCTGGGGAAATGTTCCTAGAATGTAAAGTAAGGCCGGGGGCGGGGTGGGGCGAGAAGTCGGTAAGCAATAACTTTGCAAATTCCAAAACGAATTTAATCCAGTCGAAATGTGTAAAAGGGAAGTCGGGCATTGCCAACAGTTACGCACATTAAGCTCTGCCTCCCAAGGTCTTCACAGTCTGCCGAGGGGGGCCCCAGTCCCCCAAACAGTAGGCTCTCGTGGGCTCGAGTCAGCTGTTGCTACGCACGCGTGGGTGGATCCGGCACAATGATAGTGACACATTAGCAGCCACCAAGACCGCTGGGGGTTATGGGCCTTGTCCAGCAGCCGGTTCCAGCCCGGTGTCGTCCCGTGGGCACACCTGGGCAAGGCTACAGTCACCAGCGTCCGCAGGCCCAGGGGAAGGGTGCGGAGAAGAGGAAATGCACTGGGAAAAGGTCTGCCGAGTATTGGGCGTCTGTGGCAGATGACTCAAGCTAACTTAGGCAATAGAGGGATTGTCCGGGTCACGGAGAGGAGGGCTGAATCAACAGATGCTGGGAAAGGAAGGCATGGCGGTGGCTGGGCTTGGGAGCAGCTGCAGCAGCCCGGAACATGGCCAGGGCCTTCTTCTGTCACCTGCCTTTAATTTTGTTCTGTGTTGGTTCCCAACACAGCTGGTGACCACTAGTGGGTATTGCATTTAACGTCTTTTGCCCTATCACGTCCTGTTTTGAATAATCCCAGGGATTATTCCCAGGGAAGAACTACGATGGGCTCAGATGGGGTCAGGTTTCCGTGGCTGGACCAATCAACTGCAGGGAGGGGGTGTGGGGTCCTATAACAACATGACAGCTCTTCTGGTTTTCCTACTAATAAGGGGAGGCCTTCCTAGCAAAAGGGGTGGGGAAAGCTTTGGGCAGACAATCCACCAACCATCTCCTATTCCAGCCAAGAGAGGGCCAGAAAAAAACAGAACAAGCAAAGCAGTGAAAGGGGACCAGAAAAGATAGTGTGATCGATTAGTTACATTTGGAAGTCCATTGACTTCTTCCTTGAAACCCAGTGTTCCAGAGGATTCCTGATGACACTAATTTTTCCACTCTGTCCTCTTGATTCCTTCTCCTTGGTTGCCCTGCCCTTCTCTGCATCGAGGATCCCCTCAAGATTGCTCCCTTGCCTCTAGAGAAGACCAATAGACAGCTTCCTCCCAAATGTACGCAAAAGTCTACCTGTCAGGACCCTCTCTTTATCTCTCATGAGAAATCTATACTTGAAAATTCATTAGTCACCTTTAATGTCTTGCCAATCAACGTGCGGTCCCCAAATCGGTCATCTCAGAATCCCCGGGAACTTCCTGGGACTGCAGGAATTTGGGACTTGCCCCAAACTGCTGAATCCATTTACATTCAAACAAGATGACCAGGTAAGGTCGTTAATTTGGAGTGTATTACTTTCACCACTTGCAAACTGAACCCATAACTTTCCTGCTCTCAATGCCAAAATGAATATTTTTCCACAACTTTCCCAGCAGGTCAAAAGCAACCACTTTAAAAAGCCCAGGCTCATGATGACACACAGAGTTCTTTTTTAAATACTTTCCTGTTGGGGCGCCTGGGTAGCTCAGTTGGTTAAGCGTCCGACTTCGGCTCAGGTCATGATCTCACAGTTTGTGGGTTTGAGCCCCGTGTCGGGCTCTGTGCTGACAGCTAGCTCAGAGCCTGGAGCCTGTATCCGATTCTGTATCTCTGTCTCTCTCTGACCCTCCCCTGCTCATGCTGTCTCTCTCTCTCAGAAATAAATAAAACATTACAAAAATTAATCTAAATAAATAAGTAAATACTTTCCTGTCTTCCTTACCTCTATCCAATCCGTCATTAATTTGCACCTATTAATCCCACTGTCTCATTGCTCTGCTTTTTTTAATCACGCTCTCACCGCCTATTGCAGACTCTTATAGAAGCATTTGCCAGTCAGCCTCCTCATTTATACATTTTTTAAATGAGTCTAATAATACTAGGCCTAATTTACATATTTACATATTCTACAAATTTATTGTGTAATTATTTTCGTCCTTGTAGGTAGGTGTGGTTTTTGGCCATGGCTTTGTGAATGGTTGCGGGGGAATATTAGAAACAATGTATCACGAATCATAGAGTGCTGTAACTTATGACTATCTTGCTGATACCTTGCAGGAGTTTTACTCTGTTGCAAGCCACTTACGCCAGCCATCCAATTCGGCTGTTCCTGATCCATTAAACATGGGTAGTCCTCCATGGTTAGAGTTGGGTGCAGACACAATACTCCACAAAACAGATGAAACTAAATACGAGAATTCTCATTGGATGGCCTTCTTCCAAAGTCCCAGGAGGGTCCCTGGCCGTCTGTTTACGTGGTAGATGCGTTTTTTTGGTTTTTTTTGTAAATAAATTTTGCAGAGAACAGACATTTGGACCACAACCAATTAAGGCACTCTCTCTTTCCTTTATGAATTTCTTTCCTCCAAACTCTCCTTTCGTCAGGTGGCGTGAGCGCTCACGGGCATTTGGGGGAACTAGCGATGGAAGGTTCAGTTGGTAACACGTTTAGTTTGGATTTAGTGGGATGCACTGGTGTGGCTTGCAGACATTGCCACCTACTTGCTCTTATCTGTCCCGTGCAGGAATACTCTTACCACCCACTGGGCAAACTTGCGCCTGGACGTGATAGGGAGATACAATACCAGAGGCTTCCTTTCCCATGAAAGGAATCTGCTCTATGGTGCCCGCGCTGGATGGATACAGGGAGAGGAAGAGGAGTGAGGTTTTATGTGCAAAGCTGGAAGCTAATCTGTGGATGGTTCTTCCAACTAAACACATAAAATTATAATTGGAAGATTCGGTTCTCATCACTTCTTAGGGGAATTATGTTAGGGATATACTCTATATTCAGGGTACATAATCGTAAACACTCCATGCTATTTTTTAAAATTTTCTGAAGAGCATGTGCAAACTCAAATTTATCAGAATTCCTCTATTTATAGGGCACAAAGCCTATGGAAGAACTACAGCGAATGTATCCATTGAAGTTGCATATTTCATGAATTTTAAAATTTAGTGACTCACAAAATGTTTTGATCAACCATGTTAGAGGAGGAACTAAATTATTTTATTTTCTCTACTGAAAATATTACATACGGGCACCTGGGTGGCTCAGTTGAGCACCCAACTTCAGCTCAGGTCATGATCTCGTGGTTTGGGAGTTTGAGCCCCACATCAGGCTCTGTGCTGACAGCCAGCTTCAGATCCTCTGTCCCCTCCTCTCTCTGCAATATACCACAAAACAAATGAAACTAAATATGAGAATTCTCTTTGGATAGTTCTCTTCTATTCCCTGCTCAAACTCTCTCAAAAATAAACAAACACTAAAAGAAATTATTACATAATAGTTGCATGTATAATATGTAGATCACATATATCTATATATTAAGCTATTTTACATATCAGCTTTTATTTGTGTTATATATCATTACATATCAGCTATCAATTAATAAATTATGTTACTTTCTGGATCTTTGTGCACTTATTAACTTTTTAAATTTGTTATTTCTGTTCTCATTTGTTTTGTGTTTAATTTCATTTTTGTTATTTTTGATACTTTTTTTCAAATATTGGATCTGACCTTAGATAGGTGAAGATAATGGTTATTCTCCCTCCTAACCTTGCTACCAGATCACAACAAAGAAAAATGTTGGATTAAATTCTGCTCCACATAACAAACATGTATTATCAAGCCAGTAGAAGAGCCATCACACACCCTGGTCGATAATCTCAATAAAGACCCAGTGCTGGGGGTGCTTGGGGGCGCCTGGGTCGGTTAAGTGTCCAGCCTCAGCTCAGGTCATGATCTCACGGTTCAGAGGTTGGAGCCCTGCGTCAGGCTCTGTGCTGACAGCTCAGAGCCTGGATCTTTCTTTGGCTTCAATGTCTCACTTTCTGTCTGCCCCTCTCCCACTCACACTCTGTCTTTGTCTCTCTCAAAAATAAACATTTAAAAATACTTGAAAAAAGACCCAGTTCTGGGGCCTTTTAAGTGCTCCCACAGGACATTTTATGAAAAGCTTATCTGAAGGAAACAATAATATTCTAAAGTCAGAATTCTGCTAACCAGTCAGACTCAGGAGAACAAGATTCCTCTGAATCAGCAACTGTACCCTGGACTGTTTGTGAATGGAGCCCAGGTGAGAGGTAAGCACTAGCTGGATTCTTATATCCTATACCTACAAGGTGGGAGGCATCTCTGTAGTATTTTCTTTAATCCTCTTTTCTTGATCATTGCTCACTTCCCCAACAAAAAGCATTCCTGACGTCCATCAGGCTTACGATCCTGATAGTTGAAGGTAGGAAGACTTCAGGACCAGAAGTTCTTCCAACTTTGGGAGGAGGGCCCAGAGGGGAACAGATGTGGGATGGTCAGAGCCATCTGACCTTGTATTTAACCTCGGCCAGGGATGGGGCTCAGCGATGACATAATCATCTAAGACGACAACCTGGTGCTTCCAAGCTGAGAACGCGTGTGCCTGGCGCGGTGGGCACCCGTGCTTGCATTCTTGAGGGGAAAGGCACTTGAGGGGACAAAGCTACCTCGCAGCAGGCAGGAACGAGGGAAGAGAAGTGCCCCGAGAGCCTCCAATTCTACTGGCCACTGATGCCCAATCCTACTTCTGCCCCCTCTTTTGCGGATTATGAGTCCACTGATTCTCTCTATTGCTTGAGCTGGTCAAAGCTAAATTTCTGTCATTTTTTAGACCCAAACTCTTTCAAACAAAGCACTAAGTAAGGCAGCATAATTATAGAGCTTGATAAAATAAAAGAAATGGAAGCAGCAGGAAACACGGAGGAAAGGCCGTTAATTCCCAGGAAGAAAATAACCAAGGGGAATAAACTTTGCAGAGCTGGAAGTCTGCTCCAGGGTACAAGGCTGGATCTGAAAACAATGACCTTGGAGTTTGAGCTCAGGAAGACAAATGTGACTTGTGGGTGCTGTGAGCCTTGAAGGATGGGATGCAATGGCAATGGAAGACCTGCCTTCTCCTGGTGGGAAGGGGAGGAGAGGGCGACCACGCGTGAGGATGGGCACACCTGCATGGGGGTGCACAATCTGAGGGGAGAGATGGCCACGGAGATGATGAGAAGAGGAAGGAAAGTGAGACTGTGGCGTACCCTCCAGGTCACAGGACCAGAGCAGGGACTGATGGCCGGCTTTCTGAGCAGTGTCATAGGCTATGTGCTGGGCTCACTCTCTGAGAGCAAGGGTCGGGTTTGAAAGGACATCAGGCAGCTCCAGAACCAACCAGACACAGGCCCTCTGTGGCAGGAACCATACTAGATGTCAAACAGATCAACTCAGGAGCAGACAAATACAGGTTTGAGGTCATTCTAGGGGCAGAAGCCAGGTGACATGAGTGAGTAAGATCTGAAAAGAGAGCAGAAGGATCCGACACCGGTAGAGGGAGAAACCCAGGAGCAGACACTGGGGAGGCCCTGGGGGAGGGGCGGGGTGGTGGTGTTCAGAGGAGAGTGGTCACTGGGCCTCAGACAAAGGGTCTCGTGAAGTTCCAGCAGATGGCCGTCTGCTGCCAAAGCATCACTTTTCTGCTGCTTGTCCACATGCGCGTGGCTCTGCCCTTGGGCTCAGAGACTGAGCAGGTCTGTCGAGGGCATATGTGACCGCACCGGCAGGCACAGCGGCAAGGTCCAGTGGCGACAGCGAGGAATCTCATCCTAGCGGACACAGGGTGTCTGATAAATTCTCCTCGAGCTGCCGACACTTTCATCTTCCGTAGTTTAAACAAAGAAATAAGAAGTGCTCCCCTGAACCTGACTCAGGGCGTCCCGCCCTGCAGAAGTGTAGGGACAGAGACCCCAAGAGGAAACCAGTCTCTGATCTAGCTGGTGACATCCAGGGCCCGACCAGACGAGGGCCCTGAACCCCCTGGGAAAACAGGTTTGGGACCCATCCAGATAAGGGTTGGAAACATCTGGAGTAGATCTCCATGAGGAGAGACTTGCAGGGAGAACGCGGCTCCAGAGGAAAGGGAGGCTAACAGGCTAATTGGGACTAAGTGTATGGAGTTGACCTATAATAGCAAGAAAGTAGAACTCAAATTGTGCTTGACTTCCAAATTTTCCATTAAGAGGATGGATCTTCAGACCGGAAAAGGCAGAATTAGTGCTGGTGAGAAGGAATGAAGCCCTGTATAATGGCCGCAAGCCGACTTCATGTACCCACTGAATTCCTAAAGGCCCCAGCAGGATTTGGGCCCCTCAGAATGTTCCTTAGATACTTCTAAGATGCCCAGGGTGCTAGACTCCAAAGGTTTGTCCGCTGATCCACATCCTCCCATGTCCCCAATGATTATCAAGAGCTTAGTGCTCTGTAAGCCACAACCAGCCAACTCTCCTACTGCTACCAGTATGTGAGCCCCAGTGTGAGGGGTGCTGGTGGCATTCCCTCAACCCCCCAGAGCACAGCTGAGACCAACTGACCTCCTTCTACAACACAAGCTGCACAGGGGCAGGGAGTTTGTCTGTCCCTACCCCACCTCCGCTATGTACTGTTGGGGTCTAGAACAGCTCCTGGGAGATAGCAGGAGCTCAGGAAGTCATACGCCTCACAAGTCTTTACGAAACATTCCAAAATTAAAGAAGAATGAGACAGGGAGTAGTTGCAACTGTTGCTCATTGAGGGGTTCTCAGGCCGAGATTTAGGGGCGCCTTTGTACAAATGACACAAAAGTACCCCTTTGAGCAGGCCCATGGCTTCGCATGTAGAAAATGCTTTTGTGCAAAGTAAAGGACTCACTGGTCTGACAAAATAGAAAAAGAAGTTTCCCCTTTGCCTACCCACCAGGTGGGCAGATACATTAGAAGGAGATCCCACTTATACTTGGCTGGCAGAGAGATGCCATGATCATGAAGGTGATTCTTCCAGGGTGAGGTCTGTCCATTGCACCCTGGATGTGCTGACCCCTGCGATTTCCCCAGATGTGGGAAACTCAACTGTATAACTTGTGGCAGTTGGGGACTGCACTCGTGCTTTCCCCTAGCAAAAAAAAAAAAAAAAAGGAGGAGACACCAGTTGGTGGGCACAGCCTAGGCAGAGGCTAGTTAGTAGGCAGTAACTGTGTAAAGAATAAGACTTGCCTTAAGACAAGAAAGGAACAGAGAAGAACTGCAAAAATAACCATAAAATGAGGAATAGAATGGCAATAAGTACATACCTATCAATAATTACTTAGAGTGTAAAGGGATTAAATGTTCCAATCAAAAGACAAAGGGTAAAAAAGCAAGATCTATCCATAAGCTGCCTACAAGAAACTCATTTCAGACCTAAGGACACCTGCAGATTGAAAGCGAAGGAATAAAGAAGGATTTATCATACAAATGGATGTGAAAAGAAAGCTGGGGTAGCAATACTTATATTGAACAAAATAGACTTTAAAACAAAGATTGTAATAAGGGACAAAGAAGAACACTATATAATCACAAAAGGGACAATGCCAACAAGAAGACATAACAATTGTAAATGTTTATTCACCCAATATGAAAGCACCCAAATACATAAAGCGGTTAATAACAAACATAAAGAAAGTAATCAATAGTAATACCATAATAGTAGGGGACTTTAAAACCTCACTTACATCAATGGACAGATCATCCAAACAGAAAATCAATAAGGAAACAGTGGCTTTGAATGACACAATGGATGAGATGGATTTGACATATATATTCAGAACATTGCATCCTAAAACAGAATCCTCATTCTTTCCAAGTGTGCATGGAACATTCTCCAGTATGGATCACATATTAGGTCACAAAGCAAGCCTCAACAAATCCAAAGAGATGCAAGTCAAAACCTGCATCTTTTTGGAACACAATGCTAGGAAACTCGAAATCAGCCACAAGAAAAATCTGAAAAGAGCACAAATACATAGAGGTTAAATAACACGTTTCTAAACAAGGAATGGGTGAACCAAAGAATCAAAGGGGAAATAAAAAAATATGTAGAGACAAATAAAAATGAACATACAGCAGTCCAGAATCTTTGGGATGCAGCAAAAGCTGTTCTAAGAGGGAAGTTTATAGCAATATAGGCTCACCTCAAAAAGCACGAAACACCTCAAACAAACAGCC
Organism: Proteles cristata cristata; assembly: GCA_017311185.1. Classification (NCBI taxonomy): domain Eukaryota; kingdom Metazoa; phylum Chordata; class Mammalia; order Carnivora; family Hyaenidae; genus Proteles; species Proteles cristata. The sequence goes on from JAESUZ010004198.1 coordinate 103,990, forward strand.
TGACCTAAGGGAGCTAGAAAAAAAGAACAAACCAAACCCCCAAACCAGTAGAGGAAGGAGAGAATAAAGACTAGAGCAGAAATAAATGAAATAGAAACCAAAACACAATAGAACAGATTGAGAAACCAGGAGCTGGTTCTTGAAAAAGATCAAGAAAGTTGATTAACCTTCAGTCAGATTCATCAGAGAGAGAGAGAGAGACAGAGAGAGACAGAGGGGACTCAGCAAAATCAGAAATGAAAGAGGAGAAATAACAACGGACAACACCAAAATACAAAGACTACAAGAGAATATTATGAAAAATTATATGCCAACAAATTGGACAAGTTCCAAAAAATGGATAAGTTCCTAGAAACATATAACTTCCCAAGTTGAATGGGGAAGAAATAGAAAATTTGAACAGACCAACCATCAGTGATGAAATTGAATCAGGAATCAAAAAACTCCCAACAAATAAGAGACCAGGACCAGACAGCTACACCGGTGAATTCTACCAAATATTCAGAGAGTTCATATGTGTTCTTCTCAAACTATTCTAAAAAAATAGAGGAGGAAGAAAAGCCTCCAAATTCACTCTATGAGGCCAGCATTACCCTGATACTAAAACCAGATAAAGACACTACAAAAAAAGAGAACTACTGGTCAACATCTCCGATGAACACAGATACAAAAATCCTCAACAAAGTAGTAGCAAACCAAATCCAACAATACATTGAAAAAAAATCCTTCACCACAATCAAGTGGGATTTACTCCTGGGATGCAAGGGTGATTCCATATTTGCAAATCAATCAACATGATATGTCACATCAACAAGAGAAAGTACAAAAGCCACGTGATCATTTCAGTAGATGCAGAAAAGGCATTTGACAAAGTACAGCATCCATTCATGATAAAAACCCTCAGCAAAGTAGGTTTAGAGGGAACAGACCTCAACATAATAAAGCCACATCTGAAAAACCCATAGCTAACATCACACTCCATGGTGAAAAACTGAGAGATTTCCCCACCATGGTCAGGAACAAGACAGGAATGTCCACTCTCACCACTTTTATTCAACACAGTACTGGAAGCCCTAACCACAGCAAATAGACAACAAAAAGAAATAAAAAGTATACAAGTTGGTCCAGAAGAAATAAAAATTTCACTATTTGCAGATAACATGATACTATACATAGAAATCCCAAAAGACACCACCAAAAAACTACTAGAACTGACAAGTGAATTCAGTAAGGTCACAAGATACAAAATGAATATACAGAAATCCGTTGCATTTCTATTCACTAGTAAGGAAGCAGCAGAAAGAGAAATTAAGAAAACAGTCCCATTTATAATTGCACCCAAAATAATAAAATACCTAGACGTCAATTGAACCAAAGACGTGAAAGATCTAGACTCTGAAAACTACAAAACGTTGAAAGACATTGAAGATGATTCAAACAAATGGAAAGATACTCCATGCTCATGGATTGGAGGAAAACGTATTGTTAAAGTGTCCATACTACCCAAAGCATTCTACAGATTTAATGCAATTCCTGTCAAAATATCAATAGCATTTTTTCACAGAACTGGAACAATCCTAAAATTGATATGGACCCAAAAAGGCCCCGGAGAGCCAAAGTAGTCTTGCAAAAAACAAAAAAATAACCATCACCAACAACAAACCCAAACTGGAGGCATCACAATCCCAGACTTCAAGTTATATTATAAAGCTGTAGTAATCAAAATGGTATGGTACTGGCACAAAAATAGATGGGTGCTTGCGTGACTCAGTTGATTCAGCGTCCAACTTCAGCCCCGGTCATGAACTTATTGTTCTTGGATTCAAGCCCCACATCATACTCACTGCTGTCAGCGCAGAGCCTGCTTCAGATCCTCTGTCCTCTTCTCGCTCTGCTCCTCCTCCACCTTCATGTTCTCTCTCAAAAGTTAAATAAACATTTAAAACAAACCAACAAAAATAGACACATAGGTCAATAGAGCAGAACAGAGAGCCCAGAAATAAACCCACAGTGATATGGTCAATTAATCTTCAACAAAGGAGGCAAGAACAGGAAATAGGAAAAATTCTTTTCAATAAATGGTGTGAGGAAAACTGGACAGCCACATGCAGAAGAATGAAATTGGACCACTTTTCTACACCACACACAAAAATAAACTCAAAATGGATTAAGGATCTAAGTGTGAGGCCTGAAACCATAAAAATCCTAGAAGAGAGCCAAATGATGGCAGTAATTTCTCTGACACCGGCCCGAGCAATGTTTTTCTTTCTTTTTATTTAATATGCAATTTTAAAAATTGTTTTTACTTATTTCTGAGACAGAGAGAGACAGCGTGAGCAGGGGAGGGTCAGAGAGAGAGGGAGACACAGAATCAGAAACAGGCTCTAGGCTCTGAGCCGTCAGCACAGAGCTCGAGGCGGAGCTCGAACCCACAAATTGCAACATCATGACCTGAGCTGAAGTCGGACGCTTAATCAACTGATCCACCCAGGTGCCCCCTGAACAGTGCTTTTCTAGATATGTCTCCTGAGGCAAGGGAAACAAAAGCAAAAATAAACTATTGGGACTTCTTCAAAATGAAAATCTGCTGCACAGCAAAGGAAACAATCAACAAAACTAAAAGAAAACCTATGGAACGGGAGAAGAGATTTGCAAATGACGTATCTGAGAAAAGGTTAGTCTCCAAAATGTGTAAAGAGTTTATACAACTCAACACCGAAAAACCTCCGAAAAACCCTATTAAAAATGGGCAGAAGACATGAACAGACATTTCTCCAAAGAAAAAGTACAGGTGGCTAACAGACACATGGAAAGACACTCAACATGACTCATCATGTGGGAAGTGAAAATCAAAACCACAATGAGATATCACCTTACACCTGTCAGAATGGCTAAAATAAAAAACACACAAAAAAACCCAGCAGGCGTTGGCAAGGGTGAAAAGGAACACTCATGCACTGTTGGTGGGAATGCAAACTGGCACAGCCACTGTGGAAGACAGTATAGAAGTTCCTCAGAAAATTAAAAATAGAAATACCATAAAATCCAGTAATTCCACGATTGTGTATTTACCCAAAGAATACAAGAAAATCAATTTAAAAAGATACATGCACCCCAAGGTTTATAGCAGCATTATCTATAATAGCCACATTATGGAAGCAGTCCAACTGTCCATCAACTAACTGATAAATGGATAAAGAAGATGTGGTGTATATTTACACACACACACACACACACACACACACAGTGGAATTTCACTCAGCCATCAAAACGAATGGAATCTTTCCATATGCAACAACATGGATGAATTTAGAGAGTATAATGCTAAGTGAAATACGTCAGTCAGAGAAAAACAAATACCATATGATTTCACTCATATGTGGAATTTAAGAAACAAAACAAAGGAACAAAGGGAAAAAAAGAAAAACCATAAAACAGACTTTTTTTGGGGGGGCTCAAGTGAGCGAGGGGCAGAGGATGGCAGGGAGAAAGAATCCCATGAGGGGCAGAGAGAGAGAGAGAGAGAGAGAGAGAGAGAGGTGGGGCTTACTCTATGTGGGGCTCATGTTCACCCAGAGCAGAACTCATGCTCACCCACCCGGGACATGAACTCACGAACCGTGTGATCAGAGCCACAAGCCAAAGTCAGATGCTTAACTGACTGAGCCACCCAGGTGCCCCAAACGGACTCTTAACTATGAAGAACAAACTGATGGTTACCAGAGGGGAGGGGAGGGCCACAGGGGATGGAGATTGAAGAGCGCACTTATCATAATGAGCTCTGTGTAACGCACGCAAGTGCTGAATCACTATATTGTACCCTTGAAATGAATAGAACACTGTATGTTAACTATCCTGGATAAAAAAAATAAATAAATAAACTGAAATATGTGTTAACAATGCTAAAAAAAAAAAAAGTAAAACAATGAAAGTATCTGGAAGCTGCCAGTTACCTATTTAGAAAGCGCTGAGGGACAGCTACCCCAGGACTGGCAACAGTTAGGGCGAGATGACGTCCTTAAGAGGGGAGAGCTTTCCCTTGTGAGTGTGGAGTGAATTCTATTTGACAGACCTCCAGATGGGCGAACAAACAGACCTGCTCTGAGGCCCCAAGAAACCCGACATGGCTGTTCTCCTTGTTACGTGGAATGTTTTTTATTAAAATGTATGATGGCGATGCTGCTGATCTGATTTTGATAATCTTTTAAAAATTATCACATATTCTTAATGTGTTGAGAAGAACAAAAAAAAAAAAAAAAGAGGGGAAATAACCGAAGAAGGAGAAAGAAAGAGAAAGCTTTCTGCCAGCAGGGACAGCCCCCACCAGTGGGGACATAGCCCTGTCCTTGCACATGTGGCTTGGGGCTACCCCTTGGCCAGGAGCCGTTGTTCCATGGACAATCTGCCTTGTCTCCCAACGGTCCACCGTGCCAATGCATGGCATGAGCCATGGCACAGCTGCCGATTCACAAGCTTCCTGGAGTCAGGGCAGATCTGCCTGGACCCCAGCCCCTGCTCCACCCAAGGTAGGGAGAGGGCGAGGGGTCCTCGGGCCTGCCTCCCTGTGCTCATTTCCTAGCCTGGCACCTGCTGTTTGATGGTTGCTGATGGCCATCCGTTCCCCCAGGAGACCAGCCCTCACCCCAGGACTGCGATCTTCCCCCTACGATGACCGGTAGAACTGTCCAGAACACAATAGTCCAAAGGACTTTGAGGTCACCAGTCTTCAGTCATGCCTCACAGAGGACAGGAACTGTCTGGCCCAATTAGGCTGCACCAGGTGTCCTTAATTTTCCTTACAGACTCTCTTCCAGGAGAGGTGAACACTGTCTGAATGTCCCTGACAGTCCTCTGGGTCCTTAGCTCCCGCGAACAATTTTGCTCAGGCAAAGAACACTTTATACTCAGCAAGAATAAGCAAACACCGTAATCCCCTACATTCGTAGAGAGTTAAGAACTGTTTCTCTTCTCCTCTGAAATCAAGATCACAGAGACTCAGGTTGGCCTTCATCATGGACTAAAACATGCACCTACCAAACCTAAAATCACCATCCTGATTAATAGTGAGTTTAATTATTGTGAAGAGTGCACACCAGGCATGTGCTTCACGGGGGTGTATGTATGTAACAAAGAGGCTCAGAGTATGACCCAAAGGTTGATGGTCCTGATGGATTCAACTCACTGTCTTCTTTCTGGACAAAGATGGACACAGTTTGAATGGCGATTTCCTACCCATCCTTGGGACCCTCAAAGACAATGGCAGGTGCCAGCATCATCCCAGATACACCCATCGTAAAGAAATAACTAAGGGAATTTAAAAGAGTTTCCTACCATTGGAAATTGTGTTAAGCTTCTTGGCCTGCAAGAAACCCCTGGGTGCTGAGAGATCTTGCAAATGTCATTGCTGAGTTCCGCCAATAATCATCTTCAACAGACTGTGGGGAGGGGACGGGCGCTCTAAGACAAATGTCCTGCATGCCAACGACAGGAGAGGGTGAGCTCTGGAGACCACAGAACAGCCAGCCACCTAGATTCTGGGTCATATTCATGAATGACCTGTTGAAAGGACGTTTCTGAGCACTTATAAAAGGAAGTTGTGATTGGGGCACCTGGGTGGCTCAGTCGGTTAAGCATCCGACTTCGGCTTAGGTCATGATCTCACAGTTCGTGAGTTCAAGCCCCGCATCGGGCTCTGTGCTGACAGCTCAGAGCCTGCAGTCTGCTTCCGATTCTATCTCCCTCTCTCTCTCTCTCTCTGCCCCTTCCCTGCTCATTCTCTGTGTGTGCGTGTCTCTCAAAAATAAGTAAACAGGGGCACCTGGGTGGCTCAGTCGGTTGAGCGTCCGACTTCAGCTCAAGTCATGATTTCACAGTTTGTGTGTTCAAGCCCCGCATCAGGCTCTGTGCTGATGGGCAGCTCAGAGCCTGGAGCCTGTTTCAGATTCTGTGTCTCCCTTACTCTCTGACCCTCCCCTGCTCACGCTATCTCTCTCAGAAATAAATAAGGCATTTTAAAAAATTAAAATAAAAAAAAAGGAAGTCGTGATTGCTATAGGAGCCAAGAGAGAGTTGCCCATAACGTGGCAGCCCAGTAACCATTTATTACTTTTTGAGAAACTCCAGGGATTCTGAGACAGGGCTCTGCGTTTCACCAAGAGGGCAAGATTGGGCGCTCCATCCCTGACCCTATAAATCAGACACTGTAAACTGGGAGCCCAGGGCACCCTGGGTTTTGTAGGGGCTCTGCTCAGCATTTACAATGCTTCTGACTCCATGGCCAACATTTACAAAGAGGGAGGGTGGCAGATCGTGCCCTCACCCCCGTTGTCCTCTACACCCCGCCCTCGCCCGCCAGTGGCCACGTGAGCAGCAGCGTCTCCCCGTGAAAGGCAGAGGAGCAGGCATCGGGCCTTCTCCTCTCACTCTGGGCACCTGCTCTGGCTGATGGATGCGGGCACAAACCACCCATGCCACCTGCCGCTTCAAGCCATAGCTTGAAGAGGCATCATGTGGGTCTCTGCCACAAGAGGGCACACCCAGGATGGGGCCAGCCATTCAGAGCAGAGCCATCCCGGCCAGGATGCAACAGGGACAGAAATGAACCTTTACTGGTAGAAGCCGGTACTGGAGGCTGTTTGTTGCTGCGGCCCTAACCCAGGAAACCTGACTGATAGGGGCGAAATCCCATAGGAATCTGGGATCTTCCACTCGCCTTCAAGAGTCAGAAGACCCATGACACTGTACCCCTCCATAACTACGCGCCCACCCCCCCCCCCCAGCAACAAATGGCTGGAGATGAAGGATGGCTCCCCCTTCGGGCGGAGACCAGTCACCACCTGCCCACCACATTCATCTGCGTAGCTTGCCAGCCCTTCTAAGCCTCCAGTTCAAACCCCCACGCCACCCAGCCGAGCCCTGGGGGCAGAGAGCCTGTGAGAGCCTGTCCCCGGGGAGTGGCTCCCTCTGCTTCTGGCACCGGTCAGCTCCTGCACGCACTCCCCATGACCCGCACTTCTCCTTCAGCCTCAGACCCTCTCCAAGCTCCTTGAAGACAGTCGCTTCCCTCATGGCACAAACCACAGGAGAAACAGGGTCGTCTTCTCCACCTTCTCCCGGCGTTCGAGGCCCGTCCGTGGAAGCCAGAGCCCTAGAGTGCTCCCCCTGCTCAGCTCCACGGAGCATCCACACACCTGCGAGAAACTACTCCACCCTCCTCCCTTCCTGGAAGCAAGTGCTCCATGGGGCGGGGGAGCTTGGGGCACGATGGAATGAGGGTGCCATGGTTCTGCTGCTGTGGGGACACTGCCACGTGGCAGCCACCAAGTGTCTGGGAGCAAACCAAGAGTCATGGAAGACCCATGGCTGACACTGGGTGACCCCAGCTACCCACCGCCAACATCCCCTGTCTTCCCTGGGCCTCTCCCAAGTGGGGAATGCCAACCCCACTCATCTGAGATGCAGCAGTAGGGCCTGTACACCCTCGATGTCCCCTCTGGGTACCCCTCAGGTGCCAGGACCCTGAATGCACAAGTTACAACATGACAGTCCCGATGCCTGGGCCTCGCAAATATCCTCGCCTTCAGCCGTGACCCCAGGCCCTTGGCATATTCACAGGCACCAGCTTGTAGCAGTGATCCAGCACGGTCCCCTGTCCCCACGGGTCCCTGCTGGACAGTGAGTGCAGAGCTCGGCACAGTTTCAGAGATCCACTTTTTGAAACTACTGTTGTCTCCTGGAGCCCACAGTTTTGTGGATCTAGACCCAGATGGCACCCACCTCCTGAGCTGGCATGCAGAGGAGGAAAGTGGGGACAGCTCCCCCCTTGGTGAGAGCTGGGCCCCCTCGATTTGTGGGCTCTTCCAGGAGCACCCCCAGACGTCGCCAGACATTTGCCTCACCTGGCCTCTCATCTCGCACCCCTGCCAACCCTGTCCACCGGCTGCTGCCAGAAAAAGCCCCATAAAACGCGCCCCTGATTATGCCATCCCCTGCTTCTCCCTCTCTTGCCTGGTTCCCACCGCTTTCAGGACGCAGTTCAAGCTGCTTCGCGCAACGAGCAAGTCTGTTCATGACCTGGCCTCACAGGCCTTTCTGCCCTCCGCTCCCCCACGCCCCACCTGCCCCCCAGTTCACACCACAGCACGCCGCTCAGGGCTTGCAAACCCACCAGGCTGCAGCACGTCTGGGTCCCCCACCCCGTGCAAGGAACACCTCTCCTGGCGGCTTCTCACGGCCAGCCCCTCCCGGGTGTTGGCTTCTTTGGCAACTTTCCTGGGCCCTTCAGGCGAATGCGGATGCCCAGCCCCTGAGATTCTGAGCAGCCCGGGCTCCGGGCCACACAGCGGGGTGGTTCTTACTGTGTGCGGCCGCCTGAGGCCCTCACCCCCAGGGACACAGAGGCTCCACATGCCTAGGGTCTCCATTGTCTTGCTATCAAATGAAACTTTACTCAGTATTAAAAAGAGGGGGGCGCCTGGGTGGCTTAGTCGGTTAAGCGTCCGACTTTCGCTTAGGTCATGATCTCGCGGTTCGTAGGTTCGAGCCCCGTGTCGGGCTCTGTGCTGACTGCCAGCTCGGAGCCTGGAGCCTGTTTCAGTGTGTGACTCCCTCTCTCTCTGACCCTCCCCTGCTCACACTGTCTCTCTCTCTCTCTCTCTCTCCTAGAAATAAATAAAAATATTAAAAAAATAAAATAAAATAAAAAGAGGAAAAGAGCCGCACCACAGCCTTTCTTCTTCACACCCCACCACCCACTCCAAACCCTATTAGATTTCTTCTTAGTCCTTGCGTATATAACCAGGAAGACCCTCGGGATGGTTAGTCCATCCATCCATCCATCCACTCATTCATCAAGCATTTACACTTGGCAGACGCTGCTAAGCGCACAGGAACATACATTCTCGTCAAGTAACAACTCAGGCGCTGATTAATAAGCTAGTAAACAAAGACTCGATCAGGCGACGCCGTGTGTTGTGAAGAAAACTAAAATACCACGGGACAGTTGGGGCTGGAGTACAGGTATTTGAACAGGGAGCTGGAGGAAGTGCACAATCATGCAGGTGTTCGGGGAAGAGCATTTCAGGCAGAGGGAACAGCGCATGCAAAGGCTCTCTGTTGGTCAGGGTGACTAACTGTGGTGGCAACCAAATCCCAAGACTTCATGGTAAAAATGCAGCACAAGAAATACTTCCTTCTTGCTCAGGCTCCAGCCCGGTGTCGTGTTGCTGGCTGACGGACAGTATGCTTGCTTCGGGTCCAGAGACGAGGACGAGGCAGGAGGCCACCCCTGCATGCCAGGGGGCTGACTGGGTCGCCGCCTCCCAGCAGCAAGGCCACACTGTTGGGACGCCCACTGTGAGCAGGGGACAGCGCCTGGCAGTTTGAGGCTCAGCGAGGAGGCTGGTGTGACTGGGGCAGAAAGAGCCAGGCGAAGCCAGCAGGTCGGAGAGGTAACAGGGTGAGGGGGCAGACGATGTCAGGCCCTGCACGTCACTTGAAGGACTCTGGATTTTACTGTCTATCAAATGGGAGCCCTCGGAGGGTTTTGAGCAAGGCAGGGGTGTGACATGGCTTCCATTTCAAGGGGTGCACTCTGGTCACCGTGTGGAGCAGACTGCAGAGGACAGGGGGACGCAGGTAGGCAGGACACAGGTCAGAGCAGCCACGCAGGGCGACGTGAGGCCGTCCCGGCCCAGGCGGGATGGGATCGGGGCCTCTCATCCACTCCCCCTTCTCCCACCTTCTAAGCGGGGGGCTGGGAAAGGGTCCCAGCAGGTAGGCTTTACAGGGGATGAGGTGTGCGCTACAAACACGCAGTGCGGCCTCTGCAGGGTGAACGCAGCCAGAGACAGTCCGTAAAGGAAGGTGAGAGCCTGGCCATGTTCCAACGCAGCTTTCTTTACGAAATCGGGCCATCATCGGGCAGAATTTCCAGACCCTGATATACCTGTCACGCGGCGCTGGTCTTCTCTGCTCCCAGCCAAAGCCGGGTGGGGACTGAGGGCTCCGTCACTGCTTCAAGTCTGTGCGACTGCCTCTCCCAAAGAACCGAATTTCTTGGAGTGACGCTAGGGGTAGAAGAATGAATCATGTCTCCACACCGCCTTTGAGCAAGTTCTCTCTTGACAAAGGAAATGGCTTTTGGCAGCACCTTATATTACAGTTCAGGCTCATCAGCTTTTCTTCTGTAGCGAAATGCCGTGGTTATGTGTAATTAAGGCAGCCACTGAGGAAAGATGCAAATGTGCTCTTAAAAATCTGACTTCGCAGCAGCCCAGAGCTCTGCAACCTTTTAAAAGAGCAAGTTTATATAATTTTTTACGTCTATTTTTGAGAGAAAAAGACAGAGCGTGAGCAGGGGAGGGGCAGAGAGAGAGGGAAACACAGAATCTGAAGCAGCTCCAGGCTCTGAGCTGTCAGTACGGAGCCCAATGCGGGGCTTGAACCCACGAACTATGAGATCATGACCTGAGCCAAAGTTGGATGCTCACCCGACTGAACCACCCAGGCACCCCCAAAAAAGCAAGTTTAAACTGAAACACATTTGGCATGTGCCAAAATGGGAAAGGAGAGAATAAAAGCCCAAGAAGGAAATGAAAAGACAAGGGGGCTGCAGCGTGGTGGTCAGGAACTCATGCCCATCCGGTGGCCACCCTGTGAGCGGAGCAGACTATAAACTCCAGGAAGCGTCCTCTGTGCCAGGCCACCCCTGTCCCCACAACGGCTCTCCCGCCCCAAAGTCAAGTACTGGAGCAGCAGAAACACCACACGCTGCCGTCTCCCCCACTTTCACAAGTGTTTTCTTCTGTTTGGAATTTCTTCTTCTTTTCCTGGCGAGTCTCAGAGTCTCAGAAGACAGAGCAACTGGGAGACAAAAAAGGAGGCTGAAGGAGGGGAGCGAATATCCCGCCTCCTCCTTTGGGGAGACCCCGGCACGGTACTGTCTAAAAGCACTTTCTGTGCTGTTGAAAGTGTTCCGTACCTTCACTGTTCAGGAGGATAGCCTCTGGTCCCCGCACGTGGCCATGGATTGCTCGGTGCAACTAAGCCACCAAATCACCTTATTTGCATTGCCCTGTCCCTACGTGTGCATCGCTACTTGTGAGCGGGTCAGCGCAGCTGCAGGGGGCTGGGTAAGGACTCAGGCTCAGGAGGGCTCAGTCGGTTAAGCGTCCAACTCTCGACTTCGGCTCAGATCACCATCTCGCAGTTGGTGAGTTTGAGCTCCGCACTGGGCTCTGCACCGACAGCAGAGAGCCTGCTTGGGCTTCTCTCCCTCCCTCTCTCTCTGCCGCTCCCCTGCTCTCTCTCCCTTTCTGTCTCTCGAAATAAAGAAATGAACATTAAAAAGAAGAAGAAGGGGGCGCCTGGGTGGCTTAGTCGGTTAAGCGTCCGACTTTCGCTTAGGTCATGATCTTGCGGTTCGTGGGTTCGAGCCCCGCGTCGGGCTCTGTGCTGACTGCCAGCTCTCAGAGCCTGGAGCCTGTCTGTCAGTCTGTACTCCCTCTCTCTCTCTGACCCTCCCCTGCTCACGCTGTCTCTCTCTCTCCTAGAAATAAATAAATAAAAAAAAAAGAATAAAAAGAAGAAGAAGAAGAACTGAGACTCAGGAGTCAGACCCAGGTTTTGATGCTAGCTGCCCACTTACTGTGACCAGGCCAGGTGCTTACTGTCACTGATCCTTGGGTTCCTCACTTGCAGGCTGGGTACAGTTGTGCCTTGTCATTGAGTAGCTGTGACAATGAGGTGACGGAGTGCAGATAAAGCACTTCACACAGTGTGCCTGCCAGAGGCCAAATGCTCAGTACCTGCTTATTATTTCTCTTATTGTTTTTCTTATTCTCTAGGAAGCTCCTCACAGGACCCATAACCACTTCTAGATGTTTCAGAAAGGTCGCTCCTGAGGCACCTGTGCTGGCTTCTCCCACTGAGGCTTCCTCAGTCTTTTTTTTTTTTTTTTTAATGTTTTATTTATTTCTCAGAGACAGAGAGAGACAGTGTGAGCAGGGGAGGGTCAGAGAGAGAGGGAGACACAGAATCTGAAACAGGCTCAAGGCTCTGAGCTGTCAGCACAGAGCCCAACGCGGGGCTCGAACCCACGAACTGTGAGATCTTGACCTGAGCCGAAGTCGAACGCTTAACCGACTGAGCCACCCAGGCGCCCCGAGGCTTCTTCAGTCTTAAATGATAGCACATACATTCGACTCAGGAGAAGGATGAAAGGGGGACAGAAGGAGAGCCAATGGCCACCAAACCAGAAACTTTGACTCCCTCTGATCATCTTGGAGGAGGCAAGACTGCTAGTTGCCCACTCAGTCTTTGGTTGCAGGGTGACCCGCTAAAACACCGTGTTTCCCAGGCTGTGTTGCAGCGAAGGGTAGCCAATAAGATGTAAGTAGACATGTTAACTGTGACTTTCAGGAAGTTTTTAGAAGCATCAGTTTGTGTGTGTCCTTTTGCCTTCTGTCTTTTCACCATTCCTCCTATTTCCTATTTGGGATGTAGGCATGATGGCTGGAGCTGTAGCAGCCTTAAGGAGCTATCCTTATGGATGAAAACCCTGAACTACTAAGAATGGCAGAGCACAAATTCTTCTATTTGCGGCCTGGGTTCATGAATGCTAGAAAGCCACCATACAAGCTTGGGACCACTTACCTCCGGATTTCTCTTATGTACAAGGATACTTTGTATCATGTTTATGCCATTGTTCCTTTTACTTTCTTTTATGTGACAGAACCTAATATCAGCTGTGCCTAGTTATCTCTGCATAGTGGTTAACTCTACAAGTCTAGGTTTTTATGGCATATGTTTGATGAAAGACAGAGCTTGAGATCCGTTCAGCCTCTGTTCCCTCATTCTGTCTGCAGAGGGCACCTAAACCCCTGCAATATTAGAAATCCCCTATTCTGGCCAATCTTTTTATTTTTGTTTTGTTTTATGTTTTGTGCTTTGTTTTTTGGGGTTTTTAAAAAAAAATTTTAAGCAGTGTCCAAGCCCAGTGCAGAGCCCAACACCAGATTCAAACTCATGACCCTGAGACCAAGACCTGAGCTGAGATCTAGAGTCGACACCTGGAAGCCAATTTGACAATAAATTATATATTTTTTAAAAAAGAAAGAAAATCAAGAGGGGAATATCCATTTAAATGTAGGACTATACATGCACGTGTTCTTCCACAAATAAAACAAGAGTTAAAAAATAAATTAAAAAAAAAAAAGAGTCAGACACTTAACCAACTGAGCTACCCAGGCACCATGCCCCCCTTTTTAATCATCAAGCCTCTTTGCTATTTGCTTCTTCCATCAATCTTATGTTTCAAAATAAGCTTCCCTTTCCCACCATTGACTAAGTTCTAATGGGTTTACTCATCATGACATTTAGCAACCAGGGCCCCTGGGTGGTTCAGTCGGTTGAGCATCCAACTTCGACTCAGGTCATTATCTTGCAGTTTGTGAGTTCGAGCCCTGCGTCGGGCTCTGTGCTGACAGCTCACAGCCTGGAGCCTGCTTCGGATTCTGTGTCTCCCTCTCTCTCTCTCTCTCTGCCTCTCCTCTCCTCATTCTCTGTCTCTCTCTCAAAAATAAACATGAAAAAAAATGACACTTAGCAACCATAGTGGACGTGTGTCATTTGGGGGGGTGTCCAGCTGCTCCTCCTCTTTGCACATTTGGGGAACCCTCCTAACATTAAAGAGTCTCTGAAGACCTGCCACTTGTTGTCCCTGTTTGAGCAGGACATGGGCACGGAAAGCTGGAGACGAGCCAGCTGGATGGTGTGACCTGGGACTCTGCACCCAGAGGGAAGGTGTGCTGGCAGCCATGGTTTGGGACTCATACCTTCCGGCAGCAACAGCCAAGAGTGGTGGTTCCAAGGGCTCCGTGGCCAGTGTCCAGCACTAGCCCAACGGGGCTGCCACTCCCTAACATTCCTGAGTGACTGCCCATTTCCAGAGCCCGGCCCCTCCTGCTTTTCTGGGGGAAGGCATTGCTCCAATGTCTTCAGCTGACATTGCTCCAATGTGCTTAGGTTTTTGCTTAACTCAATCAGGCTTGGTTTCTATTCCTTGTGACCAAGAATCCTGCCTCACGTATATGCTGTATAACGTGATTTTCCCTGCGATACTGCACCGAACTGACGCCATTCCGGCCAGATAAGGAGACAGTGTTTAAATTAGCCAGCTCAGCCTTCACCCCATGTACTTTCTTTTGAGCTTTGAAACACACTGAGTGTTGTTTACTCCATTTCTCCATTTTCCCCCTGTGAATCTTTAAGGACGGGGAACTCAAGCCTGGAAAGCCACCGATATCATTGCGTTTCCTCATTTTACGGATGACGAATGGAATCCCAGAGAGGCGAAGTGACTTGCTCCGTAGGTCTGGCTACAGAAGGAACTTCCAGGGAGGGTCACGAGCCATTCGTTCTCACACTGGCTTGGCCTGTGGACATGCTCTCTCAAGGAGCTCAAAGTCAGGTAGGAGGGAGGGTGATTTGAGCACATGTGAAATTCCGGGCATGTGGATTGGAGCCCCAGGAGGTGAACCACGAGGACCCAGAAGTCATGGAAAAAGGCAGGTGAAGATATTCAGAAGAGACATGTGACAGTGAGAAAGGCAGAATGTGACCTAAGCTTCAAGAATCCACGTGCGGTGGGTAAGAGCAGGGCTGTAATGAGGCGGCCGGTAGCCCTGCTGACATTGACCTCCATTCTGGACCAGATGAGGCGGTGGGTCCAAAACAAGGTGGGGAGCAAGAGAGGAGACCCCGAGAAGATGTTTGGTAGAAAGCTTCCAAAGTCAGAGAGCGAAGTCAATATATGATTGGTCCTGCCCTAAGAACGAGTGATCAGAGAGACACCTGGGTGGCTCAGTCCGTTAAGCCTCCGACTCTTGGTTTTGGCTCAGGTCATGATCTCAGGGTCTCCTGGGTTCAAGCCCCATGTCGGGCTCTGCGCAGAGCCTGCTTGGGATTCTCTCTCCCTCTCTTTCTGCTCCTCCTCACTTGTGCTTTCTCTGTCTCTCTCAAATAAATAAAACTAAAAAAGAAGAAGAAGAAGAAGAAAAAGAATGAGAGATTGGAAACATCTGAACGTGCAAAACAAATTTTTGCAAGATCATTTTAAAATGGATTCTTCACTTTAAAGAGAGGAAGACACATCTATTCTCTAAGGTGTGGGAATTCTGCCCTGTTGATTTATTTTCCACAACACTGTAAGGTGGAATGATTATTCCCATCTCACAGATTAGAAACCAAGGCTCATAGAGATGACATATCGGTCAAGGTGACAGTTTGTAAGGGGTGGACCCAGATGTCTGGCTCCAAAGGCCCCATGTTTCCTGCCCGACAGCCTCTCACAGAGCTTCTTTAAATAATGAACACTCGAAATGCATTTGGAAGGCACTTCTCATTGAAGAGACTCGATTTATAAAGATTAGATTTGCACGCGATTTCGAGAACACATCCGTCCCACAAAGCATTATGCAACAATATAAGGATAAATAGCACAGATTCCATATGAAAAAAAAAAAAGGAGGAAAATGATAGAGGAAGTGTGGTTAATTAAGGCAGTAAGAACTGAAACACTGCAGGAGCCAAAAGAACACGTGCTCTCGGAATATGATACAATAACCAGCTTCATTAGAAAGAATTTATGTGGTAGGAGAGAGAATAGCAAGAGACAGGAAAATGAAAAAAACAAATTCATCTATTAGAAAACACTGATTGGAAAATATCTTATAATGATTGATTTGTAAGCCAGCTCTCTGCAGTAAACATCCTTGGAAGTCTGGCTTTTAGAGATCTTAAAAAATAGGTCAGCCTCTCTGGGTTAGACAGGTTGACGTGTGATTTTTCTCTTTGAGGGGAAAGGGCTGGCTGGGTATTTTCAAAGGCTTCCTTTAGTTTACGGTTCTAAGGTTCCACTTGCCGGCCTTTCTGTGACTGTCATCTTTTAAAGCTGGTTTAACTCGGTGGCTTTATTTTTTTGCCCTCTAGATTCCCCACAGGGCTTTAACCCAATCAGACCCCATTTGGAGTCTTCGTGTCATTTTCTGGGCACCACTTTTTAAAAGGGATGCTGACCTGTTCTGCCTCCGGAGAATGGAACCCAGACGGATGGGTGGAAGTTGCTCAGAGATCAATTCTGACTCAATACAAGAAAAGCCCATCGCCTGCTATCAGAGCCCTGTGACAATGGAGCCGCTGCTTTTTGAGACAGTTTGCTCCCAGGGATTGGAAACACCAAGCAGGGGGTGTTTTAACAGCTGTCAAAGTTATGCTGGAAGAGATTTTCTTTCTTTCTTTCTTTCTTCTTTTTTTTTTTTTTATTCTAAGTCTCCTTTCAATTCCACCACTGTGTGATTGATTGATCATATAACTCTTCGGTATGTTTTGCCAAGTCAATCGCTCCTTTTTTTAGGTCTTTTGTCTTCGTCATTAGCCTCATCTCTTTCTACCAAAAGAAGAGACCAAAAAAGGCAGTTGGCAAAAATAATACAGAATGACAGTAACAGTAGCAACATCGTGGTCTCCTTGTTGCCTTATAGTGCCACGTTCCCTCCGCTGGGGAGTGGGAGGCGATGTGGCCCTGGTGATGATCAAAGTAGACGTCTGGAGCCCCGTTGGGGTGATGGGGACAGCACTGGGCCCTCCAGATGGCCCCTGGGCAGGTCCATGTGAAGAGGAAGGGGAGCCCAGGCTCAGTGAGTCCATCCGTTCTCTCCTAGGTCCCTGCCTGGTTAATGGTCCCTCTCCCCCACCAGACATGTGACCCTCTCCATACCCGGCACCCCACACCACTGTCTTCAGTCCATCACCACACCCTGCCCACGTGCCCTCCGTCTTCATGACCTCTCTGCTCTCCAAGTCCTGCCCCCATCAGTCCTGTGAACCTGCATCCAGGCCACGTGGGCTCCCTCCAATGTATTCACACTAATCCAAGCCCCTCCCATCTCCCCCTGCTCACAGCGCCACTGGGATGAAGAACCTTGGTCTCAGCCCTACATGTTCAGGCACCTGTGTGTCCCCAGTTCTGTGTGACTTCACACCCCCTATCTCAGGCCTTGCCCTCTCTACCCAGTCGCGCTGACCTTCTTTCTACCCATGAGTCCTCCTCACAGGGACCTTTGCCCCTGCTCTTGTCTCTGCCTTGGGCGAAAGCTCCTCCACCCTCTTGGCCTGGTAAAGGCTTACCCGTCCTTCCCATCCCTCACCTTCCTGACCAGATCACATCCTCCTGGGGTCCAAGGTCACAGCGCCTGTGCCTCTCCTCCCCAGCTCTTCTCCCACTTACAGATCTTCCTCCATTTCTGTGGTGGTTTCATCCCTGAGATGGTGAGAACCCTGTCAGTGTGCTTGGCATGGCGCCCCCTGAATGAATGAATGAGCGAACGAATGAAAAGAAGCTGTGTGAGGTGCGCTGTGCCTCCAATGGCTTCCAGAAGCTCAAGAGCCCCCTGGACACAGGAGGTGGTCATCAATATTCATGCCAGCCCTTGAATCTCCCCTCCACCACCCCTGAACCTCTGTAACCACCAGGTCAGAAAGCCTGTTGCTTCGTTAAGCACTGTTCTCACATTTCAGTCTCCTTTGTAAGGCAAGTAAGGGAGGAGAGAGTGTCCCTACCACTTGCGTTCAGCCAACAGTTCGATCCATTCCTAAAGCCCTCTCTCTAGCAAGAAACATTTGACTTACAAAAGACGATCAGGCTGCGGAGGGTGGAGACATGGGAACAATTTAGAGAGGAAAGGGAATGACTTATGACCCGGATGCCACAAACCATTGGTGCCTCTTGGCCTTTGCACATGAGGTGCTGCTGTCAAAAGGTGTTCCTTTACCTCTGGTCAAAATCTGAGCCATCCAGCAGAAGAAAGAAAGCACAGGGGGCATTTAGAAGCCTTTGCTGGCAGAGCGGCTCCCTTGTCCTCTGAGCTGTCGGGGCGCCTGGTCCATACATCTACCATCATGGCCTGTATCACATCACCTTGCAAAGCTCTGTATCCAATACTGCTCTTAACAGTCTATGAGCTCTTTGAAAGCAATGCCCTTATCGTCACACCTTTACCCCCAGGGCTTGTCACAGCACCTGGCTGTCTTGGTCAGGACTTCAGGGACCAAGCTATACAAGTCAACTCACCAGCACTAACGCAGGACTGGGCTCCTGCATGAAAAGCGAGACTGGGGTGTTTTGGGTCCCAGGAAGGTGCCCGTGAAGTTTCAGATCGCTCCTCCCCACTGGCATCCACACCACGACTTCCTCAAGTCATCCTTGCTTTGTAATAGCTCACTTTCTTCTTTTTGTTTTCCTAGTTAAAGGCTAACGAAGAATGAATTGGGTATTTCAGCCGTCTGTGGTCATCATTAATTTCATGGTCCTCTGCATTTATTAAGTCTTATTTCCTCTCCATAATCTCCTTTCCCCTGATATTTGCAAAAGCACATCTTATTCTCCTTAATTGCTTTGGCTGGTGTGATCTAATTCTGATGGGTTTTTTTTTCTTCCCCACCACTCTTATCTTTTCCTGGGAAGCTTTAACTGATGCAGCATATTCTTGCTTAATTCTCTTTCTTCTCTGCAGACAGGAGAGTATTTCTTTCTCCAGAGCTCTCCGACAGTCTTTGGGGGAAGTTGCAGTGATTGCATTTTGCTTCTCTTTCAGAAGAAGTGCTGCGCGGGGCTTTAATGATAGGGGGGACCCCCTCCTTCTCTGCATGCTTCTTCCTTGAAAACCACCCAGCTTCCGCCTGCCAGACAGAGTGCCCTTTACCCCTCCATTCTTCCTCTGGCTGTTTCAGGATGGAAAGCATGGTTGTGCCCGGGGCAGGAAGGAAGAGGGAAACCAGAACGGTCACATGGGCTCCCTATTAGCAGCTCTGGTGCACACACTGGCGGCCACATGAACTGAAATGATGCTCCATACCTAGTGGGGGTCATGGCCAGGGATACTTAAGTGCTCATTGTCAATGACAATGGGAAACTCCACTCCCTGGCTGTTGAGAGCCAGACCCAAATGCCTACCTGACTATTGTCCATCTCTCCATTTCTGACCTGCAGGCATCAGCACTATAGCCGTCCCCTGTGTATTCTGCTGCTGCTGCTTAACATCGATTTCATTCTGTCTTGACCTGTGATTAGTCATTTATGTCTCACTCGCTCTCTCCCATGCCTCTCTCTAACTCATCACCTCACCCCTTTGCAATGGAAACATGCTTGGGATCCCGTCATCTCCATTTCTAGTGGCCCCCTTGCCTAAACTATTCCAGAAATCTCTCTGGCCCCCCTTCTCCCTCAGCCTCCATATGTGGTAGTTCACCGATTTGCCTCTCTGATGTGTACCATCTTTCCATTTGCACTGGATGCCCTTGATAAACGCCGTGGACACTAGGGGGGTCAGCCACATCCAGCCCCCTTCTCTCCGTGATCAGTCTTGGGTTTCTTTCCATTATCCACATCTCCCCCGGTGCTGAAGGGAAGTGGACCCTCCCCGGCATTCTGGGAAGGGAGCCTGTGGCTCAGGCATACCCCAGTCAGCGCGACTCCCCCCCCCTCCCCCGGCTATTCTCATTGGTTCAGGGGTGAGCACTTGACACCGTTCAGAACAACGAGATGAGAGAAAACCCTTCTGGAACGAAAAGCTTCCTTGCTCTCCTGAAAGAGGTTCTTCAAGTGGGCCATGAGGTACTGGGGGCCATCTTTCCCACCATACGGAAGAGCCCACCTGAAATGAAGGTAATACAGAAGAACACAGAGCTGATGAACCAGTTGTGCCTGAATGCCTCCTAGACCTCGGTAATTTGCCTACACTCTATCTGATCCAGAGGCAGATCCAGTGATCTGCACTGCCTTTGAGGATATACCCTCCATGTGATCCCTTCTTGTGTGTCTGCTGACGTTTTCCTGGGCCTCCGGCTCAGACTGTCACCACAGCCTCCACAGAGCCTCCATTCCTGTCCCTTATCTCCCATTCTCCACAGAGTAGACAGACACCCTAGTAAAATCCTATGTCAGATAACACTACTGCTCTGTTCAGGACCCACTAAAACTCTCCATTCAACTCCAAGATCCTTACCTTGACTCTCGGTCCCTGCCTGACCCACCTGCTCCCCTCTGACTTCATCTCTTACCACCCTTGCCCCAACTCAGCTCACTCCGTCCTTGCTAGCCTTTTAGCGCCTAACTCAGGGCTTTGCATGTGCTGTTCTCTCTCCCTGAGATGCTCTTCCCTCAGAGCATTGCATGATTTGCTCCTTTCCTTCAGGGCTCTGCTCAACGGTTACTTGTTCAGTTAGGCCATCACTGACCATCTGCCCTGAAACTGCCTTTCCTCATCACCCCAAATCCCCTGGTACTGCTTTATTTTCCTTTACAGTACTTACCACCACCTACAAATTGATATATTCATGTGGGTATTATCACCTGTATGGCCCCATTAGAACACACAGCCTATGAGGAACAAGGGCTGTTTGGATGGCTAATATATATGCCATTCTTAGAACAGCAATGAGCACATAGCAGCTTCTCCATAAAACACTGTCAGCTTACAGACTAAGCTAATCACCTCTCTGTTTTGAGTGGGGTCTTTTCTTTTCTTTCCTTTTTTTTTTTTTTTTTTTTTTGGAAAGCGCTCAATATTTCATCACTAAGTATGATGCTAGCTGTTTTTGTGTGGATGCATGTTTTCTATTCTCCAAGTAAATACCTAAGAGTGGAATTGCTGGATCAGATGGTCGCTTTATGTCTAGCCTTTTTTAAGCCTTTTTTTTTTTAATTGAGGTATAACTGACATAGAACATTCTATTAGTTTCAGGTGTACAACAGAAAGCTTCCATGTTTATACACATTGCAAGATGGTCACCACGGTAAGCCTAGTTACAGCCGTCACTGTACACTGTTACATGTTTTACTTTTTAGGTTTTGTAATGAGGCTTTCGACGATCTACTCATTGCATCTTTCAAAAACGTAATACGGTATTATTAACTATGGTCACCATGCCATATATTGCATCCCCCATGACTTCTTTGCCTTATAACTTATTTTGACCCTCTTTCAAATATTTCGAGTAAGGTTATTTTCAGGTGGCTTCATGCCACCTTTTTTAGGCCACCTGTGGACTAAGTGTTCTAATACAGGGTTTAATTAGTTTTTACTTAATGTGTGGCTGAACGAATACCTTAGCTCTGGTCAGACTGTAAGGGACAATGCCTGGCTGTGGCTGCCCCTTTCGAGTCCAAGGCTCCTACCATGCTCCCTTAGATACTTCCATTTTGCCAGATACACTGGGCAAATCCTGCCCTTGCCCCACATTACAGGGAAAGTGAGCTTTCGAGACGTTAAGCCACAGAGCAGGGACCAGAGCCCACCTTTCCTGGTCCCCTGTCCACAGCTTGTGCACATGTCTGGCTCTGCACTTCCGTCCACAGATCTCGGCTCCATGGCACCCACCCACCCACGGCCTTGGGGGGTGGTGCTGTGAAATTCGGGGCCATGTGGTCTCTATTTATCGAATGTTTCTAACTCCCTCTTCTCCAAAAGCCAATAAAACTGAATTTCTCCCACATGAGATTATGGACCTTTTGGGGAAAAGAAAGCAAGCATATGGCTCTCAGGAAATCAAATCTGCCTTGTGAGATTAAAAAAAAAAAAAATTCCCCCCTAAGTCAGCCCATGGCATCACTCTCTTACAGCTGCCTTTCACACGGGGTGGGGGGTGGGGGAGTAGGGAGGCGGACAGCAGTCATGTTCTTCTGCCTTGAGTGGTCATAATACATGGCAAGCTATCCCTCTGCAAATCTCTTCCGGAGTGGCTCTTCCCTTCCCCAGCTACTCCCTGAGGATGACATTAGCTCCCTTTTTAATTCCTTTCCCCTCACTGCACACTCTGATGATACTTGCCAGCCCCCAGCGGACATGTGGAGATGTATTCAGTTTTCACATGTAATAGATAAAACAGCAGGGGCTTCTAATCGGAAACTGTTTCCCAGGCTGTGAAAGGCTACAGCAAACCACAAAGCTGCCAAGACGGTTCAGAGTTTATTAATACACGCTTGGCACACGTTGGCACCCAGCACTGCCCCTCCCCGGTGGGGAGGGAGGAGGGATTAGTTACAAGTTTACAGACAAAACCCACAGGGGGCGGAGGCCTAGGATGCAGGCCCTTTTCCAGGGACCTTATGGAGAGCTCCTCTGTTGTTGGTTTTAGAAAAAAACAGTCCCAGGGGCGCCTGGGCGGCTCAGGCGGTTAGGCGTCCGACTCTGGCTTAGGTCATGATCTCACTGCTCATGAGTTCGAGCCCCATGTCGGGCTCTGTGCTGACAGCTCAGAGCCCAGAAATGCTTCCGATTCCGTGTCTCTCTCTCTCTCTGCTCGTCCCCCGCTTGATTCGCTCTCTTTCTCAAACATAAATATTTTAAAACTTGAAAAAATCAGTTCCATAAGTGTATAATTGGTATGCAAAGACAAGCACATACGTAAGGTACACAATGTGTGAGTTTGAACACGCGCAAACATCCATGATACCATCACCACGGTCAAGGGAACAGATGTATCCAGCACCTTCTGAAGTCTTCTCGTGCCCCTTTGTTTTTTGTCATAAGGACACTCATCAAGCAGGTACAGGCATTCTAGAAAACTGTGTGGTATTTCCTCCAAAAAGTTAAAAAACTGAACTCCCATGTGATTCAGCAATCCCACTTCGGGAAATGTATCTGAAGGGAATGAGATCACTGTCTGGAAGAGACGCACAGTCCAGGTTCGCGCAGCATTTGTTACACTAGCCAGACATTGAGACAACCCTCAGTTGGTGAGTGGATAAAGACAATGTGGTAGATATACACCATGGAATTCTATTCAGCCTTGAGAAAGGAAGGAAGTCCCAGGCACCTGGGCGGCTCAGTCAGTTGAGCGATAGACTTTGGCTCAGGTCAGGAGCTCACAGCTCCATGAGTTCAAGCCCTGTGTTGGGCTCTGTGCTGACAGCTCAGAGTCTGGAGCCTGCTTTGGATCTGATGTCTCCTTCTCTCTCTGCACCTCCCCCGCTTGCACTCTGCTTCTCTCTCTCTCTCTCTCCCTCAAAATAAATGTTAAAAAATAAAAAAATTCAAAAAAAAAGGAAATCCTGCCATTTGTGACAGCGCAGATAAACCTGGAGGACATTATGCTGAGAGAAACAGACCCCACAAAGGCAAATACTGATAATCTTGCTTAAGTGCGACGCTAGGGGACTCTTGAGACTCAGCCTTCAGCCAGGCTGCCGCCCTGCCCCTCTGGGAGAGCCGGCTCTCTGGTGCCCCGCCCCCCACCCCTACCGTCACCCCCAGACCTCCTGCCGTGTGAGGTGCACAGTCGGGGCAGAGGCCAGCTGGGGGGGGGGTGCTGAGGTCAGAGGTCCTCCAGCCTCCCCGGGGCAGCCATCAAGCCTGCCATATAGGTCACCCCGGTCGCTCAGTCCGCCCGATGGGGCTGCAGGTATGACAAGGCAAGGAAGGGCTATGCCCACGGATTCCGCAAGCATGATACCACGGTGGTTGTTCTGTTCCTCTAGGTCAGCCGTGAGTCCCGGGCCCCGGCCTCACCTTCCCAGCCTCCGTCAAATCTAAAGTCAGGCTGTAGAGAAGGCTCTTCCCAATGCCTTCGATTCTGCAGAGAGACGCCGGCGGCAGGGCAGGGCCGAACGGGGCTGTTCCCGCTTTGAACAAAGCCCCCTCTGACTTCCTGTCTGTGGACCCCTCCCTGTTCTCCCCCCTTACTCCCCTGGGTCCCCCAAACACAGTGGGTGTGTTCCCCACTCAGGGCTCAGCCGCTGTCGGGAGCACTCCTCCTCCACACCCCCACCTGCCTGACTCTTGGCTCCTTCTGGTCTTACTCAGAGCCACTTCCACTGGAAGACCTCTGTGACTGTCCTGTATCAAAGTGCAATCTCCACCCCCTCCCCCCCACGTCGCCACAATATCTCTGCTCCCCTCCCCTCCCTCAGAGGTACCTTCTACAGGGTAAGTTCCATGGGGGCAGGAGCGTCTCCAGGGCCGAGGAGAGCCTGGCACCAGGAAAGCAGGCAGGGAGGAAATAGTCACTGAGTAAACACATGCGCAGGATGGGATAAAGTGCTGGTTTCACCAGTATCGTTAGAAACAAACAGAGCATTTGCCTGTGGCAGGACACAGTTCCTAAGTGACCAAATGAAGACCTGAAGACTGGACAGCCTGTAGAAAACTCCATCCCCCTCTGAAACCTCTCACTGCGGCTCCATTGCCTGCCTCACTCCTCTGCCAAACAGAACCACCGCCTCTGCTCGAGGCTCCCTGGTGTCTGGGATTCCCTCCCGCCAGGCCCCATGCCTGGTTGTCTTTCACTGACCTCTTTTTTTTTTTAATTTATTTATTTTGAGAGGCAGAGAGGCCATGTGAGCAAGGGAGCGGCAGGGAGAGAGGGGAAGAGAGAATCCCAAGCAGGCTCCATGCTGTCAGCACAGAGCCTGACATGGGGCTGGAGCTCACCAACCATGAGATCATGACCGAGCCAAAACCAAGAGTAGATGCTTAACTGATTGACGCAGGCACCCCATCACTGACCTCTTTATGAACTCACACCCTGCTGGACTCTCAAGGTCCGGCTCAGGTGCCTCTTCTCCCAGCCGGAGCATCTTTGATGTGGAGATTCCCCGTGATGCTTCTCAGGGGTATGCCAGTTCCTGGGAGCCTGTCTCACCTCCTTCGCCTGTCTGAGGTCCCTGGGTGGGGGGAGGGGACTGCACAGCCACCCCTTGCCCATGGGCAGCCTCAGGTACAGATGGGGTATAGAGAGTTGGGGGCCATGGTAGAAGTTAAGGGTAGGAGAGGATGTCCGGGAGAACTCCCATAGTAGGGGCGGCACTAACCGACACAACCCTAGTGATAGCAGAAAGCACACAGGTCTTAGAGCCAGAGAATCTGGGCTCATCACCTGCTAAGTCTCCCCAGAAATTCATTTAGCTTCTCCAAGCTTTGGCTTGTTCATCTACAAAAATGCTTATAACTGCAGAGACAGTATGGGGACCAGACAATGTCATTTTTTGAGGGAGAAAATGCGTAACCCGAACATACTATGCAAATACACAGCGTGTTTGCCAAAGGTTTAGGCGTTAGAACCATCCATCATCAGCAAGGGTGCAGTTCAGATTCTGGCCAGAAGGTGGCAGAAACAGGCAGGGACTTGGCCTCCAGGTCCTTACAAACAAGGCAGCCCTAGAAGCTGCGGGAAGGGATGCATTTACTGGGTTGTCCGAGGTGACGGTTCTCTTCTCTGCACCTGACTCTGAAGCGACGGGCCTCTCTGCCGGTGTGGGATGTGGCCACGGCTGCACTAAATCCCGGAAACCTGCCCTGCGTGGATTCCCCCATGCCATTCTCGTGGGCCCTCCCGCCCGCGGGGCGCCGCCCAAACCCTTGCGGGGCACCTCGCGGGTTTCTCGTCCTTGACTTGAGCTAGCCCTCGGCCGTAACCTTTAGATCTAGGTGGAGCCCGCGGAGTGGAGCGGCTGCCGCCTCCGCACCTCCCGCTCAAGTCTGGAGCCTTTGCTGGCAAGTAGGAGGAGCTAGAAAGCATACCTTGCCCGCCGGGCGTCCAGCCTGACGTCCAGCGCACCAACTGTCCCTTCGCCTTCTCTGTCCAGCTGTTCCTCAAACCAGCATTTAGTGGGCTCCTGCTGTTTGCTAGAGCGCTGCCCGGGGTGCCAGCCACCCCTTCCCCAGCCAAAGCCAAGGCCAAGGCCAGCCGGCGCCCCCGCTGCACGCGGCCTCGGTCTGTTTTCCTCGGCAGCTGGCCCCACCTCCTGCGTCCTGGACTTGTTTTCCCACCCAGCCGCCCAGAAGCGCTGTGTCCCCGTGTCCCCTGCCTCGTCGCTTCCTAGATCACGAACTCCCAGGTCCTGCTGGCCTTCTAGATGAACCGCCCTGAGAAATAAATAGGGGGCAGGGGGGAGGTTACAAAAGTAAAAAGCAGAAAAAAGTAGCCCACGCCTGAGAAACCTTATAAAGTGTCCTGCTTCCTGTGGGTGAACATCCCTGACTTTCTTGCTGGGACGGACTGAGAGGCCCCGGAGAGCCTCAAACTCGTCCTGCCTTACTTCTAAAGGCGAAGCTTCTCGATTTTATCCTCTGGCTTCTTCACTTCAGGAGACCCCTCAGGGGCGCCTGGGGGGCTCAGTCGGTTAAGCGTCCGACTGCAGCTCAGGTACTGATCTCATGGTCTGTGGGTTCGAGCCCCGCGTCGGGCTCTGTGCTGACAGATCGGAGCCTGGAGCTGCTTGCGATTCTGTGTCTCCCTCTCTCTCTGCCCCTCCCCTGCATGTGCTCTGTCTCTCAAAAGTAAACATTAAAAAAACAAAAACAAAAAACAAAGGAGACCCCTCTGTGAAGAATGGGCGGCCAACAGGAAAGAAAGTGGGTGTCTGTTGAGGGTCTCTTCGGGCCCAGGCTCCCCCTGGACGCTGAACACAGGTTACTTCATCTGACCCCCGAAATGGGCTCGAGAACGAGCCCCGGGGCCCAGAGACACGGCCTGCCGGCTCAGACCCGGGACGCAGCAGGAGGCGCTTCTCTCTAATGACGTGATTAAACGGCTGCCAGGCGCCCCTCGGCACCCCTCGGCTCAGACACATTTGCCCCCTGGGGGACTTCCAGGCTGGGGAGCGTCATCTCAGGAACCCAGCCTTCGCACAGGAACTGTTTCCGTGGGCTGGTGCTGCCTCCCTGCTGCGGGGGTGGGGGACGCAGAAAGATACGAAACCGGGGTTTTCGCCCCAGTGGAGGTGATGCCCAGCGGCGGAAGAGGAGGAGCGCTCGGAAACGGGGCCTCCGCCGTGAATGTGAATGTGCCCCTCTGTGAGGACGCCCCGCTCGCCGGCCACTGGTTCCGATGTGACCGTCCGGATACAGCCGGGCCCACAGGGTGCACGACCCAGCTTCACACAGACCCAGGCTGGGGCCTTGCTGAGCGCCCCTGAGGCCTACCTGGGTTTTAGTCTAAAATGCTACGCGTGGCCTCCTTTTCTCCTGTCTCTCACCTGAGCTTGTGGGCCCGTGTGGAAAGGGGCCGATGGAAAGCACCAAAGGGAGGAGATGGAGGTCTCGCAGGGAGACGGGACCAAACTTAGGGACTCCTCAGTCAAGGGGGGACCAGGATGACGCTGTGCTGTCTGCAGGAAGCACACAGTGTCCCAGAGGCTGGGGATTTGGCTGCTGCCCTGGCCCTTCCTGGGCTCAGGACCCTGCTGAAATGTGGAGGCCAGATCCCTCTCCCAGTTCCTTCCTGCTCTAAAATCCAGGAACTGAGGGGCGCCTGGGGGTCTCAGTCCGTTGAGTGTGGAACTTCGGCCCTGGTCATGATCTCATGGTTCATGGGTCTGAGCACTCATCAGGCTCAGTGCTGACAGCTCGGAGCTTGGAGCCTGCTTCGGATTCTCTCTCTCTCTGCCTCTTCCCTGCTCACCTTCTGTCTCTCTCAAAAAAAAAAACATTAAAAAATAAAAATAAAATAAAATCCAGCAACTGATGACATTCAGTTGGGTATGAACAGCCACGTGGCACCACTGCCTGGTTCTCCCCAGTGCATGACCTTGACCCCAAGAGCGGGCAGTGGGGGTCAGGGCCGGAGGCATTCCACTGATCAGGGATAGGAGTCGGTCCTAAAGCAGGGTCTGAGAATGCTTCCTTCTTCCTCCTGCTGCTCCGTTTCTCCCTGTCTTCCCTTTCGTCTATTTCCCCAGGAGTCTTGGTTGGGAAGGAACATGAGTCCGTGAAGACAGAGCAAGAGACACCCCGGGGGATGGTTTCTATAGTGAGGACGGTGAGCGAGAAGGTAGGATGAGTCACCCACTGGGTTTTCCTGGAAGCCCACACTCCAAGACAGGGGCTTCACTCTCCCACGGTATTGGAGCTTCTAACCAAGTGTGGGGCCCACGGAGAATCAAAGCAAACATTTCAATTTCAGTTGAAAAGCAATGTATGTTCAAGTTGGAAATATTAGAAGAATAACAAGACCCAAGGGCAACAGGGCAATAGCCATTATCCTGCCCCGCAGGGGCCAACGCCCTGGTGAGCATCCTTTGAAAACACATACCGGACATGCTTCTTGAGAGGGGGAAATGGGATTATATTGTTTATTTTGACCTTTTTTTTTCCTGTAGTCTGCTTGTCCATATCGTGATGAACGTAACCAACTTCCTCCTCTCAGATGTTTAATTGCTTCCAATTGTGACTTGTAAAAGATGCGATAGTGTCAAAACTTATAACCAAGTCTCGAAAGTCCTTCATTATTTCCAGCAGGTAAAATCATTGTTATGGACTTGGTTGGTCCAAATATTAATGTTTTTGATGCTTCTGATTCACACTGACCAATTTTCTACCAGAAACTCTACACTGATTTGCGTTTCTTCTGGCCATATACAAGAAGATCTGTTTTCACTATCATCAACACTGCATATTTCAATTATTTTAATATTAATTTTATTTTAATGTTTATTTATTTGTTTTTGAGAGAGAGAGAGAGAGCACAAGTGGGGGAGGAATAGAGAGAGAGAGGGCAGCACAGAATCCAAAGAAGGTTCCAGGCTCTGAGGTGTCAATGCAGAGCCCGACTCGGGGCTTGAACCCACAAACCGTGAGATCACGACCTGAGCTGAAATCAAGAATTGGATGCTTAACCAACTGAGCTACCCAGGTGCCCCTATTTTATTTTTTCAATGAAAGATGAAAACCTGTGTTAAAATTTACATTTCTTTGTTTATTAATAAATTGACTACTTTTTCATGGGCCTCTTGTTCAATTGCATTTCTTTTTTTACCAATTGTCCCTTTTACAACCTTGACCCATTTTTAACATCAAGGTGTTTGTCTTTTCCCTCTATGTTTACGCAAAAAAATTAATTTTAAGAATATTAACCTTTGTCATACATCTTGCAATTCATTTGCCCCCTTTTTAGTACTTTGTCTTTTAATGTTTCTTAGGGGGATTTATGTACAAAAGTTTTAAACTTTAATAGATACATCAATCCCTTCCTTTTTCATGGTTCGTGCTCTGGAAGTCATGCTCATTGCTCAGAAGCGAATGAGATGGAAGAGAAAATTATTGTTTCAAAAAGAACAGAAAGCTGCTTTCCATGTGCTCCCTGAAAATGTAGGAAAAACTATCAGCAAAGTGGGAAGCTGAGGGGGGCAGGAACTACCTTTAAAAGCTGAGGCCAGTAATAAATACAATGGCCGCCACCACAGGGTCCAGACCAGACCTGTTTGAAATTGGGCAGCTACCGGGTTGGTCACTTGCAAGTGAAGCTAGATGCTAATGTTTTCTCAGAATCTGCATATGCTTTTAAAAAAACGTGTGTCTGAAGCATCCTTTGTTTAAAAAAAGAAACAAAAATCTTTGTTACAAAAATAACATGTCTGCTACCAAAGTTTCTGACTTCACAGAAGTTTGTAAAGTCAAAAGTGCACATTTCTAATCAGCCTCCTCAAAATGAAGTCTTGAAGAAGGGGCACTTTTAAACGTGTAGCAGCCTTCTGGACTTTTTGTCCCATGCATACACTAATTATAATATATAATATGATATGATGTAGTATAATTCTCACTTTTAGGTCTACTTCCTTTTTTAAAACCTTTTTTTTAAAGTGCATTTTTGAGAGAGAGAGTGAGTGAGAGAGGGGCAGAAAGAGAGGAAGACACAGAATCACACAGGGCTCAAACTCACAAACTGTGAGATCATGACCTGGGCCAAAGTCGGCCACTTAACCGACTGAGCCACCTAGGCACCCCTAAATGTGACATTTTTCTGTGGTCAATTGTGTCCATTTTTTTCTTTATTACTTTTGGATCATATAGCGTATACAGGTAGGCTTTCTATACTCAAAGATATGAAAATATATTTCTGTGTATGCTTTTTAGCACCATGACTGGTTTTTTTTAACATTTAAGAATTTAACACAACTATAGTTTATTTTATTTTTTAAATGTTTATTTATTTTTGAGAGCGAGAGAAACAGAATGTGATCAGGGGAGGGGCACAAAAAGAGGGAAACACAGAATCTGAAGCAGGCTCCAGGCTCTGAGCTGTCAGCACAGAGCCAGACGTGGGGCTCGAATCCATGAACCATGAGATCATGACCTGAGCTGAAGTCAGCGCTTAACCGACTGAGCCAACCAGGTGCCCCAACTATAGTTTATTTTTGCGGATGATATGAGCAAGGAATCTGTCACACAGTCACTAAGTTAAATGCTCTATGTAGGTTTCCTTTTACCCAGGGATTGAGATCCATTGCTTTGACTTAATGTCATTTCCTGAGCAACTGAGATAATATTCATATTTGTGCCTAAACTTTTTAAAAAAGCAAGCATAATTAAAAATTTTTTACTCACTCTAGCCTAAAGAAGCACAAAACTGGACACTTACTTTGGAAATCCGTAATCAGTTGTTTTTTGTTTTTCCTTTTTTGCTTTTCTTTTTTTCTGTGGTTGGCTCTCTCGGTGCTTTTTTCTCCTGTGCACATTCATCAATGCATCGTTTCTCTCCCTGACTCGCAAATGTCTTTCCTCTTCCTGAATCCTCACTCACTTTTCCTTTCCTCTTCTTTAACCATCTGTCGTGTTAACCAGCATCAATGCTCTGCATGATTCGTTCTGGTTGTTCGATTGTATTCCGCGGACTCCACGCATTTTTGTTTGCTTGGGAACAAGTTTTTATTTACCTAACGCAATTTCAATAGGGTTGTAACATGTCTGCTAAACATAAGCTCTGGGGATTTCAAGCCTTTACAGCTGAGACTCAGCATATATTTCTTTCTAATCACAAAGAATTTTAAATATAAAAAACGCCTTTTGAGAAAGAGAAAAAATCCACTGTCATAATTCTTTCACATGCATACGTTTTCCAATACTTTTAATCATGGGATACATGTTTGTATGATGCTGGTCACTTAGGAACATTTACTATATTTCTATGCGGTCTTGCTAGAGGCCAGGTAGCAGAATGGACAGAAAGCTTCTGTTTGAAGCCTTGTCAACCAAAGGGGGATCCCGAGTTCGCCTCCCAGTTCCTCTTTGAGGGGGGCTAGTAAAACCCACCCAAGGCTTTTGTGAGGATTAAAATGTGGGTAAGAAGAATGGCACCCCTAAGAGACACACCTGCTTTGGTAAAGGAGCACATCCGCAGGGTTGGGGGGTGCATGTGTGTGTGTGTGTGTGTGTGTGTGTGTGTGTGTGTGTTATTGCTGCTGTAAAAGAAGCAAACAAAAGAGCCACGTGGTTTGGCTCTCAGAGGGTAGGTTCCGCTGGTCTCACTTCAGTTCCTTTTGCAGGAAGAGCTCAGAATCACAAGGAAACTAACCCCAAACATGAGCCTCACATGTAACATCGTAGCCGGCTGCCTTCTGCTTTTCATCCTTTCCACCCAAGGTAAGGGAGTGCGGGGGTCTCCACCGGAGCCCCTGGGGTGGGTAAGAGTCAAAGAGGTCACAGTCCAACTTCCTCTGGCGTTGAGTCTCAAGGTCTCACTGTCTTGCTTTTTATAGGTGCGGCTCCTGAAAATGATCTCTTCTGGGGTACCCTGGGTCAGGACATCAACATGGACATTCCTGGTTTTGAAATGAATGATAGTATAGAAGATATAACATGGGAAAAAGACAAAAAGAGGGTGGCCCGGTTCCAAACTAGGAACAAGCCTAAGAATCAAGATGACAAATATATTGTATCGGCAAACGGAACTCTGAAAGTTAAACAGCTGAGGATGGAAGATGAAGGTGCCTACAAAGTCCTTATGTATAATAAGAATGGAAAGAATGAGTTGGAAAGAACATTTCAACTGAAGATTCAGGGTAAGTCTATGTTCCCTAAATCCTTCCATCTCCATTTGGGTGCTATTGAGTAAGCTGGGGAATAGCATTTATGGAATGGCCCTGGCCTGACCTTGGCCTTGGGAGAACCCTAAAGAAAATCTAATGCATCTCTCCCACCTCAACGAGGGCTCCAATCCCGTGGAAGAGATGAAGTGTACACTTGTGGAAGTACACGGCTGATAGATCCTTGACTCCTCTATCTGCCTAAAACGCTCTGGTCAGACGTCATGGGGTTGCAGAGCTGAGTGTAGAACTCAGATGAAGGTGGTGTCAGTCCGGAGGAGGGGAACTGATGGGCAGAAGGGAGTGGTCGTTCCAAGCAGCTCATGAAGGAGCAAGCTGGGTGTGGGGCAGGCTGAGTGGAGAGCAATCAGTCTTCCATCCAGAGAGACATGGCAAGCCGGGAGGCCCTGAGGCAGTAGTTCTCTGGCAGGAAAGGGCTGCATGTAATGAATTTAGAGATGAACAGCCCTTGTTTCATCAGGGCGCGATCAGAAGTGGAAGTTAACTTTTGCTGCTCTCTGTAGAAGATACTCCAGGTGTAGCTGTCTGTGTGTGGTGCTCTGGGAGGGCAGGTGTGCAGACTGAAGATGGGACAGGGAGCTGCTGCTATAATCCAAGTGAGGTTGGTGATCTGAAACTCAGACTGCCTATTAGAGTCGACTGAGATCCAGGCAAAGTACTGATGCCTAGTTCCCAGCCCAGACCAATCAAACCCGAATTCCCCGGCATGGGGCCCAGGCCTCAGCGGTGTTCGAGCACCCCAGCCAACTCATGGGCACCCAAAGCATGACCACTGGCCTCGATGAAGGGTGCCCATAAAATGAGGAAGCCAGGGACCTGGGGGGAAAAGATGGTCAAGATGACTTGGGTACAGTAGAGAAGGAAGAGAAAGTGAAATTGAATGACACTAAAGTTGAAAGTCCAGGGGGACACTTGGCTGGTGGAGAAGGGTGAGCAATAAGAGGAAGAGAAGCTTGGAGAGAAGGACAGGAACTCTAGCAGGAACAGGAACCAGAGTTTCAGGGTGCAAATAAGTCACTATTTCTGTGCTTCGCACAGAAAATGTCACCAGAGGCGGGGGCCCTTCCCCCTCCCTGGGAGCCTGTTCCTAGCCCCCACTCTAGCAATCCGAGATGCTCCCGCTCCCTGCAAATGACAACTTTCCACACCCTCGGTCTGCAACCCTGAACAGAGAACTATTCCAGAAATGGGGTGAGGCTAAGAATGGAGCCAGAAGGGGCCTCTGCTTCTGGGCTCTGGGGACACAGCTCCCGTGACTCTTGTCCATAGGGGCCCAAGTGTCCTCTCCTGAACACGAGCCTTACACTTGGGTCTCATCCAGTAATGCTGTGATAATGGCTTCCCAGCTCGGTGCCAGCCCCCCTGCTCTGTGATCTTACTTAAGATTTCCAACACCGCAGAGAGCATCCCCTTGTCACCCAGAGGGACAGAAGCAACTGGCCCAAATCTCACAGTTGGACAGGAGCAGGTTCAGGGTGCGTGTCCAGGATGGTGACATTTCCTCACCCCCCAAGCAGCTTTACTGACTTAGAATTCACATACTAGAAATTTATCCTTTTAAAGAGTACATTTCAATGGCTTTTGGTATATTCACAGAGGTAGGCCACCAGCCCACAAGTGATTGCAGAACATCTGCGTTACCCACAAATAAACCACACTTTCCTTGGCCAAAAGATAGAGATCTTTCCATGACGGGACAGGCGCCTGCTGAGTCTGTATGTGTGTCAACGTCACATGCCATCTTAATTCAGTTTGTGGCCTCTTCCCCATTACTTGACACATGGCCTTGGGCAGATTCTCTGTCTGCTCTGAGCCTGATGGGTATTGTAATAACTCCATGGAGTATTCAATGAGATAACAGAGCAAAGGTGCCCGGCAGCACGTGGGACCCAATACCCATTTGCTCGGTGCTAATGCCCTACCCCACCCCTGTTTCTTCATGCTTCTGTAGTTTCGGTTTCCTTAATGAGGATGCTGCTACCCTTGGCTGAAGAGCATTGGAAGCTCTCTTAAAAGAGAGCTTAAGGGAGAATGAATAAATCCTAGCAACCTTGATCTAGGGAATTCTCATGTACGTGATGTGCCCCCACTTGATCCAGCCATGCCTCTTCCAGGAAGCTATGTTACAGAGAGGACATTTACAAAGACATGGCTTCAAGAGCCTGCCCATCACTGTGTGGTTTATATTACTGAAATACTGGAAAGGGTTGCAAAATCCCTTACATTACAAACTTATTATGTTAAGAATACCTCATTTAAAAAGATGGAGGAGATAAATATCTCTCGATGTTCATAAAGGAAAGAACTTCATAACAGATCATTGGTAAGGGGGAAGAAGGCAGACTACAAAATCATATGATCCACTTTTAGTTTTTAAAACATTATGTATATCTGTGTTATGTATAGAAAACATCTGATAAAGATATACATCAAAACACTAACAACTATTGACTTTGGGTCGGAGAATTACATGGGGTTTTTTAAGCTTGAAACATGTTGCTGTATCTGATCAATTTTTACAATGATTGGATGTTACTGTTAGAAATAGAAAAAAAAAAGATTCTTTCCATTTTGAGAAGGCAAGTAAACACCTTGACCTGACCCCTAGACCCTGCACTGCCCCTTCCTTGTATACCCTCCATCCTGTTCATTCTGGATCCCAAAGAATTTTGTTAATTTCTGTTCATTTCTGCATGCCTATCTACTAGAGCAGAAATGACATCTGATGGGAAAATGCCCAGAGAAGATTCATTGCCTGGGAGGCAGGGAGGGAGGGAGTCATTGAAAACGAAGCACTCAGGCTGCATAATTAATAGGGAGACACTGCACAAGAAAGGTGGTAAGTCTGGGAAGAGAGAGTAAGGGTGAGAACAAGAAAAGAAGAAAAAGGCAGAGGTCAGACAGCTGAGAAGTAGTGGAGTTAGCATTTGGACCAGCCTTGTGGGAAGCCAAGGGCTTTTTCTTTCACGACACACCCTTGGAATATTCTTGTGTCAGAAAAAGAGAGGCAAGGTGTTGATGATTATGAATGTAACAGCGATCACCAATAATGTCAGTGCCTAACGATTTGCCCAGGGCTCAGTCACATGTTATGTGTTATGTGTTATGACAAGTGAGGCGTGTTTTTCTTATCCATCTCTTACAGATGAGGTCCAGTGAGGCACAGTGAGGGGCCAAGTCGCTTTCCGGGGTGGTGGTGGTGGAGGGGCTGGTGCCCACTCACCCCAGAACTTGAGTCACATACCCGGCCCTTTCCTCCCAGGATCTGTTGGACGGAATAGTGTAGGGTTTGTGTGTGACCAAGGTCTCAGGCCACAGGGTAGGGTTCCAGGCTGCTTTGAAGCATTGCCCCCCTCAAGTTTTGGGGATCAGGGCATGGTAACTGTCTTTCCCATGCTCCTGAACTTGGGCTTAGAAGAGTGAGCTCCTCCTGTTATCTGCCATTTATTAGTGGGTACCCTTAGATCACCATTTAACCTCTCAGGGCTTTGGGCATGTCCATTGTAAACGGCAAGAAAAATCACTCTCTTCTCTTCTTTAGGATTAAATGATATCACGTATGTGAAAACACTTTAAGGTATAAAATAGCACATGAACATTTGACATGATACCGTTTTTGGCTCACATAATGTATCTATGAACTTCATAAAAATTGTTCTGAGTGTGCTGTATTTAAAAAAATGATTTTCAAAACTAGCTAGTGGTCTGGGGAATTGTTCCCTGGCCCCGGACGGACTCCATTCCCCCCTCTATAAATAACCATGTCAATTAAAATCAGAAAATTGACTACTAGGAGTCGGATCTTTTTTTTTTTCCAGAGAAGACCTCAAAACCTAAGATCACCTGGAATTGTACCGCCAAAATGCTGTTCTGTGAGGTAGCGAATGGAACTGACATTGAACTGAAACTGTATCTCAATGAGAGCAAAGTCAGAACGGCTCCTTGGAAGAACATCTCCCACCCGTTGAAAAACAGGTGGAAGAAGACATCAGTCAAGTGCACGGCAAAGAACAAAGTCAGCGAGGAAAGCACTGTGGAGACCAGCAGTTGCTCAGGTGTGTGGCAAGCACTGGTCAGACATGCCAAGCTCATTTGGCAAAACCCAGCCTGCCAAGTTCAGGGCAGAGACTCGCCCCAGGGCACGGGGGACTTGACTAGGAGGCTGCCCTTTGAAAACACACCTCTTCCTCCTGGAAACCTTCAGGGGAAGCCTTGGAGGAGAGAGGGGCATGGTGTTCTGTGGTTACCCATCTTGGGCAGCCTTCCGTGGGGCACAGTTTCCCCTCCGGCAATGGAAAAAATCCTCTTCTGGGAGAAAGGATTGCCCCATGGAAGCCATAGAAGGAGAGGTCGTGGTTTATCTCATGCCAGCTCCCATTTCCCAGAGAGGTAAACTGACTTACCCCAGGTCCCTTGGCTAGTCAGTGACCAGGATTGTGACTCCCAGGGAAATGATGGAGAAGGGAGCAAAAAAGATTACTTTCTAGAAAAGAGATGGGCAGTACCTCCTACCAAGGGCAAAGGTAGAAGGGGAGGAGAAACCCAGAAGTCAGGGGGGCACTGGGAGAGGGAATGCTCAGGGCAGGGCCAGGAAGGACAGTGGACACAGTGAGGCGACGCTCCTCCCACCGCAGAGCAGACGGCCCCGCTCGGTGCCAGCACCAGGAAGTCCTGAAACCTGAATTTCAACCCTTCCCCCGGGTCCCCACAGGACACGGCCCCCGGAAGTAATTCTTGAGAGGCAGCCTGCGGTTCTGGGCGCTCTGGGAACCAGGCCGCGGCTTCTAGTTCGGGTCTGTCCAAATTTAGCAAGATGACCCTCCCCCCTCTCTGGGCTTCCATCTCCGGGTCCACAGAGAGGAGGAGCGCCATGGTTCTGAGAGTCTCTTCTTCTGGTGCCCTGTGCTCACCTTTCCCGCGCTGCCTGGCTAACCCCTCTGAAGGGTCCCTGAGTTCCTCCAGGGACCAGGGCTGCTCAGCCACCTCAGAAGCAGCCCTGAGCTGGAGCGACGTCAGAAGTGAGGCGTTTTGATACACGCTTTCAATTCGTTATCTGTCGCTGCAAAACAGATTGCTTGGTTAGTGGCTTCCAGCAACAGCTCCTGTGTCCCAGTGTCTGTCGTGAGTCCTGAGTCTGGGAGTGCCTTTGTTGGGGGTTCTGGCTCAGTCTTCATGAGGGCTGCAGGCAAGACACCGGCAGGGACCGCAGTCGTGTCGGTCAGGCCCAGGCTCTGTGTGGGGAGGGTGCACTTCCGGGTTCACGTGGACCTTTGGGCCGCCTCACAAGATGGCTGCCCTCCACCGGCTAAGAGAGAGCAAGTGCTCAGGACCAAAGCCACAGGCTCTTTGTCACTTCATCTCAGGCGAAATACCCCATCACTTCTGCTGCGTTCTGTTCTCTGGGAGCAACTCAGTAAGCCTGGCCCACGCGCTCAGGACGGGCGCTCAGAGATGGGGATACCAGGGGGGACTGTGGGGGGCATCTTAGAGTCTGCCCACCACACGCTTCGGCCAGCATCACTTCACCCTCACGTTGGTCCCCAACCATGGCTCTGCACCCCTGCCATCACGAAGGCTCCCTTGACTTCGCAGCCTCTGTCCCCCTTCAGGGGGATCCTTAATTAGAGTTGCCAGACTTGGCAAATAGGGAAGACAGCATAAGTATCTTCTAAGTATCTTCGTGGGATATACTTATGCTAACAGTTATCCATGGTTCATCCAAAATGCAAATGAACCTAGGTCTCCCGTGTTTTATCGGGCAACCCCGTGCTTCATGTTTATTCTCACCAGATCCCAGCGGGATAGAAAGGCATGTGCATCGGGGGCAGAGCGAGTTGGGAAGGGCCTCGGGAGAAGCCAAGGCTCGAAGGTTGAACATTCGTGTCCCTTCTTCTGTGGGGCAGAGCAGACGTCAGTCCGGAGAAGGGATGTTCGTGAAAGAGAAGGGAAGAATACGCGGGGGGAGGGGTACAGGTGCTCTTGAGGACGCTCAAAGGGACCGCTGTCAAGGGCCCAGCCAGACAGGGTCAAGGACAAGACTAAGCATTTGGCTCAGCGAAGGTGAGCCTGTCCTTGAAACCGAAACACTGAGGGAGCTGCAGGTTTGGATGCAGAAGACAGACCCCCTCCAGGAGCGTCCAGGGGCGTCTTCTCCAGGAGGGCATCCAGGAAGCAGTGTGCATGGATTCAGAGATGGCGAGGGTGTGGTTTTGAGTGACAGAGCCCCGGCTGCCTCTGAGACAGGCTGGAAGGTTCCCTGTGGAGAGGACCCCAGGTGCCGCGCAGGGCCGTGCCTGCATTTCCCTCCCAGTGCCCCCAGACAGGGCTGTGGCCGCCCCACGGCTACAAGGCTCAGCCCGCACTCCCTAACCTGCGTCCCCAAGAGAGACTCCAGCAGCCTCTGGCTCCAGCCCGTGGAGCCTAAAGGACCCCGATGCTTTCCTGGCTGCATGGAATGGGAGCTTAGGGTCCTGCCTGCTTTTTGAATGGAAGCACCTTCTTCCGCAGGGTAGGGAGAGGTTGTATTAGTGGCAGGCAAAGAATGGGGCAGAGAGGGAGCTGAGGAAAGAGAATTAACAAACTACTGCAGCCGGAAGAGCTGTTCGGTTTGGCTCCCGGGCCCCTGGCTTACTCCCCAGGACCCATCCAAGGTTTTCCATGTGACAGGGTCTTCCTGGCCTGGAAGACGGTTTCCCTGGGTCACTGGCTGAGCTCCAGTTTGTTCTCCAGATGCTCCAGCCCCCTGACACCTGGCCCCAGCTGCTGCCTCTCTAACTGCTGCTGACTCACAAAGGGTGGCCAGCCCAGCACCTCTTCTGGCAAATGGCTCCCAGAAACACCAGGGCACAGGGCTCTGCTGAGAACAAGACCTCACCCCTGTGCATTGGTTTACAGTTTACAAAGCACTTTCACATCCATTATCTGATTGACTCCAACAGCCACCTTGTGATGTAAGTTTCATGATCTCCCTTTTATGAAGAATGGAACAGGCCCAGAGAGGTGGAGTCACTCACCAAAGGTCACACAGCTCTTGCCTAGGAGAGTCTGGATTCAAACCCATTTCTCGGAACACTGAGCTGTTGGCATCCGCATTACATTACAGCAGTGGGAGGTCTGTGAGCTGAAGATCAAGTCCATGGCTGCTGCTAACTTACTTACTGTGTGTGTGAGGTTCTCTCAGGGGCCAGGGTAAATCTGGGAGTGGGGGGCTGGCCAGCAGTCTCGACAGCTAAAAGATTTACCCCTGAGTCTTTGGAAAATTCCTGGTTGAGAGGGTGAGAGAAAAAAAAAAACAACGGTGTAGGAGGCAGCCAGAGGTGAAGGTGGACAAATAGTGCAGAAACATGGACCCACAGGATCTGCTTAAAGGAACCACTCAGAAACAGATGCTGTGTGGCCTCAGGCAATTCATCCTCCCTCTCTGGGCCTGACTGTGAAACTAGAAGGTGATGTAAACTGCGACTTGCTCCTTGATTCGGAGCAGTGGCCCATGTCCTGGCACATGAGGAATTTGGCATTTCGAGGCCAGAGCAGCTGTCCCCCCAGGAGCCATCCGGGGGGGTTGCTGATCCTGAACCCTGCACCCTTTCAGAGGCTGACACAACTGAGAGCCTCTATCAGCTCAGCTTTTCTGTGGTTGAAAAGTCCCATCAAGCTGTTTTATCTGCGTCACGTGGTAGTTGGGAGTCCTTGGCCAGGGCGACGAGATGGCTGCTCTGGCCGGGACCCCTCCCCTCCATCCATGTGTGTTCCTCTTGCAGAGAAGCATCTGGACATCTATTTCATTATTGGCATTTGTGGAGGAGGCACCATCTTCGTCATCTTTATGGTTCTACTCATCTTCTACATCAACAAAAAGAAAAAACAGAACCAGAGGAGGAATGGTAAGCTCCCCCCCCACCTCCCCACTTCTGTCCCTCTGCAGCGCCCCCCATGACCCCCATGGCAAAATCCCCGTGGCAACAACTCATGCGGAATGACACATTGAGTCTGGAAAGGAAATAATGGAGATGGGCTCGTTTCAGAATGTCAGGGTTATAACCAGCGGTGGCAGTTTATTCCATTCTGTGGTTAGCTTGATCTTTGAAAAACACATTCTCGGTGCCGACAGCAGGAGAGCTTTGAGAAGCCAAATCCCGGCTGGCCTCCTGGAATCCACCACCGAGGCTGCCTCGGTGAAAGCCTGTGTGGACCGATCTTGAATGAGCCACACATCTCTCCGTGGGTAGAATGGTTAGTGTCAAAACGTCGTTTTTCTGTGAACAAACATCTCGTCCTCTTGAGAGAGTGTAGCCCAAGATGTGTTGAGGACCAAGGTCCTAGGAACGCAGGTAAACTTTCAGGGCCCCGCAAGGACACGTATGGTCTAAAGCCAGGGTTTTATACCCCCTTTTCCAATTTGTTGTCTGGACGGGATATGCCAGTCCCGGGACGGAGTCTTCCTGAAGTCAGGCCTCTCCAATAGCCCACCGGGAGTGAAAACGCTGGGCTCATAAGTGGGGAGCTGGCTCAAGGAGCACACGGTACAGGCCACCCAAGGCAGTGAGTTCCGAAGACGGCGCATCAGCTGGCCCCGCGGGCTCTGGGGTGCGGGGTGGTGCCCCATGCCGCAGGAAGGTCCAGCAAGGTCCGGCCGTGCAGCCAGACGAGCAGACTCTTGGGCTCTGTGCACTCTGCCCTTCGCTGTAGGGCTGGGTCCCCTCACTCTGGGTCTCTCCCTAGAGTGGGCCCGGGATGCCCACGCCGGCCACCTGCAGCCCCACACAAATCAGGACGGGGGCTGAACCTGCCCCAGCAGGGGCGACTTTGAGCCCCTTTTGGATTTCACTTGCTTCCTTCAGACGTTTTGCCTTGGGTCTCCTTCAGACCCCTGCTCCTCAGCCCCACGTCCTGCCACACCGCTGCCCAACCCTCCCCCCACCCCCCACCCCCCACCCCCCAACCCCCATGTGGGGCCACATTTCCACCACCATCTTTCCAGCATCCCTGCCCGCCTGGAGCAGAATTGCTGGGTGAGTCCCACAGGCGCCCAGAGGTCCCTCACCTCCGTGCCCTGCTCAGGCACTTCTCTGCCCAAGACCCCCTGCATTTCCCCAGCACCTGAAGCTCCAAGATCACGTATTCCTCCGACACAGCCCACGTACACCACCCCACAACAAGGCGATCCCTGCTTTCACCAGGCCACAGTGACCGATATGATCATTAGCTGACATTGACAAGCAGTCGCTTGTCACAGGCACTTATTTATGTCTGTAACACAAGGCTTTGTACCCACTGTCCTCTCCAAGTTTCTCAGTGACCTTATGAGATAGATAATATCCAAAGGGGTGAGGAAACGTAAGCTCAGTGAGGGTAAGCGATTTCCTCCCGGAGCCCTGCAGCTCTGCCCGCACCTCCCTGGGCTCTCAGCAGAGACGGACATTGTGGTTTGCAGTTCCGGTTCACGTCACTTGACTTGAGGCTTCCTGAGGGCAGGGTTTGTATCTGAGCCATTGCTGCTGCTTAGCAAGGGCACCCGAACTCAGACGACAGGGAGTAGGTGAAGAACAAAGTCACAGGACGGGGATCAGTAGACCGGTAAACAAATGTGCAGCCCAAGCTGGCCTTACAGGGAGGCTTCCCCATGGCCCCAGCGCTGGGAATTGGGGTCAGGGTCAATGTCCTCTCCACAGCCTCCTGGCATACCCACGGCTACCTCAGGCCACCAAAGGTGGCGAAGAGGATGGGTTTTCCCCTCCTGTGCCCTTGACCTTTTGTGCTTAGAGGGCTCTGACCCCTCATGTGCCGCAACCACATTGTTAGACTCTGAGTCTTCACATTCAAAGGGGCCTGAGGCCACATTTCCAGCTGTTGGGGAGGCTATTTGAAGGGCGGCCCCAC
Source organism: Proteles cristata cristata (assembly GCA_017311185.1). Taxonomy (NCBI): domain Eukaryota; kingdom Metazoa; phylum Chordata; class Mammalia; order Carnivora; family Hyaenidae; genus Proteles; species Proteles cristata. The sequence goes on from JAESUZ010004198.1 coordinate 145,748, forward strand.
CTGAAGTTACAGGGAGATGTTCAGAGGGGGCGTGCCCACTCTGTACTGACACGCAAGGCCTTTCATGATCCCAGGAGGACACCCTCTTCCTGGCTCCCGTGGGAGGCCTCCAAGGATGGCTTTGGACAGAGAGACTGGGCCCCCTCCCTCATAGCCAAGGGAGGCCCAAGGGGCCAAGAGGGCCCCCCAGGCCTTGACAAGTGGAGCCTCCTCACAGATTGCCCGTGTGACTTTAAGGCAGCAAACGCACAACCATGTTCCTGGAAGCTGTGGCCCTGCCTCCGTGGATGGAAGTCATGCATCATGGAAAATTCTGGAGGGGTGACGGGAGGAGACATTCTTTCCCTTCCGAGCCCAAGGGGATGGGGCTTGCTTGTGAATTTCTGAGAAATTCGTAGACACAAGTTAAGTTTCTAAGGACGATAAAGCACCTTTGCTCATGTTCCTTACAACAACGCCGGATGAAAGGTAGATCTAAGAGGGAAGCCCACCTGAAGGCAGGCTGTTACTGACGCCCCCTCTGACTACTGAGCCCCTCCTAAGGGCTCTAACCACAGGGGCCCCTCAGGGCATGGTCTCTAGGATAACCCAGAGGCAGGGTGCTGAGGTCTGAGTGCTGTCTCCAAGTCCTCAGGGACGCCCAGGCACAAAGGCCTCCCCTCACCCCCTACTCTCTGCCTCTGGCTCTCACTCTACCCTGCTGGCCGGCATGCCTCCTACAGGATCTGGAAATTTTACAGGGTAGAGGTGGCTTCTGCCTCCTCATCGCACCCCTCTGAACAGCTAGCCTGGCATCTTGCACGTAGGCGGTGCACTCAATAAACATTTACAGCGATCCTATCTTTACTGAGAGACTCCTGTCTGAGTTTGTGTCATTGCAGGGGAAGAGCTGGAGATAAGAGCGTGCCGAGTGACCACGAAGGAAAGGGGCCTGAAGTCCTGCCAGGTCCCAGGATCGACTCCTCAAAGTCCAGCTGCGTCCGGGCCCCCTCCACCGCCTAGTCACCGGCCCCAGGCCCCTGGCCACCGGCCACCGCCCCCTGGCCACCGGGCCCAGCACAACCAGCAGAGAAAGGCCCCTCCTCCGCCAGCGACGCAGGTGCATCAGCAGAAAGGCCCGCCCCTCCCCAGGCCTCGAGTGCAGCCCAAAGCTCAGCGTGGGGCCACAGGAAGCTCGTAACTCTGTCTCTGACCACGGTTGTCCCCATCCTCACGCTAAGAGAGAGAGAAATCGTTCTTTCCCATAAAGGCACCGTGGAGTTTCTCCGCTGTGAGCGTGAGCACCTGCACTTCCATCGAGTGTGTTCTGCAGTAGGATTGTCACCCCCTGGGCGCCTGTCTGGGCCACGGCCGTGTCTGCGTCTCCTAGCTCGCCCATGTACTCTAACACCTGGAGCCTCTGGGCTCCTCAGAGATTCTTGTCACACCTGCAAGGGCTGGCCATGCGGGTGCCGGCCTCGGGAGGGGGGGCCACTGGCCTCCGAGTCCTTGCCTCCCCTTTAGATCATGTGCAGATGTGAGATGTCCTGTGTGCTGGGGCCTGGCTGCAAGCCATCTGCCAGCTCAGAGACACCCTTGGGCTTCTTCTGTCCCTGGTGGATGCTTGCGGGCCATCTGGGAGGCAGAAGTGAAATAAAAGCTTTCATTTGACCTCAGTGTCTGCTCCTTGCAGAAAGAAGGCCAGCATCCAGCTGTTGGATAAGAAAGGGGCTGGGTGTGTATGTGACGGCAGGACCCAGCTCGGTCACCCCAACTCACCCAGACCACCTAACTGCCCCCCACAACAGCCACAATGTGCTCCCCAGGTCTCAGCCACTAGGCTGGCCCGACAGGCCTTCTGTAGGCTTGTCTAAGGGATTGAAACCTCTATGTGCAAACTATAAGAAAGGGCATCAGCAAATGTAACTGTTTGCGTCTTGCTTCCTCGACTGTTCAGACACGGTCATGACGATCTGTAGAATCGTCCCTGAAAAGAAGGGAATCCATGAATATTAGGAGGTTCCATGAGCCTATCAAATACCACCAAAGGGCAGGCAGAGAGCCACCTTGGTGGAATCAAATCCTGCGTGTCTTAAATGGCCATTAGGGAAAGATCATACCCATCCTCAGCTAGCGGCCACATGCTAACTGCGCTGGGGGAAGTGGGAGGAAAAAAACCCCAGTTTTCAGTTAAGGTTTAAAACGATAGGCAGGGAGGAGGCACCTGCTTTGAAATGTTGGTGCCATGTTTGTGGTCCCATCCGCCCTCCTTCTCCTGGCTTCTTAGACTTGCTAAACCTTGTCAAGATGGGGCAGGAAGCTCTGAGGTCTAAACCACAAAGTCTATGTATATTCAGGGCTTCCTGTGAGAGCTCACCGAGGGTGGAATCACTCTTGCCTCTAACCCTCAGTGTCTGTGCATTAACACCCGGACTCCATTATTCGGGATGATGGCGAATGGACCCCCACAGCCTCCTGAAATTCAGACCCGAAATCCAGCCAAGTAGCAGGGGGTCTCCCTGGTGGGGAGATGAAGGTCCTGGCTCTGGCTTGTTCTTCTTCCTCACGACGACCCTGAGTGATCCCATCAGCCCTCCTGCCCACGTGGCTCATTCCCAGTCGCTTCATGAAGCTTCTCTGGCCTTCCTCGCCCTGGGCCCACCTTTCTTCTGAAGTCCTGTGATGTTACAGATGGTACAGCGTTCCTGCATTCAACAACCATTTACTGAACGCCTCTGTCCCAGGCTCCGTGCTGGGTGGTAGGAAACCAGGGGCGTATGGTTGCATCTCTGCCCAGACTCAGCTTACAGTCCAGAGAGGGGAGGACAAAGGTAATGCGGCTTGGTAAGTGGAGGTCAGGGGCAAGTACAAGAGCCTAGAGGAAGGACTTTGAATCCACACTGAATGCAGGAACGGGGGTGATATGGAAGGCTTCCTGGAGGAAGTGGCATTTGAATTGAGTCATCATAAATCAATAGCGCTGGTGAAATAAATGTGCAGAATCACCCGTGTATGGGGAACTGCATGAACAAGGTTCACATCAGCTACCTGTTTATATAGCTATGCTTTTCCCTTTTCTTTCTTCTTTTAATTTTTTTAATGTTTATTTATTTTTGAGAGAAAGAGAGAGAGTACAGGCAGGGGATAAACAGAGAGAGAGGGAGACACAGAATCCGAAGCAGGCTCCAGGCTCTGAGCTGTTGGCACAGAGCCCGACGCGGGGCTCGAACCCACAAAGTGCAAGGTCATGACCTGAGCTGAAGTCGGACACTTAACCGACTGAGCTACCCAGGCACGCCTTGTTATTCCCTTCCCAACTACTGTGTTTCATCAATTTGAAGATACCACTGATTCTAAGTGGCATCAGTATTTTGCATACCATACACAAGAAAGAATACTTTCTATTGCCTTGTAACAAATGCTAAGATACAATCCATTTTTAGCCACAACTCCATTTCCAAGATGTAAAATGTAAAAAAAAAAAAAGTAAAAAAATGTAAATGTAAAAAAAAATGCTTTTTAAAATCAATGAACTCAAGGGGCACCTAGGGGCTCAGTCAGTTAGGCGTCCCACTTTGGCTCAGGTCATGATCTCATGGTTCATGGGTTCGAGCCCCACGTCGGGCTCTGTGCTGACAGCTAGCTCAGAGCCTGGAGCCTGCTTCGGATTCTGTGTCTTCTCTCTCTCTGCCCCTCTCCCACTCATGCTGTTACTCTCTGTCTCAAAAATAAATAAACATAAAAAAATTTTTTTAATAAAAAAATTTATTTAAATAAAAAATAAAATAAAATCAATGAAAGCTTCCTGAGGACAATGACAATTTCTCAGTGTTATGTCTAGCACTTTGTTGAAAATATCACTAGCCGATTGATTGAATAGGTAAGGACGGTCCTGTCAAAGGAAGGGCAGGGAATATCTGTGGCATCTACAGACAAAAGACACATTCCCTGCCCTGTTGCAGTCACCACTGTCAGACAGAAGACATGGGCTTTGCTCAAGATGTATGCTGCCATCACTCACATGTCTGGTGTTGTGTGACCTTCCACTGATCCTGTCCTGGAGCATGGACTTTCTAGGAAATGGTTGGGCCAGCTGCATGAGAATAGATTGTGGATAAAATAACTTAAAAAAAAATGAGGTGTCCAACTGGCTCAGTCAGAGGAGTGTGTGACTCTTGACCTTGGGGTCATGAGTTTGTGCCCCACACTAGGTGTAGAGATTACTTAAATAAGTAAACAACTTAAAGAAAGAAACACCAATGATTCCATAGGCTAGGTTGGGGCCCAAGCCCCTGTGTTTTTTTATTTTTTTAATTTTTTTAATGTTTATTTTTGAGAGAGAGAGAGACAGAGTGTGAGTGGGGGAGGGGCAGAGAGAGAGGGAGACACAGAATCTGAAGCAGGCTCCAGGCTCTGAGCTGTCAGCACAGAGCCTGATGTGGGGCTTGAACTCATGAATGGTGAGATCGTGACCTGAGCTAAAGACAGACACTCAACCGACTGAGCCACCCGGGCGCCCTGTGTTTTAACAGGCTCTCCAGGTGATTCCAACAGACATTCAGGTTGGGGAAGCACTGGGATTTTGGTCCTCAGATTATTCATCATCAGTGGGTGGCCAAACTTGAAGACTTATGGATAATATGACATTGTAGGAAAGACGGTGACAGCCCAGTTAAATAACCCTCCATTGGGCGCCTGGATGGCTTGGTCAGTTGAGCGTCTGACTTTGGCTCAAGTCACGATCTCGAGGTTTGTGGGTCTCAGCCCTGCATCAGACTCTGTGCAGAGCCTACTTGGGATTCTCTCTCTCTCCCTTCCTGCCCCTCCTCCACTTGTGCTCTCTCTCTCTCTCTGTGTGTGTCTCAAAATAAATAACCTTAAAAAGAAAAAAAAAAAAAAAAGATAATCCTCTGCAGAGAACTTCCAAGACAAGGAAGTTGGAAAAAATATCCAGGTAATTCAAGAGACCAAAACAACAGAGATTGTCAGAGAAAAGTGTAGTCTTTTCAACTGTTTTTTAAAGATGTTTTTTATTTATTTCTGAGAAAGAGAGAGGGACAGAGCATGAGCAGGGGACAGTCAGAGAGAGAAGGAGATACAGAATCTGAAGCAGGCTCCAGACTCTGAGCTGTCAGCACAGAGCCCAATGCGGGGCTCGAACCCATGAACCATGAGATCATGACCTGAGCCAAAGTTGGACGTTTAACCGGCTGAGCCACCCAGGTGCCCCGAAAAATGTAGTCTTTTTGACAGCCACGCCTGGCCTCCCTAAAAGTCACTCTAACCCCAGCAGCTGGGCCAGCCTGGCTCTTGAGGGGTCCCTGGCCATGGACTTGGCCCTCCTCCCTGCAGTCTCTCTCATGGGCCCCTGGGGGCTCGCCCGTGTTTCCCAGGCTGCAGCCACATGACCCTTCGGGCTGGGGGTTGTGCACTGTCCTCCAGGGCCGCTGCCTGCACTGTTCCCCCCCTCCTCACCCCTCCACAGTCTTCTTTCAGGACACAGACTAAGGTCATTAGAGAGGCCTCTCCTGATCCTGAGCTCTGCCGTGACTTTGAGAGACCGTTTCATCTCCGCCACTGGCTCTGTGGTCATGATGCTCAGAGTGGGAGAAGGCCCCAGGGCACCAGAGCTGGAGTCAATGCCTCAGCTTTGCTGAATATTGGTTTCCTTATCTGTCAAATGGGGATAACAGTTCACTGGGGCAGAGTGAGGATTAACTGGAAATAATATACATAAATGCAACTAGTGTGTCTTGCTGGACAGAAGACATCTGATAACCAAGCTTTGTACCTGGCTTGATCTCAGAATGGAAATACCCTAGATAGTAGGTTTAAGTGACCCGGTTATTGGAAAGAGACAAAGTTGATTATACAAAGTAATTAGGCAGACTGTAGGGTGGCTTGTTGTGCTGTGAGTTTGATTCACCTTAATTTCCTAACATGACGCCACATGGGACAAATGGATAAAGTTCTATACCATATGTGTCACAAGCTGAAAAAGAGATCTAGGAAAACATGACACAAAGCCTAGACTGAGCCACCAGCCTGGCTGTCACCTTCTTGGCCCCTTGAGTAGGGCCTCCCTGATGACACATCTGGACAGAAGACAGCTTGGGGGTTTATTCAGCAGCAACTCAAAGCAGGGAAAAGAGAGGCAGGGGAAATTCCGGTCTTTCTCATAGCCTACCTGTCTACGTGAGATCTACACACTGGTCAGGGCTGGCCTCGGGGTGGTTCTTCCTGCCAATGTTTGCGTTGGACAATCAACTTTCATGGATTCAAGCAAACAGTCAATGAGTCCTGAAGAGACAATATCTAGATTGCAGGGGGCTGTGATTGGGGAGGGGACAGGTCAGAGGTAACAATAAAGAAGGGGAATTTCTAGTTAAGGTAAGAGCTTAACTCACGCACCAGCCTTTACTCCCCAGTGAAACCCAACAAAAGTGACATTACACTTCACAAAAATAACAGATATAAGCCACAAAAACAGGGGCACCTGCCTGGCTCAGTCAGTGGGGCCTGTGACTCTCGATCTCGGGGTCTTGAGTTCAAGCCCCACGTTGGGCATAGTTTTCACTCTAGGGAAAAAAGAAAGAAACCACAAAAACCCAAAGAGAATGGAGGGAAAAGCCCCAATGGCGTTATTTGGGGAGTTGGAAAAGGCAGAGGGAAGGGCAGGTGCTGACTAAGAAGGCTTCAAAGGTGCCGTTAAGGCAGCAGCAGGGATACCCATGGTGGAAACTGATTTACACCCTTAAATACTCAAAAGGCATGGCAGTTGGAGGCACAAGGTATTTCCAGAAGTACAAATGATGACGAGGCTAAGACAGAAAGACTGGTTCAGAAGAAGCAGTTAGATCCCAGATTCTGTCTTTGCTTAAATGTGAGCAGACAGTCAAGAGTGCTGTGGAGAGGAGGAAAGCCTCTGGTATGAAACATGGGGACTCAGAGAAACACAAACACAAACACTGGAAGTGAGGGAGGAGAAGTTAAATGGCACACTACCCTTCTTGGGGTCAAAACCATGGGAAAATATTGCATCCCTGAAAAAAGAACAGAGCGCTATGAAAAAATAATATTCAGAGAACAAAGAGCATTCCTGACAATTGCAAATATAACAGCAGAAATGAAAACCCAACAAAAAGGCTGGAAGATAATGCTGAAAAATTTTCTCAGACGATAGAGCGAAAGGAATAAGAAAAACAATAGTAATAAAAAGATTTTAAAATTGGAGAACAGTTCTGGTAGAGCCAAAATCTAAGAAGTGAGCATTCCAGAAAGAGAACAGTGGCAGTGGAGGGAGCTTGTTGTCCGTGAAATAATTCCAGAACATTCCAGAATGGAAGAACGCAAATTTCCACACTTGATCTTGGCCAAATGGCCAAGAAACGATGGGGGGTGGGGACATACGTTTCCATGTGAAAAGGGCTCACAAAGGACCTATCACCATGAGAGATAATGATCCACAAGATACATCATTGTAAAACTCCAGAACACTGGGACCCGGAAAAGCAGGTGGGGGAAGGGAGGAAAGGAAGGAGAAAGGGAGGGGAGCGAGGGAGAAAGAAACACTGACTGGAACAAAGAAAGGGACCAGAGGAGAATTATTCAAGAAGATGAAATTAATGAAACATCTGATGTATTTAAGCATATTGAGAAAAGATTTACATTTCTGAGGGAGAGTGTGAGAATAAATTAGGCATAAGTACAGAGCACATTACTCACTGAACAAAAGACAATAATTAACCATAGGAAAAATAATAACTTGCACAGAAAAGCAAATCACTGTATCCCAGATCCCTTGGCAGTGCACATCACTTACATGACCACTAATAATATAAACACTGAATGTTGATCTATCCAAAATTATAAGGTTGCTTTACTGGTAGGATTAGGGGTGGGGAGTCTATATACATACTGCCTAAAATGGAAAAAATCAAGAAGCGACTATATAATCATACTTAGAGACAGGGATGTAAATACCCGAAGAGTCAGTTTTAAAATGTGAAGGTGGTTTTCTCTGGAGAGTGGGAAATGTGGGGACCTTTATGGTAATAAGCTTTGTGGGACTACTTGACTCTATATGCATGTGAAATCTTGATAAATCTAAAAATTATGTCAAAAGGAAGATGAAGGAGGAAGAGGGGGAGGAGGAGGAGGGGGAGGAGAACACAAAAAGGTGACAGAATATATAAACCGGGACCCAAGAGGACCTTGGGCTGGAGAGGCTGGACCATATCAGAATAGAGACACGGATGTGTGGGGATTTAACTTAAGAAAAACACAGGATTCCAGAAGCCAACCCCAGGATACCACCTCTGGAGCGGAGCAGCAGCAAAAGCAAGGTGTTACAGGAGTGTAAAGCATGAGAAAACTGGCTGGTGCAGGGACGTGTCTCCCAGATGAGTCAAATCGGGGTGGTGACATTTGTCTCCATGAACTCTGTTTGATGATCCTTTTGTGCTTTTTTGTGGGCAATTTCATAATTTAATATGGTCCCCAGGGGCACCTGGATAGCTCAGTTGGTTAAGCATCTGACTCTTGATTTAGGCTCAGGTCATGAGATCACAGTCTGTGAGATCAAGCCCCATGTTGGGTTCTATGCTGGCGATGCAGAGCCTGCTTGGGATTCTCTCCCTCGCTTGTTCTCTCTCTCTGCCCCTACCTTGCTCTCTCTCTGTCTCTCAAAATAAATAAATAAACATTTTTTAAATGCCCCCCAAATTTATTGCCGATCTTTGCTTGGGCTAGTAAGCCCAAGCTTTGCTTGATTGTTATCAATACCAGGTGGCTTGACAAGGCCGAAATTTATTTTCTCACGTTCTGGAGGCTGGAAGGCCAAGGCCAAGGCACCAGGAAGGTTGGTCTCTGGTGACAACACTCTTCCTGGCTTGCAGATGGCCACCTCCTCACTGTGTCATCAGGTAGCTTTTGTCTAGGCCGGTGCACTCCTGGTGCCTCTTCTTCTTCTGACAACACTGACCTTGTTGGTTTCGGGTCACAATCTCTGACTCTCATTCAATTTAAATGGTCTCCTTTTAAAGCTCTATTTCCAAATACAGTCACATTGGGGATTAGGGCTTCTGCATATGAATTCTGGAGGACAGAACAGTCCATAACTGTTGAAGTGCTGTCTAATGTTTCTAAAGGCAGGAAGGCTCTGATGTGCCTTCTGGAGAAAATATATGTGTTAGATAAGCTTCATTAAGTCATGAGTCATAGTGCCGTTGGCCATGAGTTCTAGTTAATGCATCAACAATATGTCTTTTTTAAAAAAAATCTTTTAATGTTTATTTATTTTTGAAAGAGAGAGAGAGAGCTTGGGAGGGGCAGCAAGAGAGGGAGACACAGAATCCGAAGTAGGCTCTAGGCTCTGAGCTGTTAGCACAGAGCCTGATGTGGGGCTTGAACCCACGAACTGTGAGATCATGACCTGAGTTGAAGACCAATGCTTAACTGACTGAGCCCCGCAGGCACCTCTAAGAAGGTGTCTCTGAACAGAAACACACGGGAAGAAAGCTTCCAGACTCATTCAATGAAGCCAGCATTACCTTGATTCCCAAACCAGATAGAGACCCCACTATAAAGGAGAAATACAGGCCAATATCCCTGATGAATTTGGATGCAAAAATTCTCAATAAGATGCTAGCAAATAGAATTCAACAGTATGTTAAGAGAATTATTCACCATGATCAAGTGGAATTCATTCCTGGGCTGCAGGGCTGGTTCAATATTCATAAATCAATCAATGTCATACATCACATTAATAGAAGAAAGGATAAGAACCATATGAGCCTGTTGATAGATGCAGAAAAAGCATTTGACAAAACACAGCATACTTTCTTAATCGAAACCCTCAAGAAAATTGGGATAGAAGGGACACACCTTAACATCATAAAAGCCATCTATGAGAAGTCCTCAGCTAACATCATCCTCAACAGGGAAAAACTGAGAGCTTTCCCCCTGAGATCAGGAACATGACAGGGATGCCCACTCTCACCACCGTTGTTTAACATAGTGCTGGAAGTCCTAGCATCAGCCATCAGACAACAAAATGAAAGAAAAGGCATTCAAATTTGCAACGAAGAAGTCAAACATTCCCTTTTTGCAGATGACATGATACTCTACATGGAAAATCCAACAGACTCCACCAAAAAACTGCTAAACCTGATACATGAATTCAGCAAAGTCGCAGGATACAAATTCAATGTACAGAAATCAGTCGCATTTCTATATACCTAGAATGAAGCAACAGAAAGAGAAATTAAGAAATTGATCCCATCTACAGTTGCACCAAGAACCATAAAATACCTAACCTAAGATGTAAAACGTCTGTATGCTGCAAACTATAGAAAACTTGTGAAAGAAATTGAAGAAGACATAAAGGAATGGAAAAACATTCCATGCTCAAGGATTGGAAAACAAATATTGTTAAAATGTAATACTAACCAAAGTAATCTACACATTCGATGCAATCCTAATCAAAACTGCACCTGCATTCTTCTCAGAGCTAGAACTAACAATCCTTAAATTTGTATGGAACCACAAAAGCCCCCGAATAGCCAAAGTAATGTTGAAAAAGAAAAACAAACCGGGAGGTATCACAGTTCCAGACTTTAGCCTCTACTACAAAGCTGTCATCATCAAGACAGTGTGGTATTGGCAAAAACCCCAAACACATAGACCAATGGAATAGAATAGAGAACCCAGAATTGAACCCACAAAAGTATGGCCACCCAATCTTTGGCAAAGCAGGAAAGAGTATCCAATGGAAAAAAGACAGTCTCTTTAGCAAATGGTGCTGGGAGAACTGGACAGCAACATGCAGAAGAATGAAACTAGATCATTTTCTTATACCATACTAAAAATGGATGAAAGACCTAAATGTGAGACAGGAAACCATCAAAACCCTAGAAGAGAACATAGGCAACAACATCTTTGACCTCAGCTGCAGCAACTTCTTACTTGACACATCTCTGAAGGCAAGGAAAATAAAAACAAAAATGAACTATTGGACCTCATCGAGATAAAAAGCTTCTCCACAGCAAAGGAAATAATCAACAAAACTAAAAGGCAAACGATGGAGTGGGGGAAGATTTTTGTTAATGACATATAGGATAAAGAGTTAGTATCCAAAATCTATAAAGAACTTACCAAACTCAACCCTGAAACACAAATAATCCAGCGAAGAAATGGGCAGAAGACATGAACAGACACTTTTCTAAAGAGGACATCCAGATGGCCAACAGACACATGAAACAATGCTCAATATCACTCATCATCAGGGAAACACAAATCAAAACCAACATTGAGATACCACCTCACACCGGTCAGAGTGGCTAAAATTAACAACTCAGGAAACAACAGATGCTGGTGAGGATGTGGAGAAACAGGCACCCTCTTCCACTAAGAATGCTAACTTGGTACAGCTGCTCTGGAAAACAGTGTGGAGGTTCCTCAAAAAATTAAAAACAGAACTTCCCTATTATAGCAGGATTCTTGCACAGAGAGTCATGACACTGAGGCTTTTCTTTCCAGGAAGCAACTTTATTCCTGTGGGCACCACTCAGTTAGGTTCATACCCAAAGAGCTGAGCCCCAAACACCATCTGGCTTAGTTGTTTTGTTTGTTTTTTTTTAATATATTTTCCACTTCATTGTCTTCCATATACGGTAACATACAAACATGCACTCTGATGAAATGGTCTCATGTTACAAGGTCATGAGGGATGTTGTCATTATGCATATAACCAGGTTGCCTTGAGGTTTTGGTTTTTTTTTTTTTCTTTCCTTAGGGAGGGGACCCTACCACACTATGACCCAGCAATGGCACTACTAGGAATTTATCCTAAGGATGCAGGAGTGTTGATTAATAGGGGCACATGTACCTCAATGTTTATAGCAGTGCTTTCAACAACAGCCAAATTATGGAAGGAGCCCAAATATCCATCAACTGCTGAATGGATAAAGAAGATGTAGTTTATATATACACTGGAATATGATTTGGCAATGAGAAAGAATGAAATCCTGCCATTTGCAACAACATGGACAGAACTGGAGGGTGTTATGCTGAGTGACATAAGTCAGTCAGAGGAATACAGATAGCATGGTTTCACTCATATGTGGAACTTGAGAAACAACAGAAGACTATGGGGGGAGGGATGGGGGAAAATAGTTTCAAAAAGAGAAGAAGGCAAATCATAAGAGACTCCTAAATACAGAGAAAAAACAGGGTGGATGGAGAGGTGGGAGAAGGGAAAATAGGCGATGGGCATTAAGGAAGGCACTTGTTGGGATGAGGACTGGGTGTTGTATGTAAGTGATGAATCATGGGAACCTTCTCCCGCAGCCAAGAACACATTGTAAACACTGTATGTTCGCGAACTTGACAAAAAATTATATTAAAAAAAAAAAAAAAAGAATCGGTAGGGCCCCAGTCAGGAAATCACCGATACATTCCCTACTGATTGTTATATATCTGAATATATAACAGCATTGAGGAGCTAGATTCCATAATCACTCACTGTTGTTCAAATAAAACATCACTAACATGCAAAAAGAATTAACAAACAAGCAAACAAAACTCGCATAAAACAAGGTTATGTATTAATCAGTTGCTGAAAGTATGACCAGAGGCTCATGGGAACCTAACCCTATATTTCCCCTGGGAGCGACGTCTTGGTATTTGCCAATTCAGTTTTTATGGTGACTTTATAGAACTTAACCATCATGAATGAGAATTCATTGTGGGTCTATTGTTCTTTTTTGCATTGCCTTCAGGTTAGCTCCCCTCCCACTCTGCCACAGCTGATGGGACTACAGCCAGGGACTGCAGAGGTGACATGATAAGGCAGACCACAGCTCCAGAGAGGAGCCCTTTTTTGAAGCACTTCCCAACTTGATTTCTCAAGCACCTTCCCATGCTCACCTCCATCACTAAGTTCTAGGCATATTCAGCTTTATTCCATTATTTAAACATATTTAAACTCTCTCACCTCTAGGCCTTTGCGCAGGCCAGCCTTACCATCTTACTTGGCCAACTTCTGTTTGTTCCATATTACACATCATTCTTCTTACCTTATTCTTTTTTTTGACAGAGGCCGAGACAGAGGGTGAGTGGGGAGGGGCAAAGAGAGGGAGACACAGAATCCAGAGCAGGCTTGAGGCTCTGAGCTGTCAGCACAGAGCCTGACGCGGGGCTTGAACTCACGAACAGTGAAATCATGACCTGAGCCGAAGTCAGATGCTCAACCAAATGAGCCACCCAGGCACCCCCTTTCTTCTTACTTAGACTCTAACCATCTTCCCTAATGCTTGGAGTACTAGGCGCCCCTTTCTGAAGTCCCCATGGCACCCTGACTGTCCCCTTTCACCACCTTCCTACCATTTGAGAGCAGCCATTTGTTTAATGCCTGCCTTCACATTGGGCTCTGTGCCCTGGGCCTGCTTGGTTGGCCTTGGCGTCCCCAGCGCTTAGCACAGTGTCTGAAACCTAGTTGGTGCTCCATGCATATTTTTAAGTAAATTCATTCATTTACTCATTAAAACACATTCATGCATACGGGTGGGGCTGGGTCTGAGGGAGCCAGAGGTCTCTGTCAGGAACCACATCGTGGCATGAAGGACCACATAACCCATGTAGTCGGGGCTTCTGGGGCTCAGGGCCAGGCAGGGCGGGGAGGACTCACCTGAGCACTGACACAGGCTATCTCTAGGTGAGGAGATGTCAGGGACCACCGGTGAGAAACAGGCAGGTGAGAAGCAGGGAGGAGCCTGGCACCCGTGACAGGGTCCCCATTCATGCTACGTGGTCCCCTGGTGGGGTGAACTTCAGGAAACAGGGAGCGATTCCCAGAAAACAAAGACATCGATATGGATATTTTTATTTTTCCCACCCTCCATGTCAGCAAACTGGACACGAGCTTTCTGGAAGCTTTGGGAGAAGGCGGCTGGTCCCAAGAAGAAGGGCTCCTGCTGCAAGGACTGTAGCTGCTTTGGTTTCCTCCTGCCTCAGAGTTGATAGGCAAGCATGCTGCTAGGGCAATGCTGGCCACATGGGTCTTGAACTGCTGACCTTCTCAATGACCTAAAGACACCAGACTTACCTAAGCAAGATCATCAGATGATCAGTGTTTGAATGAATAGATCCTATAGCTACATGTTCGCCAAGGGAGACAAACCTTGACAGGAAAAAGCAAGGTCTCTATGACCCAGACAGATAAAGGCAAGCAAGGGTGGCTGTGGGTTCTACTTAGAAACATGTTTCCCTATGAACGCAGTGGGAGACAAGGAGCTGTAGAAATTCCCGCAATTCAGAGAACAGGCCCTACGTAATCCTGTCACTCACCTCTTAAGGGCAGGGGTCTTCTGCGAAGTTTCAAGAAGGTAGAGGAAAGTCAGTCCCCTTCTACACATCAGGGAGATCGGTGTCATGGAGACAGGCCAAGGAGAGCCCATTGGTGTGATTTACAAGGGGCCAGGAAGGTCCACTACCCCTCCCCACCCCCCATAGCTCCCATACCACTGGCTAATAACTGAAATTTCACTATTAGAGCTTAGTGGGTAAGGCCTGAGAGATACTTGTGAGAACCATCAGACCGGCCAATGATTTCAGCATCAATGTCCAGACACTAATCTTTTAGTGGAGAGAGAGCAATACTGGTTTCCTCCCTGAAGATCTTCTATTCAGCAAAGTAGGTATTCTAGGTCTTGAGTTCATGCATTGCTCTTCGTTTTTGTTTTCGTTGTTGTTTGTGTTTATAGTTTCATTTCAATGGAAAGCAAATGGGCGGGGGCCTTAGGCATCTCATTTTTCCTGAATGCAAGGAAGGTTCTTACAGCCTTTTGGTGTATGTGTAGGAAGAAGAGTACTGAGTACTGAAGGGATAAAAATGGTAAGATAAGATCAGGGGTCTGGGGGGAGAAGAGGAAGGTGGGAGGGGGTAGGGGTAATTTCCTGCCCCCTCAGAACACTGCCTGAGGCTAGCCTCTGCCCAGAGCAGAGGGACTGAGGCCGTGCAAGCAGGGCAGCTCTCCAGAGTGGCTGCCAGGCCCATGGAGCCCCCCACTGGTAGCCTCTAAGAGCTGCCAGGAAGATGAAAGAGAAGACTGACCTCTGCCAAGCTGGGAAGTCCCCTGTTCTAGGGGAGAGAGTCTTTACTCACCCCAGAGTTCAGGGGAGTATCTGTGAGAAAGAGACCAAAGGAGCCATGGCTCAGTGGGAGCCATCCTCAGGGAAATTCTCCTCAGGGGGATTACCTCAGGGGGCATGTGTTTCAGAGGGAGCACTCCCAAGGGAGAGTCCTCAGGGGAACCCTCCTGGGGGGGGAAGCAGCCCTCTCATTGCATCTCAGCCTTTGGCTAAGATCAAGTGTAGGGGGAGGAGCCCTCAGAGGGAATCGCCTTGGTGGGATGCATTTCAGAGGGAGCACTCCTGGAAGGGAGATCTTGAGGGGGAGTATTCCTCAGAAGAATCTCCTCAGGAGTTATGTGTTTCTGAGGGAGCACTCCCAAGGGGGAGCTCTCAGGGGGCATCCTTCTCAGGGGGAGCATCCCTCAGAGGGAATCTCCTTGATGAACATGCATTTCAGGGGGAGCACTCTTAGGGTAGTTCTCGGGGGAACACTTCCAGGGGGAGCATCCCGGGATGGGGGGATGTTCTCCTCCAAGGGCACACATTTCAGGAGGAGTGTTTATCAAGGAGAGTTCTCAGGGGGAGGACATTCCTTAAGGAAAGTCCTCGGGGGAAGCATGTTTCAGGGGAGCAGTCCTCAGGGGACACTCTCCTCAAGGGAAGCTCTCCCCAGTGGGGCTTTCTTTTCCTTTTACCTTTTCCCTTCCATGGGGCTTTGGGCATTTTCTCAGAGCCAGATCTGTTCCTGCTTCCTAACAGGACAGGACCAGACACTATCATTCACACCCTGACTGAAAAGCAGTTACACACGTTAACAATGATGCCCTCCCTCACCAGGCCATGTGCAATTCATGGAGAAACGTGGTGTCCCCTAGAAATTTCTGCAAGTCTGTTGAACATGGCAAGAACTGCCTGAGAGTCCTTCTCCTAGTTCTTCAAACCACACTATACTTGTGACTGGTCCTGGGTTTAACATCCGTCAGGGCTCCTGGAGGGGCCGGGAATGGATAATTGACCCTCTCTTCTGCCTGCTGCCCGGGGCTTGGAACCCTGCATAGTGGAATTACGATAACTTTCACCCAGGGACCTGAACCCCCGAACTGGCAGGAACACTCAGGAACATCCACCACCAAAAAAGTCACGTGTTTTATGTGCTGACATCAGTACTTGTGCCGCAGTGAAAAGAGCTCATGAAAACAGGTTGGGCAGGAAGGTATTGAAAAGTCATAAGTCTCTTTTCAATAATGAAAAACAAGTACAATGTAAGAACTTGTTTTTAGTGGAAAATTACTCTTTGTGTGCCATCTACGTGCTTGTCTCGGTACCTGTCAGGGCACTGGCAAGAAGGAGAATTCCATTCAGGTGGCTCCACACAAGAGATGCCAAGGAAAGGACCACTTACCATGTGTGGGCATGGTTGAGGCGGTCAGTAGTGGCGCTGGGGTCGCCAGAGGTGAGGAACTGCAAGAAGCTGTCACCCCTTAGACTGAAAGGGGCAAGGGGTCCAGGGAAAGCTAGAGCTGCTGGGAAGGGCCACCAGGAGGGAGCACTCATCATGGAAAGACACACTGCAATCAGGGACACACGGTACTGAAGCAGGGAAGGATCCCAATGGCTTTCCTCTTCTCATGGCTGCTCATTGGCCAATCCCACCAGCGGCCAAGAGGTAATGGAGCCCAGGTGATGCAGTCTATAGGGCATAACTTCCTGATACACAGACGGAAGGAGGAAGATGGAGAATGAATTCTGGGGTGTGAGGCCAGGCAGAGAATAAGCAGTCTGCTCACTGTCATGTGTATGTTCTTTAGGTACAACGTTATCACAAAATGTATTACAGAGGAGAGTACCTTGTGTTTTCACTCTTTATGCACCCCACCTTCCCCACTTCACCAATACTTATAGGAACCATACTTGTCTTCATGAATCACGGAGATGA
This sequence comes from Proteles cristata cristata, assembly GCA_017311185.1. Lineage (NCBI taxonomy): Eukaryota > Metazoa > Chordata > Mammalia > Carnivora > Hyaenidae > Proteles > Proteles cristata. The sequence goes on from JAESUZ010004198.1 coordinate 162,795, forward strand.
CCTTGGACCCGCCATATATGTAAGAGACAGATGATTGGCTCTTCGAGTGACTCTCATTTTCTTCCTGCTCACAGAATTTGGTCAGTAAATGTACGATGGATGAAGGCAAGGGAGTTAGAGTACATGTCCATCTTTCCCTAAGACCTGCTCCAAGTCCCTCTTCCACTGGATACAGCCTCCCCGATGGACACACAAAACTGGTAGACAGACAGTTCTACGATCACATGAGTATGACCAGATCTTGAAGCGTAGGAAGGGAGGGTAGCAGGAGGCAATTCTGAATTTTTTTGGTATTAATGAACATATAAAATCTCTTAGAAAGCTCAGGACATTGTTCCTGCCTCCTTCCTCTTCAATTCCATTTGCTGTTTATTTTTTAGTTCAAAGGACCCGGAAAATGAAGACTTGTTATTCATTTGGCCATTCATTCATCTATCCATTCCTCCAGTAATTTTTTACAGCAAACATCTATCATGCCAGGCACTGTACTTGACACCTAATTAGAAGGTTGAAAATATTACAGTTGGCCTGGAAAACTCACCAGCCTGCTGATGTGTACATACACGTACTTGCCAAGTCTCGTCAGCCTGGGGGATAAACAGGGTGGAAGAGACAAGTGCAACGGTATGTGAGTCAGAGGAGCACTGCAAGCAGTTGTGCAACTCAAGCACCTCTCTGAGTCCCAGAGGCAAACCCTCCCGGGAGCTACGGCAGGTGCCTGCATCATTCCCTCCTCTGCCCCTGCTGCTGCACGGGAGTTTGGGCTGGGCTCTTAGAGCGGTGGTCCCCATCCAGCCTCTTGTGTCCATCGAGAGTTCCGGGCTCTGAAATAAAGCCCTGCCACTCAGGCATCTCCTCATACTTGGGCTCTCGCTCTTATGTGATAGCGTGAAGACAGCGTCTTCAACTTTTACAATTATGTAGTTATCTCACCCAAAACAATTTCAGTCAAAATATATGTGGTATCAGACCTTTCCTGTTTTCGAGAAGACACTGACTAGGGTGGAAGGGGAGGGGAGGGGCTTGGGGCTTGCAGGACCAAAAAGGAGAGCAGGAGAGCCAAGAGCAAACTTCCTGACTTCAGCCCTTGACCTTGGTCAATCCCTCTAGGCTGTGCAGATAAAGACTGGGGGTGTCCGGGTGGCTCAGTCGGTTAAAGGTCCGACTTCAGCTCAGGTCATGATCTCACAGTTCGTGGGTTTGAGCCCCGCATCGGGCTCTGTGCTAACAGCCAGCTCAGGGTCTGGAGCCTGTTTCAGATTCTGTGTCTCCCTCTCTCTCTGACCCTCCCCTGCTCATGCTGCCTCTCTGTCTCTCAGAAATAAATAAAACATTAAAAAAATTAAAGACTGGGGCGCCTGGGTGGCTTAGTCGATTAAGCGTCTGACTTTCGCTTAGGTCATGATCTCATGGTTCGTGGGTTCGAGCCCCGCATCAGGCTCTGTGCTGACTGCCAGCTCAGAGCCTGGAGCCTGTTTCGGAGTCTGTGACTCCTTCTCTCTCTGACCCTCTCCTGCTCACGCTGTCTCTCTCTCTCTCTCCTAGAAATAAATAAAACATTAAAAAAAAAAATTAAAGACTGTGCGTTCCATGTCTTGTTAAAGGAAGAGCACCTGGGTGGCTCACTTACTGAGAATTGACTCTTGATTTCAGCTCAGGTCAGGACCCCAGGGTTGTGGGATTGAGCCCCATGTTGGGCTCTGCAAGGAGCATGGAGCCTGCTTAGGATTCTTTTTTTTTCTCTCCTTTTGTCCCTCTCCCCTGCTGACACTTTCGCTTAAAAAAAAAAAAGTTTATTAAAAGAAAAAAAGGAGAGTATAAAGGTCTTGACATTATAAGTCATGTACCATCAAACATCAGGACATGAAATTTCCTCTGCCAGATTGCCTCCAGAGTCCTTCCATCCCTTAAACAAATATGTGTTGATCTGCTCTGTACAAGGATTGAGGAACATGTAGGAAATGGCTCATTCTCTCAAACTGTGAAATTCCTAGCCCAGGGAGGTGATAGATGGAAGAATAAACTTTCCCGTTCCTCACCGTCTCCTCCTTTGCCGGAGCTTGAAGCTTGAAGAGGCTACGTGAATAGAGGAGGTTTTTTGTTGTTGTTGCGGTGAAACCCAGGGCTTCGAAACAGAGAGTATTTTCGTAGGATGAGGTGTGGGCGATACGTGAATAGGAAGGTAATATGGAACAAAGATGAAGTAAACTATGCACACGCTTTGGGGCATCAGGCTTGAGTCAGAAGGGATGAGCTCATTTTACATCCTATGTGATTCCATTTGTGCACATGACTGGGTGACGGCTGTGTAAGTCACCTTTCCATTCCACCCCACCTTCCCTGGCCAGCACACTCCCTGGGAATCGGAGACGGGGAGCTGAGGGGGAGGCCTCCAGGAGCCGACTGACCAACAACTCAAAGACCATTTTCATCCTGCTCTACTGCCTTCCACAAGAAGAGATGGGTGTCCGGGTTACAGACATAGACACAAAGAGTAAGCGTGACCACAGAGTGCTTTGCGGATTCAGGGAAGGGAGATGTTCATGACTTCTGCTGGGTTGGAGGGAAGATGCGACAGAGGGAACAGCACTAACAAGGAGCTTTAAAGGACATCTATAATCTAGGTCTGTGGAGACAGGAGGGGAGGAAAATCCAGGCAGAGAGAGCAGAGGTGAAACGGAAATGGAAATGAGTTGCGTAATCTTTATTTATCGGAGGGTGCTATGGGATATCATGGGGAAAATAGGTGTGACTATCTATCTCCGTGATGCTGACCTCTTTGCTTCTTTATAATAATAACCTCAGTGGGAACTTACATAAAATCCCAACTGGAACCAAATATTCGCTCTTTATTTTTAACTAAACCATAGATCAAACTGAACTTGAGACACACACACACACACACACACACACACACACACACACACACATACATACACACACCACGTATACCTCTAAGTTTGAATCAGACAATAGACTTCTATATATTTTAAGCTGCCGTTGAACACAAATTGTTGATAAGAAAGGCGGAGTTTTAGATTCTAAATGATTTTTTTCTCTTCTAAATACAGTATCAAATTTATTCCGGCAATCTGAGTTTGTAAGCCTCCTCTTTAGCAGTGCACAGAATTCAAAGAGGCAGGACTATACCTCATATTGATTCCTGCATGTCGCTTGTAGAATTAGTCTTCATAATTAACCTCTGTGCATTGCTATACCCACAGGCTGTCCGTCAGGGTCTCCTTAACTGAAAACACCATCATCACCTGCTTAGCTGGTTCGAACCGAAAGGGAATGTACTACAGGCTATCAGGTATCACACGGACTCTGTGAGAAGGCCAGAGGGTCAGGCTTGGGAGTGGCTCTGCCAAGCATATGACATCACGACTCTGTCCTGGCAAAGAGCACGCAGACAGCAGCACAGTGCCCCCGGGTGATGCCGGGCACTGCAGATCAGAAGCTCCACCACTGCTCTCTGGAAAAGTAACATTCTGCTGCTCTTCTGGCCAAAAGATCCCCACCCCTGTGCATTCTGCTTTTCACATTGCTCTTTTCTAAACTTAAGTCTTTTTTTTTTCCTTTGGTTTGTCAACTTTATTTATCATTTAAATCCAAATTAGTTAACATACAGTGCAAGGATGATTTCAGGAATGGAAGTTAGCGATTCATCACTGACGTGTAACACCCGGTGCTCATCCCAACAAGTGCCCTCCTTAATGCCCCTCTCTGGTTTAGCCCATCCCCCCACCCGAGACCCTGCCAGCAACCCTCACTTTATTCTCTGTACCTAAGAGTCTCTTATGGTTTGTCTCCCTCTGTGTTTTTTCCCTTACTTTTGCTTCCCTTCCCCTATGTTCATCTGTTTTGTTTCTTGACCAAATTTAAGTCTTTTTTTTTTTTTTAATATTTTTATTTATTTCTAGGAGAGAGAGAGACAGCATGAGCAGGGAGGGTCAGAGAGAGAGGGAGTCACAGACTGAAACAGGCTCCAGGCTCTGAGCTGGCCGTCAGCACAGAGCCCGACGCGGGGCTCGAACCCACGAACCACGAGATCATGACCTAAGCGAAAGTCGGACGCTTATCCGACTAAGCCACTCAGGCGCCCCTTGACCAAATTTAAGTCTTGTACTGTGCATCCGATAAGCAGAGTCTAGGAGCATGCCTGACTCTGCATAAGAAACCGGGGAAATGAGTTCTGGTGTCCACCTTGGGAAGGTTAAGTCCACAACGTGGGAAGTTCCCCAAACACAGGAAGCTATTCAGGTAACATGGGGTTGGGCGCCTGGGGGGCTCAGGTGGTTAGGCGACCGACTTAGGCTCAGGTCATGATCTCACAGTTCGTGGGTTCGAGCCCCGCGTTGGGCTCTGCACTGACAGCTCAGAGCCTGGAGCTGGTTCAGATTCTGTGTCTCCCTCTCTCTGCCCCTCCCCCATAGCACTCTGTCTCTGTCTCTCTCTCCCTCTCCCTCCCTCTCTCAAAAATAAACGTTAGGGGCGCCTGGGTGGCTTAGTTGGTTAAGCGTCCGACTTTCGCTTAGGTCATGATCTCGCGGTTCGTGGGTTCGAGCCCCGCGTCGGGCTCTGTGCTGACTGCCAGCTCAGAGCCTGGAGCCTGTTTCAGTCTGTGACTCCCTCTCTCTCTGACCCTCCCCTGCTCACACTGTCTCTCTCTCTCCTAGAAATAAATAAAACATTAAAAAAAAAATAAACGTTAAATAAAATAAGTAAACAAATAAAATAGAATAAACATTAACAAATTTTTAAAAATGTAAGGTGGCCACAAAGTGTGACAGAAGTCCATTACACATGGACATGATGTCATGTGTCGTGGTGCTATTTTAATCAATTTTACTGACATAAAATTCTCTGTGTTTCATTTGTTTAGCATTCTGGAGATTTCTGTCTCTGGCAATATTGTCAGCGAAACAGCCTGAGAAAACATCCTACTACATGACATCTAGAAATTCTGGAAAAACTACATCGACTCTCTTCTGAAAGGCATCACTGATCTTGCCAAGATAGTGAAATATCTACAGAATGAAGCGGAAGCTGGAAACACGGAGATGAGCTGACGCCGAGGCTGGAGGTGCCCTTCGGAGATTTGCTGATTTCTGTAGCCAGGAATTTTGGGTTTGATGGGGTCACGAGGGCTGAGGTTAAAGTTTCAGGTCCATCAGCAGGTGAGAGTTGAACAGAGACCCCCATGTGATCTTGACATAGTCAAACAGCCTCAGTGAAATGTATCTATGGAGCAGCTGCCCAAAAGCAAAGTGAGTCATTAGGTGTTTTCTTTTTTCCCCGCCTGTGCTGAAGCTGACTAGGGCGGAAAAAGTTTCTCCTTAAGCTTTGAGTTTGGCTCTTGATTCTGCACTACCTGTGTTGGCCAAGAAGTCACAAGCTGAGAAATTGAGCGTTGTGCCTCTAGGTTTTGTAACATGTGTGGTGACAGGTAGAAGCAAGCACGAGCTGCCTCTCAAGGCGAGGTCTCGACCCAGGTTCCTCACAATCCCCACAAAAACAGTTCAGCCAAAAACAAGGTCATATCATAAATTATAAAAGACGTAAGGGGGCTGCCTGGGTGGCTCAGTCGGTTAAGCGTCCAGCTTCGGCTCAGGTCATGATCTTGTGGTTCGTGGGTCCAAGCCCCACATCAGGCTCTGTGCTGACAGCTCGGAGCCTGCAGCCTGTTTCAAATTCTGTCTCCCTCTCTCTCTGCCCCTCCCCAACTTGCTCTTTGTCTCTGTCTCTCAAAAATAAATAAACGTTAAAAAAAAAAAAAGACATAAGGAAACCAGCCAACACAGGCAAGGGTCAGCGAAAATAATGAACAGTCATGTTCAACCCTCTAGGACTTCAGATACTAGAACTACAGGACAGTTTAAAATGCTAAACGGAATTGGAATTGTGCTGGGAAAAAGATATCCTCCAAAAAAAATAGATGGGTCATGCAAGAGAGTATACACAGTGGAAGACAGAATTAGTGAATTGAAAGAAATTAGCCAGGATGCAAAGAGTAAGACAGAAAGATAGGAAATATAAAAAAGAAGTTAAGGGGCTAGGGAAAGAGAATGGCTCTAATATGAGATTAACAAGAATTCCAGGGGTGCCTGGCTGGCTCAGTCAGTGGAGATGCGATTCTCAGTCTCAGGGCTGTGAGTTCAACCCCATGTTGGGTGTAGAGATTACTTAATAAAATCTTTAGGGCACCTGGGTGGCTCAGTCGGGTAAGTGTCTGACTTCCACTCAGGTTGTGATCTCACATTTTGTGAGTTCAAGCTCCAAGTCGGGCTCTGTGCTGACAGCTCGATTCTGGAGCCTGCTTCGGATTCTCTGTCTCCCTCTCTTTCTCTGCCCCCTTCCCCGCTCACGCTCCCATTCTCTCAAAAAGAAGCAAAATAAACATAAAAACATAAAATCAAATCAAATTTTAAAAAGCGAATTCCAGAGTAAGAGAGTAGAACTCGGGGATATCGGAGTTTAAGGGGAAGGTCAATAAAATGCTGCTCCATTCTCTACTGTCTTTGGAACTAATTGAAAAAAGTACATTAGATTCAGGCAGATGGAGATAAAAATGCCCGGTTTATTATTGATGTAACTGTTGAATAAATATGCATTAGTAGCCTTCCTAATACTGTATCTCAGAATTTAGCAACCTTACCCACTCCATCATAGGCAGTGTTGAATAACTGGAGCCCTGTCCCTCCATCCTTCACAATATCTTCCGTGAAAGATTTTTAGCACAGAGCAACAGGAAGGAACACGTACTCCCTGCAGTCAGCTCCCAGAGAGAAAGAACACTCTAGATGGACCTGAAAACACTCAGACACCAGCCCAACCTCACCCCGGATAAGTCATCTTCCCACCCAAGGGAGGAGAGCATGAGTAGACAGGGAGAAGCCAGGAGTGTTACTTTCAAAGCCTCTCCTCCTATTATTTGAAGAGATATTACAGACTTTTCAGAATTGATGACTACTTCAGTCCTTAGATCAATGGAACATAATAAATGCTGAGCAGGGTAAATAAAAAATAATCTACACTCAGACACACTATAGTCAAGCTGCAGAACACCAAAGGCAAAGGGGACTCAAAAGCTATTAGAAGATAAAGACAGATTACTTACTAAGGACTGTCTGAAGACTTACCAATAGCAAGAAATAAATGAGAAAACAAGTGAAACAAGATCTTCAAATTGCTAAAGAAAAAAAAAAAGACCTGTCAAATTAGCAATGTGCCCAGCAAAACTACTTGCCAAAGAGAAGGATAAAATGAAGATATTTTTAGGTAAACCCAACCAACCTGGAACGCTCCTTTCCAAAGAAACTTCTCAAATATGTTCATTTCAGGAAGAAGTAAGAAATAGGCTGGATGTAAGTCAGAGACAGACGATATAAGGAGCCTTTTTCACTCTTTACCTTTTCTTTTCTTTTTTTTTTTAATTTTTAATTATTTATTTTGATGGAGAGAGCAAGACAGAGTGTGAGCAGGGTAGGGGCAGAGAGAGAGAGGGAGACACAAAATCCAAAGAAGGCTCCAGGCTCCGAGCTGTCAGCACAGAGCCTAATGTGGGGCTTTAATTCATGAACTGTGAGATCAAGGCCTGAGCCGAAGTCAGACACATAATCAACTGAGCCACCCAGGAGCCCCATCCCTTTACCTCTTCTAATTTAGGCCCCTTGGGAAGTTTTGTGGCTTCATTTTGTGAATTTGTTGTCTGGACTTTGGAGGGAAGGCTGTGACTCATCATTAGATCCCAAGCAAAGATAAAATGCTGGGTCCTTTTCAGAAGATGGAAGCCCATGGTTTTAGGGATGAGGAAAAGGGAAAGGAAGGGAGAGAAAAATTAAAGTCGTGTGATGTGCTTGCACTACTAGGGTGGGCAGATTTTCGCAAGGAGCCATGAAGAGAAAAGATCCCTCCAGTGGAATTTCCTCTGGAAATACGGCGAGAAAAAAATCCATGCTTCCATGAATTGTGTGTAAGGGAGAAGGGAAGAGAACGTTTTATTTGCTTGGCTCTTTCCATCCCCTGCTTTCTACTGGTCAAGTCTTATCCCAGGAAGAATTCACTCCCCTGTTCTTTGGGGTAACATCCCACAGCTGCTCAGAGAGCCAGATCTCATGTTTCATGGGGTATCATTTCGTTCAAGTTCCAGAAGTGGAAATGTGATTTGGAGCGAACGAGGCTTGGTTTGTGAGATGTGAAAGCCATGCTGGGGTTAACTCACCTCCAGTAGATGGTGGATGGGGATGGTGCAGTTAAGAGGCAAGCAGTGCCTTTGGAAATAAAGAGGTAATCAGGGGAATCTGAGAAGACACACAAAACCGGGGTCCCATAGACTCCTCAAATAATTTTTTAAAGTTTACTTATTTATTTTGAGAGAGAGGGAGAGAGAGAGAACAAGTGGGGAAGGGGCAGAGAGAGGAGGGGACAGGGGATCTCAAGAGGGCTCTGTGCTGACAGCAGCGAGAGTTCAAGCAGAGGCTTGAACTCAGGATCCGCGAGATCGTGAACTGAGCCGAAGGTGGATGCCCAACTGACTGAGCCACCCAGGCGCCCCTCAAATAACTTTTCTCTCCATGAACTTCATTGACCTGAGTGGAGAGTACATCTGTGTCCATGGACTTGTTAGAACTATCCTCTAACCAATGAGCTAACTAAGCTCAATTCAGGGTCTGTTCACCGGAAATTAAAGGAAAAATCAAACACTGTACCCACCAGGGCAAGATAGGCAATGCTGTGTTAACAAATACCCAAAAGTCTCATGGTTAAACAGAGCCAAGATTTATTTCTCATTCCCACAACATCCACCGAGGGACCAGGTGGCTCTTGGGACTTCACGAGATGCCTCAGCGACCCAGGCTCACAGAAGCTCAGCTATACTTTACTGCCCTGTCTTAGTTTGTGACTCCTCGGTGCGTGTGGCAGGAGAAAAGCGGGGAGAATCGTGCACCAGCACTTCAGTCTTCCTCCCGGAGTGATACCAGAACAGCGGCCAGCAGCATTGTTCAAAGTGAGTCATAGGGCCCTGGCTAACTTCGAAGGACTGGGAGAGGGTAAGTTTCCACGTGTCTGAAAGGGGAGGATGACACAGGTCATGTCTACCACAGACATTCTCTCCAAAGAGGATTTCTACGGCAATCACTTTCATCGCTAAAATATCTCCCTTATTCTTATTCTTCCTCATAGTCCTATTCTGTATATCTGAATATACCTATTCTGTATATTCCACTAAAGTATACGTTTTAGGGGTGCCTGGGTGGCTTAGTCGGTTAAGCGTCCGACTTTCGCTTAGGTCATGTACTCGCGGTTCGTGGGTTCGAGCCCCGCGTCGGGCTCTGTGCTGACTGCCAGCTCAGAGCCTGGAGCCTGTTTCAGCCTGTGACCCCCTCTCTCTCTGACCCTCCCCTGCTCACGCTCTCTCTCTCTCTCTCCTAGAAATAAATAAAACATTAAAAAAAATAAAGTATACGTTTTAGGGGGATCTACATTCATCTTTTTATAATCCCATCATTTCCAGAACTATCCTAATGGGGAGTCCTCTACTTGAGTTTTCATCAAGTTCTCACTGTCAGGAGGCTTGAAACTGGAAAAATAGATCATTTTTGAGCTGAAAGAGACTTTAGAATTTCTGCAAAATATATTTTTTAGGAGGACTGGCAGAAATCTATGTTGTCAAAAGAAGAGTTTGACGTCAGTGTCAGTCAATACCCCTGGGGCACTCTGTCCCTATCATCGTGGCGTCTGTTTTGTCTGCCTTACCCTAATGTGGCCTCATCATCTCTCCCTACACCAGTTAACCGTCTGCTGATGGACCCCGTCCTCCCCAGTCCCATCCAACCCATGCCCTGTGCAGAGGCTGCAGGTTGCTCTTGACACTCATCTCTATTCCGAATATGGTTTTAACATATCGGACACCGTCTCTAGAATTTTCGCATGATTTTCCAAAGTGTGTATGGCCTCTCTATCAATACTGAAAGCTCCTGAGGATTAGAGCTATTTGATATATCGTGGCATATTTTTCTTCCATCCCTGCTTCCTGCCTTTTCTAGCACCTGGCCCCGAACACTGTGTGTTCACAGTGTGCTCAATAAATACTGGTTGAATTGAATTCTCTAAACCATACTAATTATTCATTCAGCTCAAGTCCCTGCGTCTATGTAGAATGATGGATTTCCAGACACCAGACTGAGGGTCAATTCAAATCTCTTGAGAGCCTATTGGATCTACAGTTATACAGCACTTTCTCCTCTCCCCGTTGGTAAATAGAGGGCACAGGATTATGCTGCCTGAGATTTCTAGACAGCTGCCCTGCATTTTATGCCCTCCTTAGAATTAGTGCTGGTGGCAGCCATGAAAATAAGCCCACTTCTTTCTCAATTCTGTCAACAAAAGGGCCAATGAATGTCAAATTAATGACTCATTGAAAGTCCATTGCATCCTGTTTCTCTGACTTCTTGGAGGAAGTAGACCCCAAGATTTCCGAGAACACTCTTAGCAATTTCTCTACCAAGCGCTCCGTTTAGATGTTTGCAAGAGTGACAATGTCTCCATGATTGTGAGTTTCGAAGATGTCCCCGTGTGTGATATTGAAACATGGTCATGCTTTGTTTCTAGTGTGAAGTGAAAAGAGTGGGTAGCTGGGGGTAGTGCTATGGTTCTCCACCTTTTTACTTGTTCTTACATAATATGATCATGTGGGCACTAACACAAAAGATTTCCTATGTAACAGAAGAAGACACTTCTAATCTTTGGGATCAATTTTAATACTCCATCAAATAGGCAAATAGGCTAGCCAAACAGCTGTGCCATATGTATGGGGCACAAAAGTAGTAGAGAAACTGCACAAGTCATAGCGCATTGACGTGCTGCCATTGAGATGCGCTCAATGAATCACGATGTGCCATGGGGACACGCGGCCACTTCCAGGACGCCAGAATCTTCCCGGTGTTGGCTAATTCCACACAAAAGGTCTGACCTGATTAAGTATATTCCTCAAACTGTGGGTTTCCCATTCCTGTTTATAGTGCAATGGACTGTGAGTACCAAAGTTTAGTTTGTCGTAATGAAGTTTGAGATAGGATGTTTGTACAAATAATTCAAATGAGACAAGAAACCACTTTGAGGGAAGCTGATAGATCCTTTGACTTTATACGTCTTGTAGTTAAATATCTCTGTAATGTACCATGGTTGCACGATCCTGCATATCTCACTAATATTTTTGGTAAATTCAATAAAATCATACAGTAGTGTACAGTAACGATGTCACTGGGTTTATAACTGCAGAAAGTGTCAGAGATTAAACTGAGCCAAGTGGGGCATCACTATGAGAAATAAATTAGATTTACTGTGTTGAAGCTCAATGAACCCCTACCAGAGACAAGAACTAAGTTATATAAAACTTTGTAAAAGGTCATAAACTATCTAGGATAGTTTATTGGTTATCAAAAGTTACAATACAATTAAAATGTATTTTCTTCAAACTAGTGTATTATCTGAGTAGTCCATTCATTCATGCTCTCCACATAGAATAACCGCCAATTAAAGATGACAGCAGTTATTAGATATTGTTAATGATTCCGTTTTGAAAGTCACAAGATACTCATTCCTTTTCCAAGCTTCTAGAACAGTTAATTAAAGAGCATTGTTAGATTTCAGGCAAGCTATTTCTAAAAAAAAAAAAAAAAAGTATGTTTTGTGATTTCTATTCTGTGTAATTAGGATTTCCTCAATATGCCTTCAAAACAAAATACAGAGGTTGGTTGGCTAATGTGAGATTCAAACTGTTATCCACAACCTCTGATTTAAAGTTATTATGTTTGGGGCACCTTGGGTGGCTTAGTTGGTTAAGCATCCAACTCTTGATTTTGGCTCAGATCATGATCCTATGGTTTGTGAATTCAAGCCTGCATCAGGCTCTATGGAACCTGTTTGGAATTCTCTCTCTTTCCCTCTCACTTTGCCCCTCCCTTGATCACGCTCTCTTTCCCTCAAAATTAAAAACCAATTAAAAAGAAATAAAGTTATTATGTTCATCAAAACAGCCTCTTTTTTGACTGATTGAGTTGATAACAAATGGCATAAATTTGAAGTTAAAATTTAAGCCAATCAAGTATTGCTTATATTATAATTCTGACCAAGAATTTAAATTCTATAAAAAGTATTTATTGCTAATAAAAACTTTTGTTAAACAGTAGAATAAACTTCGGTTATGGAGTCTTTTGAGGTTCTAGGACCCTAACTATGTCACTTTGGGGCACTTTCTGTATAAATAATTGTCATTTAACAAGAAGATCTGCAGAATTCTAAAACTTCATGCTAAAGTGACACATTCAAGACCCACACAACAGTTTACATTGGACACAACACTTCCGTATTCCTCATTTCATGTCATCTTCAGAACAATCCTATGGCACCAAAAATAGCCTTTTAGAGCCGGATGGACAGTGGACCCAAGAGTTGGGTTGTGTTACTTCAGACCAGGTGGTCAGACGCCAGTGGATTCAGGCAGGCAAGACAAATGGAGCATAAACAGGAATCATTGAGCCAACGGACTCCCTGACTTTCGTAAGTATCTTGAGGGCTACACTGTGGGCACAGCCAGGAATAATGAAACCAAGGAAAGGGGAATCTTTCTTGGAGGGTGTCACTGTGAACGAAAGCAAGCCAGAGAGACACACGGAAGAAAGCCACTAGGAGTCTTCACGGATGAACCCACTCAGAACTAATCACATTGAGGTGGTTTCTCTTGTTAAGGGACCCATCAAAGGGTTTCACCGAGAGCCAGGGAAGCTGCATGGTCTCTTGCTGAAGAGCACACAGCAGCAGAATTTCGACATAGCGAAGGCAAACTATGTGAAGGAAATGTTTAAAACCTCCTGGTACAACACATCTATCTTAACGCTGAAACACTGCAGAGGAGGCTGGACGAGAAGGCTGAGGTGTAAGAGGGAAGAGACTCAGTAGGCAGAATCACAAAACTGTACGCAATCAACATTTCTTGGGTACCTGTTTTTGTGTATAATATCCTTTGAACTTTCCATCAGCCCTATGGAAAAAGTAAGCCTCAAGTAGTCTCAGTTCCTCCTTCAGTATCACATGACCATCAGACACCTTGCATGAGATTTGAACTAGGATCTTGTGACTGATTGCATGCAGGAGTCTTTCCAGTTCACTCAGCACTTTTGTGATATGTTGGAGGAATATCTGTAATGACTTGTAATGCCTATGCAGAAAAGAGTTAACTAAGACTGCTCTCCTCCGGAAGACCTACTTGGCAAGGTTGGCCATTGGCTGACATCGGCAATTCAGTGATAAACCCCCTTCCCTAGACTGATACAAATTGTCTCTGAAATGATACAAGGGGCTGGCTATGCCCAAACTGTGTCAACGGCGGGGTGGGGGGGTGGGGGAGGTTGTTGGGTCGCCTGGGTGGCTCAGTCAGTTAGACAATGGGGCTTGTCTAACTGGACACCTGCTGCAAAGTCTAGAATTCAGTCTCCTGTCTACATGACCATCCCTCAGTACAAACCTTGAACACAGAGTCTTTAATGAGCTTCCCTGGTAGACTGTATTTCACACGTGTTGTCTCAAGGCATAGCTGGAGAATTAATGCATTCTGTGTGACTTTGCTGAGAACCCCCGGAAGCTTGTGGTTGGCTTCCTCTGGACTTTGCCCCAGGCTCCTTTTCTCTTTCCTGATTTGACTTTGCCTCCTTTTGCTGTAACAAAGCCTCACCATGAGTACCACCAGTCTCTGTGTACCTCCCAACAAATCACTGAACCAAGAGGTGGCCCCAGGGACACCCGACCTAATGCCACAAAAATAGTAGTGAAGATTGCAAATCATGGCAATTCTATGTTTTCGTATTTCATTATGGATTCAGAGAATACTTGCACAGAGAGTTAATGATGCATCAAGTGATAGAAGGCTTACAATGAGGAAGGACAGTGTTTTGCTTACCTCTTGCCTATACCCCAGTTTTATTCCCTCCAGGGGGCCATTTCCAACTCCTTCTGACATTTATTTTTTCCTTTGTATGGGAGAGAGAGAGCATGCGCACATGTGCACATATGTGAGTGGGGGTGGGTTAAAGAGAGAGGGAGAGAGACAGAATCCCGAAGAGGCACTGTGCTAACAGCACAGTGCTCAATATGGGAGCTCGATCCCACAAACCGAGATCATGACCTGAGCCAAAATCAAGGGTCAGTCACTTAACCAACTGAGCCACCCAGGTGCCCATCTTCTGACTTTTATATCCATGTTGATACATATGGTTATAATTAAAATTTCTTGATTTTTCAAGTCTAGGTATATCTATTGCCTTCCTACTATGGAAAATAAGGACCTTGCTATCTAATGACCACCTCTCCTCCAACACACTCACACGAACTTCTCTTCCTCCATCCTTGTAGTATGTGGTTTTTTTTTGGGGGGGGGAGGCATGGTTTTTTGTCAAATAGAAATCAATATTCAGTGTTTGCATTATTCTGATTACCTATTATTCACAGCTGAGACACAAATGTACTGTGATTCTTCTCCCTCCTTCTGCCACTCTTTAGAAAATGTCCTGGAGATAATTACTGTATATTTTTGTTTGTGTTACAACCACCTCTTCCTCTAAACTCTGCCAAAATTTTAAAACTCCTCCCAGCAAAGCAAACACATAAGGTAATCTGTCCTTTCATTTCTTTCCCCTGACATATCCCTTTAGGGTTCTCTGTCCTCTCCTGCTATAGATGTGTCACCTGTAATTCTCTTTGCCTCTCTCCTGGGTTGGATGCCCCGCGTTAGAGTTCTCATATGTTTCCCTTTCCTGGTTTGATGAAGCACATTCTCCAGAAGCTTCTTAGAACTGGGACAGGAAGTGAAATGTTTGAGACGTGCATGTCAAGAAATGTCTTTATCCTACCCTCACTCTTTTTAAAAATTTTAAAAATATTTTTGAGAGAGACAGACAGAGAGCAAGCAGGAGAGGGGGAGAGAGAGAGGAAGACACAGAATCTGAAGCAGGCTCCAGGCTCTGAGCTGTCAGCACAGAGCCCAATGTGGGACTCAAACCCATGAACCATGAGATCATGACCTGAGCCGAAGTCAGATGCTTAACCAACTGAGCTACCCAGATGCCCTTCTACACTCACTCTTGATTAATAGTTGGGCTGGACAGAGAATTCCAAATTGGTCATCATTTCTCCTCAGAATTGTGAAAGCATTTCCCCCCTGCTTTCCAGTTTCTAGCGTTTCTTTTTTTTTTTTTTTTTTCTAGGAGAGAGAGAGAGACAGCGTGAGCAGGAGGGTCAGAGAGAGAGGGAGTCACAGACTGAAACAGGCTCAGGCTCTGAGCTGGCAGTCAGCACAGAGCCCGACGTGGGGCTCGAACCCACGAACTGCGAGATCATGACCTAAGTGAAAGTCGGACGCTTAACGGACTAAGCCACCCAGGCGCCTCAGTTTCTAGCGTTTCTGATTGGGGTTGCCAGAGGTCTACTGGTTTCCAGATTCTAGGATCTTATCTTTTCCTCAAGTGTCTAAAAGTTCACAATGACGTGCCTTCATGTCACTGTTCTGTGAACTCAGAGGGCCCTTTCCAGTAGGGAAGCTCATGGCCCAAGACATTTTCTTGTACAATTTTGAAATTTTTCTTATTCTCTTTGTTGTCTTTCTCCAGAACACCTATTAAAATAGTCCTATTTCTTGGATTGCTGCTCTCATTTTTTGTATTTTTCTATATCTTTGTCTTTTTGGTTCATTTTGATGGGATTTCTTCCACTTTGTCTTTCCATCTTTTGTTGAGCTTTTAAGTTATAGCAATTTGGATTTTTCCATTTACTCATTCTTTTTCCCTTTAGGGATGCAATGTCACATGCCTCTGGTGATTGGTCTGAGATATTTTCTTCTCATTTATTTTTTTCTGCTCCTTTGTTACTAAAACTGTTTTTTAGGGAGAAAACTTTCCTCCAAGGCCTGGTGATTCCAATGATCTATTTGTATTTATGAGCAAGAACCAAAAAAGCTGATTATGTACATAGTTGGAGCTCGCTGACCAACGGCCTTCACCACTGGGCTAATAGGTGAGACTTGGCCATTTGTTGTAGAACCTGAGTGTCAGTGTTACATTGAGTCTTTTCTCCTGGATCAGTCAGCTTCTTGATGAGGGGATCCTCCTGCCTGAGGGATGTAATCCTGGATGCTAGCATTGGGGAAGCCTAGGAAGGAAGGAAACCGAGGAATCTCACCTTCAAATACGAAGGTTTTCACTCACTCCCCATTTTCAAATGCTTGTGCTCTATCGGAAAAAACTACACTAGTAACTCAAACAGAGGAGAATCAATATAAAGAGATGTTAACTAGTAAAAAGTGGTTAATTACTGAAAAAGGGAGGGGAGGAACCTCTAAGTTCCAGAGGTAGCCAAAAAAAAAAGAAAAAATAACAAAGGCAATGATTTCCTTCAGACTATTTGAGTTAAGGGAGAGTGAGCCAGAGAGGAAATGAGAGTAGCAGCCAGGAGAGGCACACCACTTCCTGATCCCCATCACACACACAAGGCTGTGATCGGATCCCCTCCAAGAGGGCATGACTACTACAGGAACACGTAGCCTCCCTGTAACAAAGAGACCGCCAGAGGACACCCGGCAGCGCGGATCCGTAGAAGTGGCCTGCCACAGCAGAAGTGTGGCTGGGCTGAATTGCTGTGGAAATGGCCACATGCGGAGATGGTTACCCGAGGCCCTAGCTGGAGCCACTACGGAAGTGACTGCTGGGCGGGAGAGCACAAGCAGAGTGAGGCTGGAGCTGATCATGAGGGTCACAGAGGTGAACACCATCGGGCCCCCCCTCACCAATCCATGGGCCTCCCCACTAAATAAAATGGTCGAGAAACAGAACCAGAAGGAAAGCAAGCATCTTCCTGCTGCCCTCACCTTGCACAGACACTCTAGAAGCTTCTACTGGCAAAGCCTAACGTTGATCCAGTTGGCAAAAAAGAAACGCTCACAGGGGTCAATTCCAGCATCACAAATCAGGGCAAAGAAGGGTTGATTTGGAAGTGAGAGACAATAAATGGATCACAGGTGCACCTGCCCTGTGCTAGCTTGGTGTCTGGGTTTAGCTTCTCTTTGTCAATGCATAGAGCAGGAATCTTCTGTCTCCTGTGGTGGGAGAGGGAAGGGGAACTGCGAGCTGATGGCTACTTGTATAGATGGCGAATCAATCCTTTTTATCAGCCACATCCCTCATCCCTAAGCTCACAGGTTCCTGGGACTTCTGATCTCCAAGCCTCTGAGGCTCACTTGAGCAAACTGGTTTCTCATTGTCACTTCTCCTGCGGCACATGGAGATTCCTACCTCCTCCACACTGCCCATCATTTACTGCCTGTCTGTCCTATTTATGACTCCCAATATCCTGTTGCCATCTCCCTTCTAGTGTTGTGTTTTCTCCTACTTTTCTTTGTTCCTGTAGATTTAAGACTTTTACCCAAATCTGTTTCCTGTCATTTTATTAGAATCGCAGATGGGATATAGATAACGTCCTTCGATTGCCTACATTTAAAACACCGATCTTTGATGGAAAATACAAATATTTATTTGTGAATTAAAGATGCTAGTTGGATTAAGCAGTGATTCATAATGAATAGTTTTTCATTTGGAAGACATTGAATTTACACCCACGGGCATGTGCTTGAAAACTTACTCTGCAACAATCAAAGACCAGTTTCAGAAACATAGGCGTGGAGATCAAATTATGGTATTTGTTGAAAATACACATTCTTAAATCCACCCTAGAGTGGATGCATCAGGCTTTTGAGGTTGAGCCAAAGAATTTCCCAGATAATCAACCGTGTGAGAAGCTTGAGAAGCAGTATTCTATTTCGTATTATTCATAAGTCACAGAATATTTTGACTTAGCATTTTGATGAAAAGCAACGTTTTATTGGGGGAATAAAAGACCATTAAAATGTGCCTCTCAAATAAGTAATACCTTGTTTGTTTGCTCTCGATTTCGCCATACCTGCATGAGCCTCGCTGGTTGGTATAAACAGCCCTAAATAGAAAGACCATCATTCACCTGTTGTTTGCTACCTGAAGTCGAAAAACTTCAACTTCCTTAGAAGAGTCTCAGGATTCACAGAGTCCTAGGGACCAGATCCACGGACTCAAACACCTGACAGTGACAACAAATGACAAGAGCTACCCCCATTAGACTCTGGATGAAAATGAATGTGTCCTCCAAGGCCTTGAGGAGCGAAATCGATTATGCAAAGCGAAACTGTACATTAGTCTTTTGTTCCATCCCTAATCTCTAGCTGACTGTAAAGTGGGAAGTCAGCCTTCAGCAGTTCCAGGAAAGCCCGAAGCAGGTGATGAGCAACAGCCACACTCCGTCCTCCCGCCATGCAGTGGAGGGTTTTGCTCTGTACCAAGAAATATGGCACCCAGCACACTCTGTTTCTCCTTTTCTGTTACAGATGAGAACACTAACGCTCTTTCAGATTATGAAAACAACCTGCACTGATGGAAGACAACTTAGAAAACTGAGAAAAATTGAGAATAATATAAAGTTGACCATAATCCCAAGAGATACACAGGGTTAATGTGTTCGTATATTTGCATCTTGTCTCTTTTCTGCCTTACTATTTTTTTACTTGGTTGAAAAAAGGCCTTTTGGCCACGTGTGAACCTTGTTTTTTTCCCACTTATCATTTGTAAGCATATCTCCACATGACTAACGTTCTTTATAAACACTTTTAAAGGTTGTATAACATTAATTTTATATCTATACATTCATTTAGCTGCTCCCCAACTGCTGGATATTTATGTTGTTTCTGACTTTTTGCTGTTACAAATAGCATACCATGAGGCTTTGTGTATAAATTTTGGTCCACATTTCTAGCTTCTTCCTAAGGATGCATTCCTAGAAAGCATGAATATTTTAAGGCTCTTGGTAATTATCATACTATTTTCCAGAAAATTCATCTCATTACATACTCCTACCAGCAAGGAAGGAGAATGTTCCCCTCACTATAGGTTCAGTGGGTCTGGAGATTATAAATTCCTTCTTCATCAAAATGACATATGCTTATTGTTTTAAGAAATAAATATTATCAAAAGACAGAATAAAAAGTCCCCTGACCCACTGTGCTCTGATTTCCTGTCCACAGTCCAGGGACAACACACTGTCAACTTTTTTAGCTATTGTTTTAGGTGCTTACCTCTCGTAATATGTTTATCCCACCATTTCAAAATTGTGGACATCATCTAGTCACTTACTTCTGCAACAGATTGGGATTTAGGTCATTTTCATTACTCCCTGTTTCCCCACATGTCATTCCCTCATCCCCGCAATAACCTTATATCACTGTTTTGTTTAGCCAATTAGAGTGTTATGATTAATATAATAAATTAATATTATAAATGCTATTCAGGAGGCCAGTGTTGTATATTGATATTACGTCTACCTTCCTACCCCTTTTGCTTTTTGCTCTAATTGTCCTTTTCTCTTTGCATTGCCTTCTTTTGGTATCATTCACATTCATTTTATTTTTAAGTTTGTTTACTTATTTTTGAGGGAGAGAAAGAGAGCGCAAGCAGGGGAGCAGCAGAGAGAGAGGGAGAGGGAATCAGAAGCAGGCTCCAAGCTCTGAGCTGTCAGCACAGAGCCCGATGCAAGGGTCAAACTCACAAACCTGTGCTGAAGTCAGACACTCAGCTGACTGAGCCACCCAGGAGCCCCCTCCCCCCCTTTTTAAAGTAGACTCCCCACCCAGCTAGAGCCCAACATGGGGCTAAACCACAACCCCAAAATCTAGATCTGAGCTGAGCTGAAATCAAGATTTAGACACTCAACGGACTAAACCACCAGGCACCCCCACAGTTTTCTAAAATGTACCATTACATCAGGTATTCTGTTGAGTCTCTTATTTTCCTGGAGAACTTCCTGCCAAAAGTCTTCATATTTCTCCTTCAAGATGGGCCAGGAATGAAATTGTTCTCTAAACTGACTTTTAAAGAGTCCTCTAGTTCTTAATTCTCCAAGTTTCTTCTTTCCTTTGTAGTAAATGCCGGAGTTTGTAAGCTGAGGGGTGCCGCAGGCCAGCCGGCTCTCACCTGTCTGCATCTTACGGTGGCACTGTGAGCACATTAAAGCTTTGCTCCATCAGAAACTACTCTTCAAGAATTTTGTTGAGATTCCTCAGCGTCTATAGCCCAGTGGTTCTCAACTGGAGGCAAATTTCCCTCCAGGGGGACATTTGGCAATCCCTGTAGACATTTCTTAATAATGATTACTTATTTATTTTGAGAGAGAAAGAGAGTAGGGGAGAATCAGAGAGAGAGAATCCCAAGCAGGCTCCATGCTCAGCACACAGCCCAACGTGGGGCTCAATCCCACTACCATGAGATCATGACCTGAGCCAAAATCAGAAGCTGGGTGCTCAACGGACTGAGCCACCCAGGCGCCCTCTGCAGACATTTTTGATTTTCATAACTAGAAAGGGGGATTCCTACTGGCTTCTAGCGGGTAGGGACCAAGGATGCTGTTCAACATCCTGCAATGCACACAACAGCTGCTACAACCCAGAATTATTATCATTTTAGGAGCATAAAGGGGACATCGACCTATACATTTAAATTGATATGTTTATATCATTCAATCTTTTGGAAATTCAGCTTATTCATTCATCAAATGGGATTGATACTTGGGACTATCTTAGGATTAGTAGGGCTAAAGGAGATGATTTATGAAAAGAATCCAAAGCATAAAAATTCCTTGAAACTATCAGCAGTTAGGAGTGCCCGGGTGGCTCAGTCGGTACAACATATCTTGATCTTGGGGTTGTGAGTTTGAGCCCCACAGTGGGTGTAGAGATTACTTAAAAATAAAATCTTTAGGGGCGCCTGGGTGGCTTAGTCAGTTAAGCGCCCGACTCTCACTTAGGTCATGATCTCGCGGTTCATAGAGCCCCGCGTCGGGCTCTATGCTGACTGCCAGCTCAGAGCCTGGAGCCTGATTCGGAGTCTGTGTCTCCCTCTCTCTCTGACCCTCCCCTGCTCACGCTGTCTCTCTCTCTCCTAGAAATAAATAAAAATATTTTTAAAAAAATAAATAATAAAATAAAATCTTTAAAAGAAACTATCAGAAGTTATAATTTAAAATTTTTGAATAGTTTGACATTTTTAAAAAATGTTATCTCACTGGGGCTCTTGGGTGGCTCCGCTGGTTAAGCATGTGACTCTTGGTTTCGGCTTGGGTCATGATCTCACGGTTGGTGAGTTCCACTGATGGTGCAGAGGCTGCTTGGTGTTCCCTCTCTCTCCGTCTCTCTCTGCCCTTCCCCTGCTCACACACACAAACTCTCTCTCTCGAAAATAAATACATAAAACTTTTTTTTAAAGTTTTAAAAAATGTTATCTTACACTTCTTTGTACTGACAATGCTAAAATGTTTTTATAAGCTTATTTTGCATTGGCTGTCACTCTACTGTGATTTATGTTCAACTCCTTTATTCAAATTAATTAACATTCTATGTTTTGGGGGGGCACCTGGGTGGCTCAGTCAGTTAAGCGTCCTACTTCGGCTCAGGTTATGATCTCACGGTTCTTGGGTTCGATCCCCACGTCGGGCTCTGTGCTGACAGCTCAGAGCCTGGAACCTGCTTCAGATTCTGTGTCTCCTTTTCTCTCTGCCCCTCCTCCGCTCACACTCTGTCTCACTCTGTCTTTCAAAAATAAATATATGTAAATTTTTTTTAATTCAAAACATTCTGTTTTTTTAATAACTCAAGGACTGTGACAGCACCAGCTTGTGACTAGAAAATAAAGTCACATTTACTTTAATATGCAATGTGTCACTCTGAATTGCCACATCTCAAATTAACAAGAGATTCACTGTGTCACGGGGTTAATCTTGCCTAGTACGCCCAGTGAATCTGGAGTGATTGAAATGCCTGTACTCGGCACGTGCTGCCCCCTGCTGGGAGAGCAGGAACTTGCACTCAGCCCACACCAGGGGCTGCACCCTAGGGCTGTGCCCTTGCCCTTCCTCCTGATGACTCTTCCCACTGGTTACACACACCATTCAGTGCCTGAAGGTGGTCACTGGTATGCCGGGTAACAGGATAAACCCCAGGAGTCCCACGGAGGTGGAGACCAGCTGGACAAGCCCTTCTATCTGTCCAGGACTCTTGTTCTCACTCGCTCTGGTACAGAAATTGGCCAACCCTTGTAGGTGGTGATGGATACTCAAGACACGATGATGACCTCAGTATTCAAGTCAATGAGGACTGTTCCACAGGGAAACTGCCGATAGTCCGAGTGGGTCAGCTGTTTAATGCTAGGGGTACGCTCAGTGGTTTTCTATATAAGGCGTACTAAGCATTTGCTAGGTGCTCGATGCCGCATTCAGTACATGAATTGTTTCATCCTGATTCCTCCTCACATTTAAGGAGTTGAGCATGTTATTATTATAATTCCCATTTACAGACAAAGCTTAGAGAGAGGTCGGTGATTTGCCAAAAGACATAGAGCCACGGATCAAATGTAGAACTGTCAGTCGTCAGCCCCTCATTCTGCACAACTAAGGTATTCCTTTTTTCAGATCTGCATGTACTATAGTCATTTCCTCCAAGGTGCACTTGGACAGACTAGGTAGTGTCCAGAACAGACCCTGTCCTCTCTTGAAGGCACGTTTACCCCTAGAAGCCTCTATATTTAATTTCTTCAAGTTGGCCTCAGTCGGAACCATCCAAGTCCATCAGCACGTGTTTGAATTTTTGAAAGCCACCATGAGGGAAAGGGAGGGTTCAAGGACCTAATCTTTTTCTCACAAGAGTAAACTCTCCCATACTTAATAAACCCCATACTTACGTGAATTAACACATGCACAGGAAGATAGGAGGGAGGTCCAAGCATGCATGGGTATGATGGGGAAGGATTGCAGTTAACTGTCCTCCCAAAGTTGCCGGAGCCCCACCCCTCCCAAGCCAGTCATGTCCCATTACATGAGCTCACGAACACTCTGTGCATATCGTGTGTTGCTTTTAGAAATCATCATTTTACTGTTTGTCAAGGGGTAATGATTTCCAAATGTCAATCTTCCTGGGGAGCGAGTAGAAACAGACAAGCTCAATGGGCTCCATGTCTGCCTGGGTTTGCTATTTTAGCATCTTTAGACTCTACATCAGAAATGAGAAACAAACTTGGGTGGCCGGGGTGGCTCAGTCGGTTGGGTGTCCGACTTTGGCTCATGTCAGGATCTCACAGCCCATGGGTTCACGCCCCACGTTGGGCTCTGTGCTGACAGCTCAGAGCCTGGAGCCTGCTTCGGATTCTGTCTCTTTCTCTCTCTCTCTGCCCCTCTCCCACTCATGCTCTCTCTCTCTCAAAAATAAAGTTTAAAAAATTTTTTTTAAAAACAAGAAGAAAGAAACAAAAGAAAGCAAACATTTTCCACAGGACCCGTACACTTCTTCCTGCACTTCTCTGGCGTCCCTTGACCTTCCTCCTGACTGGTTCCTAAGAGCCCAGTCACTTTTCTTCTTCTGACTCTTTCATCGATAGTGCTATAGACTAAATATTTTCCCTCCCTCCATCCCCACATTCATCTGTTGAAATCTAACCTTCAGTGTGATAGTATTAAAGGTCAGACCTTTGGGAAGTAATTAGGGAACAAAGAAGGAGCCCTCACAAGTGGGATTAGTGCTCTTATGAGAAGAGGCCAGCGAGCTAGCTCCCACCTTCCACCCTGCGAGGATACAATGAGAAGCTGACTGTTCCCAACCCAAGAGGGGGCACTCGCCAGGGCCTGACAGTACCAGCACCCAGATCTTGGGCTTCCAGTCTCTAGAATTGTGAGAAATAAATTCTCATTGTCTATAAGCTACTTGGACATAGCAGTACAAGCTAGGAAAATACCACTCAGCAGATACATTAGGAAAATGCTCTCCCTGGTGATTTTTACGTCTGGTACGGAAGGGAGGCCTGGATTAAGCTCTCCATGTGGATGAAGCTCCCAGCTCACCTCTCCAATCTTGCAGTTGAAGCACGGGGTCGGCGTTGAGATCTTTGGCAAAGGAAAAGGTAATTTCAAGGCCTTTAGCATCACTGTTTGAGGCAGAAGGCTCTGGGGCTAGTTTAAATCCTGTCTGCACTTGTTAGCTCCAGCCTGCGTCTGGTCAAGTTACTTCCCTCGCTGGTCACAGGGGTTGGAAATACCTGCCCCACGGGGTTGTCCTGAGGACTGAAGACAGTAGTGCACGCGGGGAGCTTAGATCGGGGGCTGGTGATCAAACATGGGCTGCAGCACCTGGCCCCAGCAGGTGCCTACATTCTTGCCATTAATGTCGCCATTATCCACCGACTGACTCACGTTTCTTGTCGTGACTGCGAACAGTCTCCAGGTCTGGGGGGTCTGTGTCTACCCTCCCAGAAAAGTACAAAAACCCAAACCTCCATCGACTATCTCTACAGCTCAATCTAAGTGTGGCCCAGGAGACAAAAAGCTCTGTAACTTTAAGCCTTAGTTAATAATAGAGCTTAAAGCGGGGCGCCTGGGTGGCTCAGTCAGTTAAGCGTCCGCCTCTTGATTTCAGCTCAGGTCATGATCTCACAGTTTGTGGGTTTGAGCCCCCAGTGGGAGTTTCTGTGCTGACAGCTCGGAGCCTGCTTGGGATTCTCTCCCTTCTCTCTCTGCCTCTCCCTCACTTGTGCACGTGCGTGTGCGTGCTCACGCATGCTCTCTGTCTAAATAAAAACATTAAAAAAATAACAGAACTCGGGGTGCCTGGGTGGCTCAGTCGGTTAAGCATCCGACTTCTCAGGTCATGATCTCATGGTTCGTGGGTTCGAGCCCCGCGTCGGTCTCTGTGCTGACAGCTAGCTCAGCCTGGAGCCTGTTTCAGATTCTGTGTCTCCCAATCACTTCTCAGCCTTTTGGCTAAGATCAAATGTAGATTCTGTGAGAGACTCAAGAGAGATTCCCTCTCTCTGTAACCCTCCCCTGCTCATGCTGTCCCTCTCTCAGAAATAAATTTTTTAAAAAAGTAAAAAAATAACATAACTTAATGTGATTACAAGAATCCATATCATTTTAAAGTTTATAAATTCTTGACTTCATTAGGTCTTGTATCTTTTTTTTTTCTCTTAAAAGCAAAAACGCAGAACCAGAAGGATGGGGTGTTTGGAAGAGATTTCCTTCACAGCGAGAGTCCCACATGTGCCCAAGGAAAATCAGAGTTCGTGCGAATAATGAAGCTCTCCCGGCACCCTGGCCATGGGCACCTCACTTCATGCAGAATTAAGCTGCCTTTGGCCAGAATTGGCTATATTTCTATTTCACTCTGACCTGAGAGTGAACTAATGTTCTGCCTTCGGTTTATAATGATTACTCTAAGCCTCCGTGATGAACTTCTTCCTCAACTCTTAAGAAAGAAGGAACAAGGGGGGCGCCTGGGTGGCTTAGTCGGTTAAGCGTCCGACTTTCACTTAGGTCATGATCTCGCAGTTCATGGGTTCGAGCCCCGCGTCGGGCTCTGTGCTGGCTGCCAGCTCAGAGCCTGGAGCCTGTTTCAGTCTGTGACTCCCTCTCTCTGACCCTCCCCTGCTCATGCTGTCTCTCTCTCTCCTAAAAATAAATAAAACATTAAAAAAAAAAATTTAAAAAAAAAAGAAAGAAGGAACAGGGGCGCCCAGGTGGATTAGTCGGTTGGGCGTCCGACTTTCACTCAGGTCATGATCTCGCGGTTCATAAGTTCTAGCCCTGCGTCGGGCTCTGTGCTGACTGCCAGCTCAGAGCCTGGAGCCTGTTTCAGAGTCTGTCACTCCCTCTCTCTGACCCTCCCCTGCTCATGCTGTCTCTCTCTCCCTCTCTCCTAGAAATCAATAAAACATTAAAAAAATTAAAAAAAAAAAAAAAGAAAGAAAGAAAGAAGGAACAGCCATTCGGACCGAGTCAGGGTGACCTGGCAGTTTTAAACTTGGGAGGAGGTCCATCTAATTGTAAGTCACTGCAGACACTGACAGAGTTTGTTATATCTTTGTACCCCCACAGCCCTGCCACTTGAGGTCTGGTATATAACAACCACTAAATACAATTCCCATTTAATCCTTGTCTCTCTCTCTCTCACTTTTAGAAACAAGAGAAAGTATGAAAGAACCTGAATAAGTTTGGGATGTTTAAAGTGATGTTGTAACAGTTACATTGACTGGGGGCTCAGTGGGTTAGGTGTCTCTTCATTTCAGTGCAGGTCATGACCTCGCGGTTCTGGAGTTTGAGCCCCACATAGGGCTCTGAGTTGACATGGCAGAGCATGCTTGGAATTCTCTCTCTCACCCTCTCTCTCTGCTCCTCTTCCTCTCGTTCTCTCTGTCTCTCTCAAAATAAATAAATAAACTTTTAAAAAAGTTACATTGAGCCAAATTTTTACTAATAATGAAGTGGAGGTATGCTACAAATATAGGAACATGGAAGATACCATAATGGATTTAAAACGAATTGGGACGCCTCAGTGGCTCTTTCAGTAGAGCAGTCGGACTTAAGCTTGGGTCATGATCTCACGGTTTGTGGGTTCGAGGCCCATGTCGGGCTCTGTGCTGACAGCTTAGAGCCTGGAGCCTGCTTCAGATGCTGTGTCTCCCTCTCTCTCTGCCCCTCCCCCACTCGCTCTCTATCTCTTTCTCTCAAAAATAAATAAACATTTTGGGGCGCCTGAGTGGCTTAGTCGGTTAAGCGTCCGACTTTCGCTTGGGTCATGATCTCGCGGTTCGTGGGTTCGAGCCCCGCGTCGGGCTCTGTGCTGACTGCCAACTCAGAGCCTGGAGCCTGTTTCAGTCTGTGACTCCCTCTCTCTTTGACCCTCCCCTGCTCACGCTGTCTCTCTCTCTCTCTCCTAGAAATAAATAAAATATTTTAATAAATAAATAAATAAACATTTTAAAAAGTTTTTTTTTAATGAAGTAAACACTAATGAATAGGCTGCTATCTTATTTATTTTGGCCTGTTAATGTATTCTATAAGCTTTTTTGGTGTCTGTCTGTTTGTTTGTTTAGAGAGAGACTGCAAGCCAGGGGGAGGGGCAGAGGGAGAGAGAGAGAGAATCTTAGGCAGGCTCCACACTCAGCATGGAGCCTGATACAAGGCTCAATTCCACAACCGTGGGATCATGGCCTGAGCCAAAATCAAGAGTTGGATGCTCAACCAACTGAGCCATCCTGGTGCCTCACCGTAAGCTTCTTTTGACCACATGCCTTCTGCTAAAGAAACTAAACCAACTCCCTTGATCCTGTGGTCTTGAAGAGGGTCTGACTAACTTAGGAGCGAGGCTCTCTCTGTGTGTGGTCCGCATGCCAGGTTTGCAGGAAGAGCTCCAGGCTTTGAGCAGAGACACCAGGAGGCCCTGAGGCAGATGAGGACAGAAAGCCAGGGCATTAGGACCCAGCAGCTCTGCGCTGTGGTTCGTGGTGCAGGGGTAGGAGGGGGCTTCGCAGAGATTGCTGGACCACCTTGCACGTTACAGCCTCGGAAGACTTAATCTTGAAGCCTGAAGTAGTTGAGTTCACGTCTTACGTTCCTCATTAGGCACTGAGATTCTTGAATCAGCGATGGTTCGCCAGTGCCTTCCCCCAGCTGCACCCCATCTCCTCCTTGCCGGGAGTGGACGCTTCACGAGGCCATGTTAGTGGGTTATCTTGCAGGATGGATGAAACAGAAGGAGAAGGAGAACTCGTTGCCTCCTCCCTCTGCCTCTGCCCGCCCCAGGTCCTCCCAGCTGTGGTGCTTGTGTTCCCCACTGGCCCGTGGAGCGAGCTCCCGTCGGAGATGCCACGTGTCGGAGACCTTAGCACTTTCTGCTGCCTCCTGGGTAAGGCATCAGGGCACCTCGGGCTGCCTCTCAGAACCAGGCATCCTGGGCTTTTCTCAACCTTCTCCCCGAGGTCTCTCCTTGAAAACAGCAGCACAGGGGCCGGCTATCCCTGTGCTACACAGAGGCCAGCCCAAGCTCTCACTGCCCCAGGAGAAAGTCTGTGCCCACACCTGTCCACCGCCCCACCGCCCCACGCTGTGACAGCGCAGCGAACAGGACCAGTCGACAGCCTTGGAACCTGGCTCTTAGACCTGCCTGGTTATGTCCCCCTGGGGTTCAGATCCCCAGAAGCAAAGCACGCACTGGGGGGCTTTGGTGGCCTATGCTCCATCCCCATCTGGCCCCGGGCCCTTGTCCCATGTATGCTCAGACCTCTGGATGTCACCTGCCCATCTTCCTGACCCTGAGGATTGACAACTGTGACATGTCTTGTCTGGTGCCCGTTCTTCCTGAACTCACCTCACCCTTCAGGCATTGTGACCTCCTGTGTTACTTACTTCCCCCTGCAGCCAGGGACCAGGTCCCGGCCCCTGTGCTCCTCTGCCCCATCTGCCTTCAGTCACTCTCCCTGGAGGAGCCTCAAGTCCTGATGTGGATCGCAGCTCGGCTGAGGACATCCCGATGGGCCCAAAGAACCAGGCCCAGACCGTGTGCATCAGTGGGTTGACATGGGAATTCCAGACTGGGACTGAAGAATCAGATCTTCTTCATTTTGGGGACCTCTATCTTTTGTGCTCTGAGTGGATCTGTTAATAGTTATTTGGTGAGTGGGTGTGCAAATGAATGAGCAAACCCAAGAGGGCTCCCCAGTAGAAGTCCACTAGACTCTCTCTCCTTGCCATGTCCAGTTCAGCATTCTCATCAGCGAGCTGCCTTGTACCAACACCCAGTAAATGTGCTGTGGAGGATCGGACTGTCAAATTGCAACTTACAGGATGTGAGTTTATTAATACCATGCTTCACTAATTCTAACAGGCACATGTTAAATGTCCGAGCTCAGATGCATCGCGCCATCAGTGGCACATCACGATTTAATTGGGAGTGCCTCTTTCTTCTTCACAGGAAATGTTTTTTAATGGTGCACTTTACAATGAGAAGAGCCTTGGGTTTGATGAAATATGGTATATCGGCTACTGTCATCCAAATAGAAGCCTATCAATGGGATGGGAAAGAATGGAAGGACGCTCGCAAGACGGTATTTGGTTGTGATAAACAGCACAGTCTTGCACTTAAGTTCAAAAAATCAATTGCACAAGTAAAAGACGAAGACAACTTGGCTGAAATTCAGTTCCCATCACAGTGGCAGGAATGGGTTTGAACAGACTGCGAAGAGTCAATAACGATGTGGCTGCCCCAAAAGCTAATGCAACTGCAAGCTGCATAAATAGAAACATAGTGTCCCGAAAAGGCAGAGAGATCTCACTGCACTTTTCTTGGATCAGATTGATTCGGAGATGTTTTATTGGTGTATTTTGAGAGGCACAGTCATAAGCTGGGGCATATACGTTTATTGAAATTGTTCTTTTGAGTTAAGACATACATCCATACTGACAGATGATTTTATAAGAAAGTGCTGAGTAAGTGTATTATTGAATTTACCTTTTTTTTTTTTTAAAAAAGGCACTTTTTTATTATTATTTTTAAGAGAGAGAGTGTGTGAGCAGTGGAGGGAGGCAGAGAGAGAATCTTAAGCAGGTTCCATGCTTAGCATGGAACCCAACGCAGGGCTCGATCCTACCATCCTGGGATCAGAACGTGAGTGGAAATCAAGATTCAGAAGCTCAACCAACAAAGCCACCCAGACTCCCTTTATTGAATTTATCTTAAGGAAAGTGTTAGATGCGTTCTTCTTTAGGAGGACTCAGAAAATTTTCTTTCATTTGCAAATCCAGGAAGGGCTGTGTTTTCTGTTCACTCTGATGGGCACTGAATCATGTAAGTCTCCATGTTTCCCTTTTTGATTTGGTTGCCAGTAAGCTCAAATGGCAAATATAGGGCCTGTGCCTAGCCAACTTCAGAGAACCGTATGGCCTACATCTATGCACTACATTGACGTTGGGTCAACATTTCCTGCATTGATTTCCCCTTTGCTAACATTTCCTTCATCGTTTTGATAATGCCGCCATATCATTTATCCTCTGCAAACTCTCCCAAGTCTCTTGTGGCATAAATTGGACATATGGATGAATAAACACCAAAAGTAAGTATGTGAAAAACGGATGGGTATTCAGAGCAAAGCAGCCGGGAAAGCAAATAATGAGGAAACTGTTCTTGAGCAATGGGGGTGAAGGAGCTAGATCCTTCTGGAAAGCTACTATTTTCTACCAGAAAGTGAGGGCAATCCTAAAAGTGTTGACAGACCTGTCATATTAGAAAGCAATTGAATTTATTCCGCGAGACTCTGCGGTAGTAAAATCAGTGGAGGTTAGAGGCAACTGGATTAAATAAGCCAAAATCAGAATGGCCACACTGAGGTGATGGGTTTCCTGGCTTGGGAAATACTCAAGGGGAGGCTGGACGGCTACCTGTTGCAGATGTGAAGGGTGGGATCCCCGAGGAAGCTTGGGGGTCACATCAGCCAGTGAGTCAGTGTTTCATGAAACAGAAGCCCAGGTGAGAGCAGGGGAAGCCACCTGCCCAGGGATGGGGCTCAGCTGAGAACCTTGAATTTGTGGGAGGGGACTCAGGGAGGAAAGGGCTGTAGGGAGAGAAGCCGCCTCACAGGGTGGACTTTCCCCTCCCCATAGGGACATCCTTCCAAGCACACTGAAAGCCACACAAAGGGAAATCAGGAACACTGGGTTAACACCCAGCAGCATGGACCTCCATCTCTGTTGTCCCCTCCTGGAGTCCATCCAGGAGGGGTGGGGGGTGGGGTTCTGTGCCATCCCCTCCTAGAGTCTCCCTAGAGGAGGAATGTGGCACTTGTCAGTTCCGGGGGTGGGGGTGGGGGGAGCTTTTCAAATGCCATCCTTCACTCTGATTGGCCAACAATGACCTCATTGTTCCCTCACTCCTCAGAAAATCACTTCTGCCCTCCCTGCCCCACCCTCCTTTCCTAGTTCTTGCTCCAGACTGACAGAGGAGTTCCCTGGCTGTGTATTCCTCCCCTCAAGTTCAAAACTCCCATTGTCCTCCCCCCCACCCCACCCCCCCCCGAAGTTCCTGGGCACTGCTGGCTCGCCCTGACTTCATTAGCCATCCTGTCTTCCCAGCTCCGCTAATGTTCTGTGATGGCCCTTCTCAGCTCTGCTGGAAACCGCTCCCATCCCCAGCTGCCCCAGACGCTCCCTGCCAGCGTGGTGGGCCCAGGTCAGGCCTGGGGACAGATGGAGCAGGCCCTGGATGGGAACAAGAAAGGCCCTGCCCACCACCCCGGGCCCAGCCGCCCAGCTGCCCAGCAGAGTGGGAGGGGACGAGGGAGCCAGCCGCAGGCCCCCCCCACCCAACCCAGCAGAGGCTAAAAACAGACCTGGCCGCCCCTGCAGTTACCAGGGATCAGGACCCTCTTCCTCCGGCTCCATTCCTCCCATGGCTCTGAAACAGGAAGCCGGAAGCCTCAAAGCACACAGCCCTGCAGGCTTCTCTCCTGCCAAGGCCACTCGGGACAATTGTCTTAATTTGAGTTTGGCCGTGTGTGTGATCTGCCCGCCTCTCTTCGCCCACCTTCAAGTGGCCCCGGACTTTGGAATAATTTACAGTCGGAGACCTCAGCAGGCTGGAACCCGGCCAAGTCCATAAACTTGGTTCCAAGTGCCTGTTGCTAGTTTATGGTGAAGGGCAAACACCACTTCCTGGCCCTGGGCCTGCCCCTCTGTCACAGCGCATCCCCCCTCCCTCCCCTGTCTGCCGCTCTTCTCAGGAAGTTCACAGGCGTGTGGTGCTCAACCACACCTGCTGAGCAGACACGGTGCCTGGGCCCTGGGTTTTCACACACCCACCCGGGCCCTCTCAGGCCGCGATGCTCACATGCCTAGGTCCTCATGTGCAGAGCTGTGGCCACAGAGGATGGGGTCAGAGTAGGCACTTAAAGCCATATCAGAAGTGGCCATCAGGAAGGGTAAGTGGGGCCTGTCTACTGGGGAAATGACACTCAAATGAGCTCTGAGAGCAGCCTTGTGGGAAAAAGACCGCAAAATAAGAGGGGCTGGAAAGAGAGGGGGCAGGCGTTCATGGTGCTGGATGGACAGACCGTATGCCAAGGTAACAAAGATGTAAGCGCTTTGCCAACAGTCTCTAAACAAAAACGTCACATTTCTGCTTAAAACGAGTCATGGAATCTATCCTAATTCCCCTGTGAGTACAGGAAAATGGTTTCCGTCCAATATTCCCCCACCCCCGTGTGTCCCAGAGATTCCCCCTGGGAATTCTTCCAGGGCTGGGACAGCTACCTTGGCCAGCCGAACCCCGCCCCTCAAGCTGGGTACAATTCCCCAAGACAGCAAGACACCAGACAGTCACACTTAACGAGACTGCTACCTAAAGCCGAGGCTAAGGGCACCACAGCACATCCACAAAAGTAACAGAAGCCTCCAAGCCAGGTGTCGGGGTTTGCAGAGCCCATGGGTGACCTTAGGGGCGCCACCCTGCCCACCTTCCAGCCGGCTTCACTCAGGAAGATGCCAAAGCCACACCTGAGCTCTAAATTGCTCACAGCCTACCATGAGCCAACCCCGTCACCCCCCCCGCCCTCACCCTCACAAAGCCTTGGGCTTTGGGAAAAGACACCTCGGCCATCCCTGCTTCCGGGCCCTGCACCTGTTCTCCTCCAAGCAACCTTCCCCTCCACTCAACTCCAGCCACCCATCTCCGCAGCCGGCCGGACCCTCTTCCTCACCAAGAAGTGCACCCGCTCTGATGTGTCCCCTTCAGACGTCCCACCTCTGTCATGAAAAGACGTGGAGCAACCTTAAATGCGTGTTACTAAGTGAGAGAAGCCCGTCTGAAAAGGCTGAAAGAACGTCAAGTCTGACGTTCTTGAAAAGGCAAAGCTACGGACAGTGTAGAAGATGAACGATTGGTGGGGGGCCGGGGCAGGAAGGAAAAGACTGAATGGGTGCACTGAGGGTTTCCAGGGTATGATCCTCTAATGATGGATATGGTCATTATATGGAGTCCAAACCCATGGAGTGTACCAACAGTGAAACCAAATGTGAACCATGGACTTCACGTTGTTGTGATGTCTTGGTGCAGATTCACCAGCTGCAGCAAATGTACCAGTCTGGTAGGAGGCATTAGCAATGGGGGATGCTGTGCATGTATAGGGGCAGTGGGGGTGTGGGAAAGCTCTGTCCTTTCACCCAGTTTTGCCGTGGACATAAACCTGCTCTAAATAATAAAGTCTATTGGGGTGCCCAGGTGGCTCAATCGCTAAAGTGTTGGACTTTGGCTCAGGTCATGGTCTCACAGTCTGTGGGTTCAGGCCCCGTGTGGGTTTCTGTGCTGACGGCTCAGAGCGCGAAACCTGCTTCGGATTCTGGGTCTCCCTCTCCCTCTCTGCCCCTCCCCCCTGCTCATACTCTGTCTCTCTCTCAAAAATAAATAAACATTAAAAGATTTAAAAATAGTCTATTTAAAAACAAATTCCAATGAACTTCCTGTTTCTTCCCGTTCTAATGCTCTGTCGGCTACAATTCTTTGATGACACTGAGCAACGCCATGTCTCACTCTTCAGCAGCCCCTCGCACGTCCCCTCCGTTCCCTGGCTCCTTTGTCTCCTGACAAAACCCTTGTTCTGACCAAACCTCTGTAACTGCCTTCTCCCCACCTGTGCCTGAGCCATGAGCTGTGCCAAGAGAAACTCTTACACCAGGCTGGTCAGGTTCACAACCACAGGCCTGGCCGAGGGTGCTCAGAGCCGCCCAGCACGCCTACTGCTTCCCACCATCTGGGTAGCTACGTCACATCTTCTAGTTCTTGCATCAGCCTTTCTGCACGTTCTGCCTCTTGTACCAATGTCTGGAGAGGTGCTCACTGGGTACTTCATGGAAAAGCTATGAGCTTTTAATTGGAACGCTCTCATCTTGCATCTCCAAATCCAGAATCCTATCTGCTCTTCCAGCAGCCTCCTCCTCTCCAGGCCAGCCGGGGTTGAAGTACCCTTCCTCTTATCAAAGCCAGTCCCTTGGCTTGAGCCCAAGACCCTATATTCTCTCTCTCCTCTTCAGTGGGCTTCACTCCTGCCCACAACTCCTGTGACATCAAATTCCCTCTTCCTTAGGTCATCACTTTATGAACATACTTTTGTTACACTCAACTGAAAAAGAAAAAGACACCTTATAAGACGCGTATCAAGGAGGGATGGCTAATCCAAATCACACCGGGATACTTCACATCCACTGGGATGGCTCTGATCAAAAGGACAGATAATAAGTGTTGGAGGGGTCACTGAGTGGCTCAGTTGGTTAAGTGTCTTGACTCTTGATCTCAGCTCAGGTCTTGATCTCAGGGTCATGAATTCAAGCCCTGCATTGGGCACGGAGTCTACTTAAAGAAGAGAGAGAGAGAAGAAAAAATAATAAGTGTTGGAGAGGATGTGGGAAATTGGACCCTTCCCACCCAACGAGCGGGAATGTCAAATGATGCAGCCACTTTGGAAAACAGTCTGGCAGTTCCGCAAAAAGCTAACCATAGAGTTAGCATGTGACTCAGAACCCCCAGCAAAATGGAAACACACGTCCACACGAATATCTGTACGAGGATCTCATCGCAGCATTATTAACACTGGCCAAAAAAGTGGAAACAACCCAAATGTCCATGAATTGATGAATAGATAAATAAAACGTCATATGTTCGTTCAATGAATACTAAAACTCTCAATATATGCTACAATGTGGATGAAACTTGAAAATTGTGGTATTTAAAAACCAGACACAAAAGGCCACATATGATGAGTCCATTCATATGAAATGCCTAAATAGGCAAATCTGTAGAGAAAGAAAGATTCGAGGTTGCCCAGGGATGAAGGAGTTGGGAAAATGTGCGGTGACTGCTAGTGGGAATGGAATATCTTTTTGGGGTCAGGAGAATGGTCTAGAATGTTCTAAAGGTGACTGTGGACATAGTTGCACAACTCTGTGAAAATGCTAAAAAACACCGAGCTGGATACTTCACCCTAGTGAACTGTATGATGTATGCATTCTATCTCAAAAAAGCTGTTACTTAAGTACAGATAAAACCTCTGAGGTCTCAATCCCCCACACCCTCCATCTGCCACCCTATTCTCTCCTCCCCTTCAGAGCAAAACCTTTGGGAAACATTGTTTTTATCCACAGTCTCTACTCTCTTGCCTTCATCCATCATTTATCATCTCTGTCACTGTTATTAATTATCATTATTGTTGTTGTTGTTTTAAGATTGCTATGTACTTTGGGGCCACCAGTTCAAGGGCTTGGGCCACTTCTGCTCCGTGGCTTGTATCCGGCACCTGTAATGCGAGCAAGGTCCCTCTGCATTTTCTTTTGTTTTCTTCCTCCCACCACCAATCTGGGCTCTCTTTTCCTGCCCTGCCCCATACACTCACACTCAAGTATGCTTTTGTCTGCATTCTTGAATTTGCACATTTCTGAAACAGTGTTACCGTTTTGTGTCTGTTTTTCAGGTGCACAAACAGCTCGGTGCCCTTCTCATTGAGACGGGAGCACACTGGGAAGAGTGTGGTCTGGAAACCCAGCTCTGCCTCTTACCACTGGACGCAAGTGATTTAATCCTTGCTGCATCCACCCCATGATTGTAAAATAAGAACTTGTGGGGCACCTGGGTGGCTCAGTCTGTTGAGCATCTGACCTCAGCTCAGGTCATGATCTCGCGATTTGTGATTTCGAGCCTCACGTTGGGCTCTGTGCTGACAGCTCAGAGCCCAGAACCTGCTTTGGATTCTGTGTCTCCCCCTCTCTCTGCCCCTCCCCAGCTCATGCTCTGTCTCTCTCAGTCTCTCAGTAATAAATAAATGCAAAGAAAGAAAGAAAGAAACTCAGAAGTTTACATGCAAAGAAGTCAGCTTTGCCTACAGTTTTTCAAATAAAAACCACAACAAGTATTTAAAGTTACAAAGTTACCCATGCTAACCAAGCTCTCATTCATCTGCTCTGGGCAGGAAAAGAACATTTGTGGTTTTCATGGGACTTTCCTATCCGTGGAGGTGCTCACCAGTCTTTAGACACCAGCCTAGCCAAAGTCAAAGGTAGAGTTGTCACCTTTAGTCAGTAACCTAAGGGACATGCTTAAGGCTTTCATTTAGCTTGGGGAACAGAAGTAAACATAAAGGTGTCATTTGCTATAGTAGTTCTAACTGAGGTTTCTATCTCCGCGTATAAAAATGTCCCGTTCTGAGATGATGCAGTCTGGGACACACATAATTATAGGAGGACAAAGGAGCAGTTTTTTTTTTAATGTTTTATTTATTTCTAGGAGAGAGAGAGCATGAGCAGGGGAGAGGAGGGGAGTCACAGACTGAAACAGGCTCCAGGCTCTGAGCTGGCAGTCAGCACAGAGCCCGACGCGGGGCACGAACCCACGAACCGCGAGATCACGACCTAAGCGAAAGTCGGACGCTTAACCGACTAAGCCACCCAGGCGCCCCAAAAGGAGCAGTTTTGCAAGAAAATAAACAAAAAGTAAAAAGTAAAAATAAATAAATAAATAAATAAATAAATAAGTAAAATGCCATCACAAGTGTTTTTATAAGACAGAAGCAGGGGCACTCAGGAGGCTCTGTCAGTTGAGTGTCCAACTCTTGATTTCGGCTCAGGTCGTGATTCCAGGGTTGAGAATCGAGCACTGTGTCAGGT
Source organism: Proteles cristata cristata (assembly GCA_017311185.1). NCBI lineage: Eukaryota > Metazoa > Chordata > Mammalia > Carnivora > Hyaenidae > Proteles > Proteles cristata. The sequence continues at coordinate 199,437 of JAESUZ010004198.1, forward strand.
TTCGTGCTGAGCGTGGAGGCTGCTTAAGATTCTCTCTCTCCTTCTGCCCCTCCTCCACTTGTGCTTTCACGTGTTATCTCTCTCTCTCTCTCCCTCTAATAAAAACTTTTTCAATAAGGGTCAGAGAGAGATTTGATAGACCGGAGAGGAGAAGACAATGGGACCGCAGAGGCAGAGACTGAAGAATGTAGGTCTAGAATTTCTATTACTCCTCAAGAAGGAATTCTAGAAGGAGAGAGAAGTTATAAAACAAATAATGGTACAACAAAATCTCCTAGAGCTGGAGAAAGAAGAACATCTGAACTTGAATGGGCCCTTGAACACATGCAAGATAAAAACTAATAATAATAAAATAAAAGACTTTCCCTTAGACGTTATGGTGAAATTTCAGAACAGAAGACAAAAATATGATAATTTGAAAACACAGCATGGAGCTAAAACACTTCACCGAGAAAGACTAAAATGCTGATTCTCATCAGTTTTCACTGATGACATTGTAGACAAGAAGGCAGGACTGGGTGTTTGAGGCCCGAGCTCAAATTCTGCTGATACCACCTACCAGCTGGTGGCTGCACAGTGCAGAACCGAGGACCGAAGAGCCCGTTCCGGCCAGAGTTCAACGCTCAGCCCGGCTCAGAGGCCAGTGGATCAAAAGCCTCCTGAGTAAGTTTCCTTACCGTTGGTTATGGCAAGCTGTACCTCTTCAACATCCTACGTGGCCGTCATCCCTCAGAGCGAGGAAGGGCAGCAGGAGAAGTACAGGAAGTGAAAGGGGTCCTCGTAAACCATGAGTTACAAAGCAGAGAACGTGGATCGGATCTGGAACAGAGACCAGCATTGTGCCTGCTCGGGAGGTGAAAAGAAATTAAAAATCAGAATGTTCTTAATAACCCAGATTTCCTACGTAAAGAAATCTGTCTATACGAGGACCACATTCGGATACAACAACAGCAACAATGATGAAAAGAAGTTTGGCTTCCAAATTGTTGCCACATCATGATGGCCATTCCCCCGCCTGTCCCTGGGAGACCCGTGCATGAGTGTCTGTGCATAGAAACTATCTAGTAATACATTTAAAAGGAGCAGAGAGGAAGCAGGAAAATACACCAGAATATATTATGAACTTAAACAGAATAAATGTTCCAATGAAAACCAAAGATTGTCAGGCTTAAAAAAAAATTTTTAATGTTTATTTATTTTGAAGGAGAGAGAGAGTGTGAGCAGGGGAGGGGCAGAGAGAGGGAGACACAGAGTCTCAAGCGAGTTCCAGGCTCTGAGCTGTCAGCACAGAGCCCAACACAGGGCTCGAACTCACAAGCCATGAGATCATGACCTGAACCGAAGTTGGACGCTTAACCGACCGAGCCACCCAGGCGCCCCAAGATTGTCAGGTTTAATAAAGTATTTTGGATGGGCTGCCTAAACATTAGGCTACAGAAAGTTGGAAAGGAAAAAGAGAAAACATGCTATTTGAAAACTAAGCAAAAGAAAGTTTGTATTACTATATTAAAATTACACAAAGAAGATATTATAGCAAAAACCATTACAAGCTAGGAAGATGTATTCTTTACAGTGGCAAAATATTCAATCTACCAGGAAGATATTAAATTTTAAGTCTGCATGCAGCTATGAAATAGCCTCAAAAGTGCAGAAGTAAAAACTGCCAAATATAAAAGAATAGACAAATTTCCCAGCAATAGAGATTTTAATACACCCGATCTCAGGATTGACAGACAAGCAGATTAAAAGCATAGAAAGAGTTTTGAATATATGAAAAAAAACAGTATCAGCAAAACTGACCTAATTAACGTATAGAGAACACTGCACCCAACATCTGTAGGGTACACAGCGCGAGCACACACACACACACACACACACACGCACGCGCGCGTGCATTTATATAGTGTGTATTCTTCAAATGTTTGAAAATCAAAAAAGTTACTTCTAATTAACCTACGGATAAAATATGATGTCACCAATGGAAAACATAAAATATTTAGAACTATACAATAATGAAAATAGTACACATCAGAATCTGTGTAACAAAGTTAACACTATTCTTAGGAAGACATTTAAAATTCCTTTTTCCCCCATTTATTTGAGAGAGAGTAAGAGTGAGAGAGGGAGAGCATGCCCACACACAGGGGAGAGACAGAGAGAGTGAGTGGGACAGAGGATCAGAAACCCCATGCAGGGCTTGAACTCACAAACTGTGATATTATAACCTGAGCTGAAGTCAGACGCTTAATAGACTGAGCCACCCAGGCTCCCTGGGCATGTATAATTCTTAATGCACCCATTAAAAAAAAAGAAAATCTATCTCTTATCCCAAGAAAGCAGAAAAACTTCAGCAAATTGATCCCCAAGAAAGTAAAGCAAACAAAATAATAAAGACAAGAACAGAAATGTGTGAAACATAAGTTAACATATAATAGATATAATCAATATAGTCAAAGGTCAGTTATTTGAAAAGATTAATAAAATGTTAAGTCATTGGCAAGATTGATTTTTTTTTAAGAGAAGATTTAAGTTAACAATGTCAGGAATGAAAAACAGGACATAATAGAGAGGGAACCAGGCATAAATACCCTGACCTCACACTCTTTTCTCTAACCTCCTCTGGGGCTTATCTTTTTAATGCAAACATTAGAGAGACAATAAGGTATTAGAAACAACTTTATGCCAATAAATTAAAGCATTTTGGTGAAATAAATTCCCCTCCCAAAATACAATTTACAAAAAGGAAAAAAAGAAAGAAATCCTAATAATCATTAACTATTATAGAAACTGAAGCCATAATAAAAAACCTTCTGTCAAAAAAAGAAATTCCAAGTGTGCCTAGCTGGTTCAGTTGGAAGTGTGTGACTCTTGATCTCGTGGTCATGAGTTTGAGCCCCGCATTGGGTGTAGAGATCCCATACATACATACAATACATACGTACATATGTTAAAAAATCTGAGGTCCAGATGACTTCACTAGCAAATTTTACTAACCACTTACAGAAAAAATAATAATGTCAATATTACACAAACTCTTTCAGAGAGTAGTACATCAGGGAAAATCTCCCCAGCTCATTTTGTGTGGCAGACATAACCTTTACTTTGAGGTTATTTTACTAGTTCATAGCAAAAAAGAAAAATATTGGGCGGATCTCACTTATGAACACAGATGTAAAAATCTTAAACAAAATATTAGCAAACCAAATCCAGCAGTGCATAAAAAGGATATCACGTCATGACCAAGTTGGGTTTACTCAGGAATGCAAATTGGGTTAGTTTTCAAAAATTAATAAATAGAAGCAATGCAGAAAATGGGAAAAATCATATGAATACCTCATTTGATTAAATTCAACGTACATTTGTAAGTAAAAAAGAAACCTGGGGCGCCTGGGTGGCTCTGTCAGTCAAGCATCTGACTTTGGCTCAGGTCAGGATCCCGCAGTTTTCAAGTTCGAGCCCCATATCAGGCTTGCTGCTGTCAGCCCAGAGCCGGCTTTGGGTCCTCTTTCCCCTACTCTCTGCCCCTGCCCTACTTGCGCTCTTTCTCTCTCAAAAATATATAAGCATTAGGGGCTCTCAGGTGGCTCAGTCGGTTGAGCATCCACTTTGGCTCAGATCATGATCTCATGGTTCATGGGTTTGAGCCCAGCATCAGGCTCAGAGCCTGCAGCCTACTTCAGATTCTGTGTCTCCCTCTTTCTCTGCCCCTCCCCTGCTCGCGCTCTCTCTCTCTCTCAAAAAATAAACACTTAAATACTGTTTATTTATTATTAAAAAAATATTTTTTAAACAAACCCTGAGCCAACTAGAAGCAAAATGTAATTCCCTTAATCTGCCAAGTATTTTGGAATTAACTGCGGCCTATCTAGGATGAGAATGCTTTCTATATCACCGTTTCTTTTCAGTGTTTTACCTGAGGGCCTATCCGGTACAAAAGAACACTGGTGGGGGGAAACGTTGAAAGGATTAGAAAAAAAATAAATAAAACTACCATTATTCGGGACGCCTGGGTGGCTTAGTCGGTTAAGCGTCCGACTTTCGCTTAGGTCATGATCTCGCGGTTCGTGGGTTCGAGCCCCGCGTCGGGCTCAGTGCTGACTGCCAGCTCAGAGCCTGGAGCCTGTTTCAGTCTGTGACTCCCTCTCTCTCTGACCCTCCCCTGCTCACGCTGTCTCTCTCTCTCTCCTAGAAATAAATAAAACATTAAAAAAAAAAACTACCATTATTTACAAGGCATGACTGCATACAGAAAGAATCCCAAAGAAGTCAAATTATCAGAATTTTTAGGAAAGGATAGCAAGGTTGCTAATAAAAGCTCACCGTACAAAAATCTTTTTGCATTTCTATGTTTCAGAAACAGAGTTAGAACAGGAAAAATTTTAAAGATATCACTTAGATAACATCAGAATATACATACTTTCTAGTTATAAATCTACAAACTGTATGCAAAATCTACAAAACAGTCTTGAAAAAAATTAAATGCCCAACTAAATGGAGGGGGGTCTGTAATATTCTTGGATGAGAAGACTGGACGCTGTAACAGTGTATACCCTCCCCAAACTCATCTATAAATTTAATTCAATCTCAGTAAAAAATCCAAGCATATTTTGGAGACTTTTTGGTGGAATTGGACAAACTCATCCTAAAATTGATATGGGCATGCAAAGACCCAAGGATAACTGAAACTCTCTTGAAAAACAAAGTGTGAAGACTTCTTCCCCTTGAAATCTAGATTGATGACAGAACTACAGCACTTAGGGTGTCACGATAATGGTATGAGAACAGACTGTTAGATTAATGATCGAAGAGAGAGCCCAGGAACAGCCTCACACATATATGGACACTTGATATGACAGAGGTGGAAACATCAGATGAATCAACTCAGCCTCTAAATGTGAAATGTAAATAACAAATCCTCTAGAAATAGAGGAGTATAGTTTCATGAATTCAGGAGAGTTAAAAAATGTATTTTTTTATATATTATATATTCATATATTCAGGAATATTATATACAATATATAACATATTTTGTATGTGATGTAGTATATACTTTAAATATATTATTATATATATTATATGTATATATATATATATTTTTTTAAATAGGTCCCACACCCAGGGTGGAGCTTGAATTCACAACCCCGAGATCAAGAGTCACATGCGCCACTGACTGAGCCAGCCAGGTGTCTCCAAGGAAGTAGATATTTTAAAAATAGGACACAAAGAGCAGTAACCACAAACGATTTTGACAATAAAAGTACGCTAAAATTAAGAATTTCTGTTTATCAAAAGACGTCATCAAAAGAACAAGAAAAAGCCAAACCACATAACAAGAAAAGGCACTGGCAACACAAATTACTGACAAAGGGCATATGTTCAGAAAATGTAGGGGCACCTGAGTGCCTCAGTCGGCTCATGTCATGATCTCGTGGTTCAAGTTCGAGCCCCTGCGCTGGGCTCTGTGCTGACAGCTCAGAGCCTAGATCCTGTTTCAGATCCTGTGTCTCCCTCTCTGTGTCCCTTCTCACTCGCGCTCTATATCTGTCTGTCTCTCTCTCTCTCAAAAATAAATAAAAATTTAAAAATTTTTAAAAAGAAAACATAAATGCCTATGAATCAATAAAATGTGGCAGAAAAAAGTTTTGAATAAGCATTTCAGACACTCCCCCAAAAAAGAAACCCAAATGACTAAAACCATAACCAAAAAAAGATGTTTTTATTAGCATAGGTGTCTTCAGTTTGAGCCTCCAAAATTCATCAAGTATCTCCTCCCTGTGGGGAGTTCCACTGGAGTTTGAAAGGAGGAGGAGGGTGAGGTCAGTGGATTTATTCCCTAGGCCCCTCCCTCCCTGAGAGCAGTTGCCTAGACCATATTCACAGACTCACAGGTCCGTGCCCCTCTGAAGTAGCCTACTCAAAGGGACTCTAGCTCCAACTTTTGGGTCGTAGGGTAGTAACAGATTCACCCCTCCTAGTCTTGCCTTTCTTCATTACCTCTAGTACCTTCCCCTACACCCGCCCACATCTATATTAAACTACTTCAGGGGTGCCTGGGTGTCTCAGTCAGTTAAGCGTCCGACTTCAGCTCAGGTCATGATCTCCCGGTTCGTTGGTTCAAGCCCCGCGTCGGGCTCTGTGCTGACAGCTGAGAGCCAGGAGACTGCTTCTGATTCTGTGTCTCCCTCTCTCTCTGCCCCTCCCCTGTTCACATTGTTTCTGTTTCTTTCTCTTGAAAATAAAGAAACATTAAAAAAAAATTTAACTACTTCACACATGCACAAGCTTGCGTGCACACACCCATGTTATCCTAAGGGGAGTGTTTTAAGTGTGCCATCCCTTTCCTTTTGGGGCTGTCTTCCACATCACTAAACCTCATTCCTAAAAAGTGAAACGTAGATGAAAGCCTCCAGGAAGCACCACTCCATGCCCACACGAATAGCTAAAGTAAAAAGACTGATAAAAGTGTCAGCAAGGGTATGGGAAAACCGGGACTCTCATCCTTTGCTGCTCTTGTGTAAATTAGCACAATCACTTTGGAAAAACAGGTTGACTTTTTCTAGCAAACTTGCACAGGAGCCCAGCAATTTCACTCCAAGATGCGCACCCTAGAGCACGGTTCTCAGACTTTACTCTGCAAGTAGCATACCCGGAGGGCTTGTGCAACACAGACTGCTAGCGGGGCCTGGCTGGCTCAGTCGGTAGAGCATGCAACTCTTTTTCTTTTTTTTTTAATGTTTTATTTATTTTTGAGAGAGAGACGGAGTGCAAGCAGGGGAGGAGCAGAGAGAGAGGGAGACACAGAATCAGAAGCAGTCTCCTGGCTCTGAGCTGTCAGCACAGAGCCCGACTCAGGGCTCAAACCCATAAACCATGAGATCATGACCTGAACCGAAGTCGGACGCTTAACCAACTGGGCCACGCAGGTGCCCCAAGAGCATCTGACTCTAGATCTCGGGGTAGTAATGAGCCACACATTGAGTGTAGAGATTACTTAAAAATAAGAGCTTAAACACACACACACACACACACACACACACACACACACACACACACACACATACATACATACACAGAAAACTAGACTCCTCTCCCAACATTTCTGATTCAGTAGGTCTGGAGAGGGAATCCAGATTTTTCATTTCTAACAAGTTCCCAGGTGGTTTGATGCTGGGACCCCTTTCTGAGAACCACTACCATAGAGACATTCTTGAACACATGCAGCAGGAAACATGTACATAAAGTCTATAGGGCATGGAGGAGGGCACTTGTGGGGATGAGCACTGGGTGTTATATGGAAACCAACTTGACAATAAACTATGAAAGAAAAAAAAGAAAGTCTATAGTATCATTGTCTTAATAACAAAAAAATTATAAATAACCCAAGTGGCCACCCACCATAAATTAGACAAACAAATTGCGGTGTATGGAATACTAATGAGCACTACAAAGAAATGAAACCCATCAACACACATCAACACAGATGATTCATGAATAAAAATAGCCAATCAAAGAAGGATACACACAATATGACTCAATGTAACTCAAGTTCAAAAACAGGCAAAGCTAAGAAGATGACCATCTTCTTAGGGACACATAATTGTTAAACCCATAAAGACAAGCTATGGAATGAAGGATCTGTGATTGGGAGGCATCCGGGGTACTGATCTGAAAGTTGATGCTCTGTTCTGTCTGCTGATTGGTGACACAGGAGTCGGTTTTATAATTATATTCTTTAAACTGAACGTCTCTCCTTGGACCAGGCTCTGGAGAGCACTGCCCTAGACCCTCACAGTGGATGCATCGAGCTGAGCATTCTACACCAGTACTTTCTCCAGGTTGGGTTCACCCATCTGGGAAAGTGAGGGTGACATAACCTAAGTCTACACCTGCATCCTGTTCAGGGTGAAGGTGGGCCAGCCTGTCACCTTTAAGTCAAAATTAAGCAAAGGTACATGTAGTCCCAACCCACACGTAGGAAAGAAACATTTTTCTCCCAGAAACGCAATCAGTAGAGATGGGCCTTTTCCTGCAGAAAATGAAAAATATGTTTCATTATTATGCAACAGTTTAGCACCTGAGAGCCAGGCTCTCAGACCAGTCTTTCCAGAAAGGGTCTGTGTCATGTATTTGCATAACAAAAGGTCTTGAGGAGTGGGTTGTGTTTTGATTTTGGTTTTTCTCCCCAGAACAATGAAGTCGCCTGCCTCCAAGTTAACCCGGGGCAGAAAACTCCTGCCCTTCAAAGGAAACGGGACTGTGTTATTTTTCTTTGTTGTTTCTTCTCTCTCTCCTCCCCTCCCACCTTTAAGCTGGCAGTAACCCCCTCCTTCACACCAGGCACCTCCATTGTTGCCCTGTTAGAAAGTTCTTTGTAGAAATATTTCCCACCGAGGAGCCTTCAGCCAGTTGGTTCTGTTTTGTCCGTTGGGGCCAGAGTGTAAATCGAATCCCTCTTCAACATGACAGCCTTTAAGATGGGTTAAGACCTTTACCACGTCATCTGGCGATTTTGAACCTCTTCTCCATCCTGGCTGATGAGCTCCTGGTTTCCACTTTGTCTCTCCCCAACATAGAGGGGAGCCTGACCTTCAGGTAAGTTCCTCTTTTCTCTCTACTTGCCTTTTATTCATTGGCGGGGACCCTGCACGTGGCACTGACAAAACTGATAAAAGACAAATGAACGAGAGAAAAGCAGACAAGTTTATTGGCATGTGCATCATGGATACAGATGGGAGTGCTCTGCGATGAGTAATTCAGAAGGGTGGTTAGAGCTCTGGCGTGTGTAGGATCTTAATGGAAGAATGATACATTTGTAGAGAAGTGACAGACAAAGGAAAAAAAAAACCCCAGAGTTTCTAGGGTGGCAAATATATAGAAAAACCATTGGTAAAGAAGGGCTAGTTTTAGCGTAGTTGGTTATATGGGATCCTTTGGCGCCAGTCTCTGGGCAGATAGGAGTCTCAATTATCTCTGGTGATCAACTTCTCTCTTTCCTAGTCGAGAGGGTAGGAGGGGACACCTTTACAAATGTATGTTCTGCAGAGGGCAGAGAGCTTCCTGATACCTGCTTCTCCTCAACGGCCTCCAGCTCCAAATAATCCTCATGCCCAAGTGGCGCATTCTGCTGCCCTTCACAGCCCTGGTTCGACCAGTCTGGACAGCAACAGGACCATCAATCCCTCCACCCCTCCACCCCCCATTTTGGTTTTGGTATGCCTAGCAATGCCATGATTTTAAAGATGATATTGTACATAGCATCAGAAGCAATTATTGACTGATGCCATGGTTAGGTACAGGAGGAGAAAAGAAAAGGAAATTCATTTGTCTTTGAAAAAGCAAACGCTATTACAACCATTTTTGTGAAATGTTTATTATTGATGCCTCGTTGTCACCAGCGTGGTAACAGCGGATGTCAAAACCTGAAGGGCTGCCAAACAAATGAGGGATTTGTCAGCTTGCATTTGCCATGCATTGAATTTGACAATAGCAGTTAACTCCAGATAAGTGGTCTCCTTCTTCATAGTGTGAAGCTCATTGTATTAGTAACAGATAAACCCTGAAGGCTCAGTGATTTAACACAATTAAAGTTTATTTCTTGTCTCTTTCTTTCCTACAGGAGCTCCTCTATAGGGGGCTCTCTCCCGAGCAGGGATTCTGAGATCCGCCTCCTTTTCTGCCACTGTCAACTGGCTGTCCCCTGAGATCAGATCGTCCTGTGCTGGAAGGTGGGGGGGCGGGGCAGGGAAGGGAAGTCTGTTTGGCTTCAACCAGCCAGAGGGGAGAACCAGGATGGTCACCCGTGGGAGCCTTTGGGCCAGGTATGGGAATGGAGGACATCATGTCTGCTGATAACCTATTGGCTAGAACTCATGGGGCCGATCTAACCACAGGGATGCTGGGAAATACAGTCTAGGTATGTGCCTAAGGAGCATAATTATTTGTCTCTTAACAATCCAAGGTGGGGTTCCTGTGTGGGTGGCAAATAACATCTTGAATCAGTGTGAAAATCCTTTGACCTCGTGAGCCTCTGCAAGGGTCTGGGGAACCTCCAGAGGTCTCCGGACCACACGTTGAGACCCCCACGCTACAGTATCAGATGGCCCTGAGGTGGGCTCATTTTCCCCACGCTACATGCAGTAGGACATTAAAAGGACATGCAGGTAATCTTTGGCCTTCTTAAACATTTCATATTCAGAATTAAAATGTCCTTCTGTGTTCTGCCTTCCCCGGGCTCAGTCTGGGGAACTTGGCCAACTGCCTCCCCTCCACGCTAGGGGCCCCTGCAACTCATCCTGACTTCTCAGTCCTTGATTATGTCAGTGCTGTGCTCGGGGCCGTGGCTGGTGACCTCTCTCCATCTGTTATGTTCCGCTCAGACAGTGTATAGCCCTCCCTGGGGACAGAGCTCAGCAGTCTGTCCCTGCTGGCTCTGGTACCATCTTTGCTACTTGAAAATGACCAAGAGGGGGCATCGACGCTCCCCTGTGACTCCCAGTGCCCTCTACACCAGCACCCCTTCCCTGGGGCCTTCCTGACAGGCACTGCCCTGCCGCTCAGCCCAAACAAATTGGACTGGAGCCCTCCCTCACCACTCAGAAGCCCATGTGACCCTGTGTCCCCTCCTCATCAAGCACACCTGTGCACCTACCAGCGCTCTGAGCAAGAAGCTCCCCAGCTCTTTCAGATCCTGCCCCTTCATCACCTTCCGGTGGGAGATAACGATGGGGAAGAACTTCCACTCCGGTGCTGCTCCTAGAATTTCCAGAGTGGACGCACCTGGGTGGCTCAGTCTGTTAAGCATCCGAGTCTTGATTTCAGTTCAGGTCATGATCTCACAGTCCATGAGTTCGAGCCCGGTGTCGGTCGCAGCGCTGAAACTGTGGCACCTGCTTGGGATCCTCTCTCCCTCTCTCTGCCCCTTCCCTGTTTGCATGCCCTCTCTTCCCCCACTGCCCTGCTCTTAAGATAAAGAAATGAACTTAAAAAAATAATTTCTAGGGGTGCCTGGGTGGTGCCTGGGTGGCTTAGTCGGTTAAGCGTCCGACTTTCGCTTAGGTTCATGATCTCGCGGTTCGTGGATTTGAGCCCCGCGTCGGGCTCTGTGCTGACTGCCAGCTCAGAGCCTGGAACCTGTTTCAGAGTCTGTATCTCCCTCTCTCTCTGACCCGCCCCTGCTCACGCTGTCTCTCTCTCTCTCACTCGCTCGCTCGCTCTCCTAGAAATAAATAAAAAAATATTTAAATTAAAAGAAAAAAAAGAATTTCCAGTGCTCCCCCATCTCCCATCTCTGCCCCTTCCCCAGGTGTGTGGCTAGGGTGGGGAGGGGACCCTGGGAGGAGATCTATGCTGTCTCTTGGTGCTTCAGGTCTCTCGATCTGGCTAAAGATGGTGCCTTTTGAACCCCAAAGTCAGGAATCAAGTGTCTGCTTCCTGTCTGACAAGTCCCCACCTCCACACACCCCCACCCCCCATAAGCGGTAGCCTCACCCCTCTGTATACAAATGCCAGTGGCAGTGGACACTGTGCTTAACGGCTCAAGTCATTGTCTGCCACGTACCAAAGTACCAACATGAGCACAAACGGGTCAAGTGCTTTCTGGGCAACGGTTATCCTGAAAGGCGCTTTTGAGAGAAAGAGGGCCTCTTCCAAAGGCAGGGCTTTGACGCGAGTCCTTTGGGCTGTTCACACCGGCCTGCCGGCAGCCTGTGGGATCAAAGGCTGGGCTGTTTGGGGAAGACTAGGGGAGAGGTAAGTCCTAACACTAAAGGTGCCCTGGAGGCCATTTTATCTAGAAAATTCTCTTCTTCCAGGCCCACCTCCAGCCCTCAGCTCCTGCCTCGCTGAAGCCGAGACTGGCCCTCTCCCTCCAGTCCCTCGGCACCTTTCTGTACCTCCCCAATCTGGACAGGGTTGCGGCTGCTGGGTAGGGGGAGAGGGGGCAGGAAACGCTGAGAATGACATAGCCGGCACCCAATCTGACCCCCAGGACACGACCCCGAGAGGTGTCGGGTCACACAGTGTCATGATCCCCAGATTTCTGAGCCCTCAGCAACACCTGCTCTCTGACAAAGAACTTCTCTTCGGGGCGCCTGGGTGGCTTAGTCGGTTAAGTGTCCGACTTTTGCTTAGGTCATGATCTCGCGGTTCGTGGGTTCGAGCCCCGCGTCGGGCTCTGTGCTGACTGCCAGCTCAGAGCCTGCAGCCTGTTTCAGAGTCTGTATCTCCCTCTCTCTCTGACCCTCCCCTGCTCACGCTGTCTCGCTCTCTCTCTCTAGAAATAAAATAAAAATATTAAAAAAAAAAAAAAAAAAGAACTTCTCCTCAAGCAGATCCTAGTAGGCTCCTCTGAACTCTCTTTTCAACTTGGCCCTGAGGTGGGGCTTCCATGTTTGGCTCTATGTCGCACAATTTTAGCAAGACTATCTGGCCATCCTCGAATGTGATCCACCCCACATCCTCCACGAGCCTCCCCTGGCCGGCCTTCGGCAAGACTCCTGGTAAGTCAATTTAGCCTTCCTTATGTTTGCTCTTCATTTTCCACCTCCCACCCCCGCCACCCGAGCCTGCTCCTTGGCCATAAACCCCCACTTTTCCTTGTATTCAGTTTGGCCCAATCTCTTTTTTCCCAGCTGCGACACCCCCATCACACCTATCACGACAGCTCCCCTGCATGAAGTCTGTCCTACTGTGCTTTACCAGGGAACAATTTCTTCTTCGACAGACACAATATTTTCTCTTTACCATCTCATACCAAGGCTCACATGCAGGAACGCTGAAGCCTGGGAGGCTCCTAAGGACTCCCAGGAAATGTGTGGATGAGCCGAAAATAAGTCCTCTCTGGGAAAGCGGGCTAATGACGCAGCGCCCCCGAGTCTCACGTAGTTTCGTTGTGCCCAGCGAGAAACCTCAACCCTGCCCACCAGAGAGGGTCCCGGCACTGCCTTCCCGCTGCAGGACCCCAGAGGCTCAACCACAGGAGAGAGGCTGCAGAGTCACAAAGGCTGGAGAGAAGAATAAATCAAAACAAGTTCAGAGTTGACCGTGGACGTGACTGCTATGTGACCCACAGAGAAGGGAGTTCCGAAAGGGTAGAACTGGAGTTAATGCCACACGCACTGGGTACCACACAGCCTTCCCGGTTATGCCACCAAACACGGACGCATGTGTGAAATCGGGTTCTGATACAAGCGACGGTATGTTCTGCAACAGCAGTGACGCGGGGACAGGGGAATGTGACGCGGTGCAGTTTGCCGCAGAAAAGGGGCGGAGGGCAAGATGGTGGTGGGGATGGTTCTCTTCTCGACTAGAACCATGGAGAATGTCACCTCCTGAGGATAGGAGGTCCAGCCAGGGCAGTATATAGTTGTACCCAAAAAGTGACCAAGTTAAAGGGCATCCTAAAGGCCAGGGGGGGTGACGGTAGAAATAATTGCATTTCTTCATAGGTACCAATAAAAATCCTGGCATTTAAACATGTGCTAAGCGTCTGACTTCAGCTCAGGTCACAATCTCATGGTTCGTGAGTTCGAGTCCCACAACAGGCTCTGTGTGGTCAGTGCAGAGCCTGCTTGGGATTCTCTCTCTCTCCCTCATTCTCTGCCCTTCTCCCTGCCTCTCAAAATAAATAAATTAAAAATTTCTTAAAAACCGTGTGTCAGGGGCACCTGGGTGGCTCAGTCAGTTGAGTGTCCTGACTCTTGATTTTGGCTCAGGTCATGATCCCAGAGTTGTGGGATCAAGCCCCGCACCCAGGCTCCATACTTGACATTCTCTTTCTTAGCATGCTTAAGATTCTCTTTCTCCCTTCCTCTGCCCCTTTCCATTGCTCATGCTCTCTCTCTTTCTCTAAAAGTAAAATAAATAAATAAATAAATAAATAAATAAATAAATAAATAAATAAATAAATAAATAAAGTGTGCCAGATGCTAACAGGGACATTACAGATATGAAAGTATTGGAGTGGCACAGAGATGATGTCCCCTGTACCAGACAACTTGCACCTTCGTGGAGCACTCCATGTTTGGGGGCACTTTCTGTATGATTAAAGTGTTTCTAATAAATATGTGATATTTCTTGGTTTCTCCAAAATAACCAACAAAGTGGTTTAAAAAAAAAAAAAAGACTGGAAGTCAAGCTGTCCATAGTGGCAATTCCCAGTCCTTGAGAGCATGAAGGATTGCTCTTTTCTTTTCTGTACTTTCTGCATTTTTTAATTTTCTAAAAACAAAATGAAAAGGCATCAAAACAATAAAAGAAGCACATGCTGGCTGACACCCCTCGGATTTAACAAGGTGTAATATTACTTAACCCCTGAGTCGTACCACGGGACACAGACTGTTATCCCCACTTTCAGATGGGGAGAGAGACTGAGGCTGGAGCTGTTAAATCATCTCCTCAAGTTCATACAGCTAGTACATAAATGAACCTGCACTTGAACCCAGGTCTTTTTTTAAATGTTTAATTTTTTATTTTGAGAGAGAGAGAGAGCATGAGCAAGCACAAACAGGGGAAGGACAGAGAGAGAGAATCCCAAGCAGGCTCTGTGCTGTCAGCACAGAGCCTGACACAGGGCTCGAACCCATGAACCATGAGATCATGACCTGAGCCGAAATCCAGAGTCAGACGCTTAACCAACGGACCCACCCAGGTGCCCCTTGAACCCAGGTCTTTTGATTCTAGATTGCATGTTCCTTCTTCCACTCTCCCTATTTTTCAAGAATAGGATATTCTTCCAATAGCTACCACAAGATACATGAGAAGGAAAGCCACGGGTCCTTTCCTGCTCTTACCCAGAATGAGTCATGGGGCTGCAAACACCTGGGAGTGACCAGGAGAGGGTACTGGTCCACCCCAGACTCCGTGACAGGTGATTCTGGAGACATAAAGACATATGGCCTCTGGAGGAATGAGTGCGGCCAGCTCATGCTCTCAAGGAATCTTCAGATGAGAGCTTAGAAGTACACCTCTGTTTTGCAGATCTCCTCTACAGGATCCTATAATGTATGGGCCTGCACACAATCTTGATCAGTCATCTGTGTAGGGAAAGTCTTCAAGGTCTTCACATCAGCAACTATTGCTGAGTTACACATTACCCCAAATTTGGCATCTTCTACAACCATACTAGTTTATTCATGGTATTCTTGGTGAAAAATTTAGGAAGGACATGGCTGGGCAGCTCTCCCTTGGGGTCTTTCTTGTGGTTAAGTTGGCTGCAGCTGCAGTATGTATCAGAAGATTCACCTGGTCTGAACAGGCTGTCGGCTCAAGAGCCACACATGGCCTCTCCAGGCCAGCCACCTCAGGGTGCTTGGACTTCATACCCGGTGTCTGAAGGACCACCCAGGAGCTCTGAGCCCTTTCTGACCCAGCCTCGGACATCACACGACACCACTCCCTTGGCGTAGGTCGCAAATGAGTCATCAGCAGAACAGATTCAAGGGGAGGGGATTTAGGCTCCACCTCTTGAGGGACACATGGAAACCTCACACTAAAAGGGCATGTGGGTAAAGAAATATTGGTTCAGCCAACTCTGGGGGAAACAGACTGGTGCCTCAGTCATTTAACTCAATGCTTCCCAACCTTCAGCACACACAGAAAGCGTGAATATATGCGTGGCTCATGACACACCAATTAGGAAGCTCAACAGGGTGACCATCTGTGATTAACAAAGCTCCCTTTCCCTACTTTCTGACTAATGTGCATTCGAGGTCAAGATTTCCCA
Source organism: Proteles cristata cristata (assembly GCA_017311185.1). Taxonomy (NCBI): domain Eukaryota; kingdom Metazoa; phylum Chordata; class Mammalia; order Carnivora; family Hyaenidae; genus Proteles; species Proteles cristata. The sequence goes on from JAESUZ010004198.1 coordinate 215,158, forward strand.
CATGCTTCGGGCTAATTTTTGAGCCAACAGAAAAGAAATCCTCCAGCTCTGATTCCTCTGTGTTATAGGCTTCTCACTATAATGTGTCCAAAAGTTTTAAGACCGTTTTCCATCTTTTCTCCCATAAACATTAAAGGAGAGAATATATGCATTCTTCATGCATTGAATCCATTGAAAATATCGGCTGCCAATCACACAGAAAAATAAGGCAGTGGGGCGCCCGGGAAGCTCAGTCAGTTGAGTGTCCGACTTCAGCTCAGATCATGATCTCACAGTCCGTGGGTTCGAGCCCCATGTCCAGCTCTGTGCCGACAGTTCAGAGCCTGGAGCCTGCTTTGGATTCTGTGTCTCCCTCGCTCTCTGCCCTCCCCCGCTTGCACTCCAACTCTGTCTCTCAAAAATAAATAAATGTTGGGGCACCTGGGTGGCTCATTCGATTGAGTGTCCGGCTTAGGCTCAGGTCATGATCTCGCGGTTTGTGGGTTCAAGACCCGCGTCGGGCTCTGTGCTGACAGCCAGCTCAGAGCCTGGATTCTGTGTCTCCCTCTCTCTCTGACCCACCCCTGCTCACGCTCTCTCTCTCTCTCAGAAATAAATTAAAAAACACTAAAAAAAATTTAAAATAAATAAATAAATAAATGTTAAACAAAATTTTAAGAACAAGGCAATGAATCAAGCACTTCACATATGTTAAAATTTGTTAGTTTATAATGATTGCAAACCAACGACAGTAGAACTCAGGATGGCAATCTTTGGAGGTTTCCAGGGCGCTACCTCATTCAGGAAAGTGGAAAATAAAAGGAAAGGACAAAGCTCCTCTCCTGTTTCCCCTGCATGAGCTGTATTTCACGGTGTGCCGGTTACTCACGTCCTGCCTCTCAGCCCCCGATCCAACCTTCCCGGTACTGCGTTGCGATACTGGTTCTGGACCCTGTTGACATTTCTCCTGTCGCCACCTGGGGTGATATTACGCCTTGTCAGTAGAGGATGCTAGGATGTGGCAGGAGGAAGGAGTTTCTCCCGGTCCTGCTGGCCTTTCCTGCTTGTGTCTGGGGTGCGTCGTGGCCAAGAGCACAGAGGACCCCCAGTGAGTGTTCGCAGCGCCCCGTGGACAGCTGTCTCTAGAGCTGTGGCAGCACCCCAGCGGGCAGTTCCCTGCCTACAGCCCTAGCCTACACTCTCTGAGTGACCTCCACCATCCAGTGGGTTACGACAACTCTCTCCATCCTGGGGGTTGGGAAGACTCTCTTCCAGCGTGTCACCCCTGGGGTGTTCCGACTCTGCTCTGGAGGGATGGCGACTCCCAATATCTATGATTCCTAGGTTCTTTAGAGTTATTTAACCCTTTACGGCTAATCCTCTATTCCTAGTTAATAATTTCTTACATTTCTTTCTATTCAAATGACTGTGTGGTTTCGGTCTCCTACCTACACCCTGACTGATTCTCACAGTAATCAAATAATTGATATAAGAAGACCAGGTCATACATGCTCACGGAATGGTAGAATTAGAATATTTTATAGTAAAACAAAAATTGGATGTAGGCAGTGATCATCGAGGGGTGATGAAGTAGAAGGATGGTGGGGCACACAGTAAGTGATGGACCATGTTCATTGCCCCTCAACGCAGACATAGAGTTACTGTGAGCCAATCTGGGATAAGTTTCGATGCCCCTCACCAGCATGGTCTCCCTCTAAGGCCTAGAACCTAATTTTATATTTGCGATGTTGACTGCTTGCTCTTCAAAGGAAGCTCTTTGATTTTCCTTAAAAGGAAGCTTCAATCCTCACAAAACCTGGATCCCTGTGTCAACACACCGATCAACCTTAAGATCACAAAAAGAAGACCACCAAATGTGTTCTGCCTTGATGTGAAGGAACGGGAAATAGCAGTCACTAAAATACTGTCACCAAAAGTTTATCCTTAAACCGAGCAGGCCTCCAGATATAGTCAGGAGTTTGTACGAACACTTAGGGTAGAAGGACATGACAAAGAGACTGTGAGAATACGACAGGCAAATACAAATGAGAGGTGATGTTGTAAGACAAATACTCAATTTTTTTCTTTTCCTTTTTAAAAATATTTTTAAATGTTGTATTTATTTCTGAGAGAGAGAGAGAGAGAGACAGTGTGAGCAGGGGAGGGTCAGAGAGAGAGGGAGACACAGAATCGGAAACAGGCTCCAGGCTCTGAGTTAGCTGTCAGCACAGAGCCTGATGCAGGGCTCAAATCTACGAACTGCGAGATCATGACCTGAGCCAAAGCCAGGCACCCCTACCCAAAATTTTTCAACAAATAAGTAAAAAGTTAAAACACAAACAAAACAGCTGGGGCCAGAAGGGAGACTATCATACAGAGTTTTTAAAGCTTGAGAGATCTCACCAGAAGGAATGTGTGCACCTTGTTTGAATCTTGATTCAGATAAAAAACCATTTATGTATGAGATCATCATAATTTTTATATTGACCAGATAATGGATAAGAATAGATGGTATTAAGGAATTATTGTTCATTTCACTTAGATATGATAAGCATATTGTGGATATATATTTTAAAGAGTCTGTATCGCTCTCCTTATTTAATTATTTTTTGATGTTATTTAAGTCTTGTGACTCTTGATCTCAAAGTTGTGAGTTCGAGCCCATTTTGGGGGCAGAGTTTACTTAAAAAATAAATACATAAAATAGAATGTGAAGTGATATAAAGCCTGGGATTGTTTTAAAAAATAATCTAGGGGAGCCTGGCTATCTCAGCCGGTTAAGCGTCTGACTTCAGCTCAGGTCACGATCTTGTGGTTCATGGGTTCAAGCCCCGCATCAGGCTCTGTGCTGACAGCTCAGAGTCTGGAGCCTGCTTCAGATTCCGTGTCTCCCTCTCTCTCTGCCCCTTCTCGCTTTCTCTCTGTCTCTCAAAATAAAATAAAGACATAAAAAATAATCTAGTAACAGGTGAGATAATGGTTTATCTAGTGCAGCTGGTCTTCCGTTAATAGATGGCAAAGCTGAGTGATTGGCACATAGCAGTTCATTATAAACATATTATATTCAAACACACGTTAGTGTGTGTTTGAAAACATCATCATAAAGAGTTTAATGCAATAAAATGCACGCTACCACAGGTGGTATATTATCTATATGGTTGTAGTAACCAAACACATATCACACACTGCAGTTTACAGAGAGCTTTTCATTCATAACGTAATGTAATCCTGACCTTAGGACCCCAAAATGGGTTTTATTATCTCCATTTCACAGGTAACAACTTCAGAGAGGGTAAGTTAGTGGCTCAGGGGCCTGGAGCTGGGACGAGGCAGAGCAGGAATTCAGATTCAAGCCCTTCATCTCTAAAACCTGTGCTCTACCTGGCGAGGTAGAAAAAAGGCAGGATGCTCTTGGTGAAGCCATTTAACTTCTCAGCCTTAGAAAAATGGGAACGATACCACCAAGCCTGCCTTCCTAGTTATTGGGAAGATCGAGTCTGATCATCACTAGAAGAGGGCTTTGCGAATTGTGAAGGGCCTTACACGTGCGTCATATACAGACGAGTTTTCTAGAAGGGGCCTCTAAACATGGAAGAAGTGGAGAGCTCCAGGCACTGGTCTTGAGCAGAGCCAGGCTCTTGACAACCCATGTCTCCCCTTTCTGTAGGCTTCCGCACACTCCAAAACCCATCCCGCACATCAGTATTAACCGTAATGGTTAAGACGTCTTTCCTCGTGGCTCGTTTGAATGCTTGCCATTGCCCCTGGTGTCCCATTGTTATGCTGCGTGTGGGAACAGAGGCTCCACAACAGCTGTTTATGACTGAAAGTTTTACAGCTTGTTTTTAGGCTAATAAAATGAATAAGAAACTGCATGGCGTTTTCGATTGTTGTCCAGAATTCACTAGGAGATTATTTACGCGAAGTCACCCGTACCAGTGAATTTTTATCAAGCAACGCTGAAAAACCAATGAGAGACACTTCTGATTCTCCACTGAGGAGAAAAGTGGAGCGTAGGGTTCACGTTGCTGACCTTGAACAACCACATCAACAACTGCAGAAAGGAAACTGAAAAAAACCTCTATGGGAACTCCGGGTGGACATCTAGACAGCCCCGTGAAAACGGCCCCATGCAAACGACCACTTCACAACATCTTGCTCTGAGGGGTGCCTGGGAGGCTGTCTGCTAAGCATGGGACTCCGGCTCAGGTCATGATCTCACAGTGCGTGGGTTTGAGCCCCACATCGGGCTCGGTGCCGACAGCTAGGAGCCTGGAGCTTGCTTCAAAGTCTGTGTCTCCCTCTCTCTCTGACCCTCCCCTGCTCACGCTGTCTCTCTCTCTCTCATACACAAATAAACAAACATTAAGAAGTTAAAAAAAAAATCTCTGTGCTGAGTTTGCTGCAGTGTTATTTTTCCCCCCAACTTTTCTGAATGTTTGAAAGTTGTTATAATAAAATGTTAGGAAACCAGCACCTGGGTGGCTCCAGTTGGTTAAGCATCCAATTTTGGTTCAGGTCATGATCTTGCTGTTCGTGAGTTCAAGCCCTGCATCGGGCTCTGTGCCCACAGCTCAGAGCCTGGAGCCTGCTTCAGATTCTGTATCTCCCTATCTCTTTGCCACTCCCCCACTCACACTCTGTATCTCTGTCTCTCAAAAATAAACATTAAAAAACATTTTTTAAATGTTAAGAAACAAAGTTAAAAATATCCGGCGGGGCCCTCCGAGCTGCCCAGCAACAGGCAGCCTCCACCGAGTAAATGGAAATCAACTGTCCAGATCTATCAATCCATTAAATGGGCATTAGGGAGGGAGAGATAAAGGGAGGGGTGTGGTGTCCTGGGAGAGGCAGAGGAAGCTGCTCTTTCCTGACAAAGGACACAGCACTAGAACCCCAGCCTACGGAGGGTCCTGCTCATGCAGCCAGGAAAGTCTGCCTCCTGGGAACATCTGTGGGGGGCTCTCCCCGCCAGACCAGCCACGATCATTTCCAGGTCTGCACCCAGCCTGCCGTATTACAAACAATTACTCTGCTTTCAGAGTGGAAAATTTCAGTCCTGGGATTTCAACAGGAACTTCTGGAGCTGGTAAAAGGCACCTTGCTCCTTGAGAGCTGGATTCAGTGGTACATTTCAGACCACTGGACACGTGAACCTTAACTATCCCAGAGACGACAATAGTGTGTACGTAACTCTCAAGCGTGGTGCAGGTGACTCATTGGAACTCTGAAGTCATGTTTTGGTTTAATGGATCGCACAGGATATCAGTCAGGAGAATGATGCAGTATTCATGCCAAACACAGAGCAGGAGGTTATAACTATAGGAGCAGTTCATCATGAACTGAGTTACAGTCCCCTTAGAATTTAGTGAAATGAAAGTATACATGCATATCTTAACTCTGGACAAAGGCTTAAATATTTTGAATATCATTGAAGCCAATAAACATCTGTTGAGCACCTATTAGCTACCATGTAAATATAATAAAGCAGAGGGGTATCTGGTGGCTCAGTCAGTTTAAGCGTCCCTCTTCAGCTCAGGTCATGATCCTGTGGTTTGTGAGTTTGAGCCCTACATATGGGTCTGTGCTCACAGCTCAGAGTCTGGAGCTTGCTTCAGATTCTGTGTCTCCCTCTCTCTCTCTGCCCCACCCCTGCTCATGCTCTGTCTTGGTCTCTCTCTTGCTCTCTCTCAAAAATAAACACACATTAAAAATTTTTTTTAATCTTTTTTAAAAAGTTGAGACTATTCAGCTGGTGAGGAGTTGCCGTTCCCCTCCACCCTTGTATTGTCTGAGCAACATAATTTGTAAAATAGTTTTTAAAGTAAAAATGCCAGTGCTTTGAAAGGATATAAACTGAAAAGAAAAGCCCGTGTCCACACAGCATGCCCATCTCCCTTCTCAGAGGTCACCCCAATAACACTTTGGCACTCCCTTCTAGAATCGTTCCCACATGCACAGCACAGGTGTGACCCAGATGTTGGCATCTGCACGGGTGACTCTCTTTTGGTCCCATGCCACGCTTCACACAAAACTCAGCCCCTTGACCAGCATTTACAAGAAACCCAATCATGCCGAATCATACCAAATACACTGTGATGTTCAAAGTGCTATTAAAGATTGATGGAGCTGGGGGGAAGGGTCATGTTTTCTGGCATCAGCGTCTTGCTCTTAAACAAAACGCACTATGTTCAATGTGTATCTCTTCCACAGTGTCGGCGGCCCTTTGTGGGTATACTCCCCTCTGGCCCGTTCACTGTATCCCATGCATACGTGCGCGTGCGTGCACACACACACACACACACACACACACACACACACACACACGTGTGCACAGCCTGAGCAATTCTGGCATGCCTGTTCCAAGGTTTCTGCACCCCATCTCAATCCTTACCTTCTCCCAACCCATCCCAGCAATGAAATAAGGACACAACGCATCTTATTTAACCATCCCTTTTTTGATGGACTTTTAGGTTGCTTCTAAATTTCTCTTGCGACATTAAATAATGTCGCAATTAATACCACTGAAGATGCGTCTTTGTAAACGTGTGAGTTTGTTCTAAACTCTTAGAAGTGCGGCGTCTGGGTCAAGGACATGTGCTTTCACAAGTTGGATATATTTTGGCAAACTGCTCTTTGAAAAATGACACAGATGGGGGCACCTGGGTGGCTCAGTTGGTTAAGTGTCTGACTTTGGCTCCAGTCATATTCTCACAGTTTGTGGGTTTGAGCCCAGTGTAGGGGTCTCTGCTGTCAGCACAGAGTCTGCTTCGGATCGTCTCTCTCTCGCTCGCTCTCTCTGCCTCCATCCCTCTCTCTCAAAAAAAACCACATTGTTTAAAAATGACATGAATGTCCATGAACGTATGCTCCCATAGTATCTGGTACCATCTGTGTCCCTGACCTTGGCCAACACTAAGTATTACTAAACACAACCATCCTTACCAATCGAATAATGAAAAGTGGTGCCTCATGATTAGTTTACTCTGCATTTCTATAATGATGAGTAGGACTCAGTATCTTTTCATATATTTGTTTGCCATTGATTTTTTTCCTGTAAACTTCCTCTCAGTGTTGATACCAGCAAAAAGCCTCTCCTAGAAAATATCTTTTCTCTTTGCTTCCAGGGCACGTCTATCTTTTGATTCTTGGGCACCTCTTTCTTGTTCCTTTGCTGGCTTCTGCTTCCTTACCTCTGCAATAGTCCTGTTCCCCAGGGTGCCCGCCTCCTCCTGCTTCCTTTCCATTGCACACACTCTCTGCGATTTCATCTCCTCCTCCCCCTTTGTCCTAGACATTCTGTTAGGCATCCATAATGCTTATTATAACCCTCCGAGGCCAGCCTTTTCACCCCACCCCCAACTTATAAGCGAGAAAACCAAGGTCACAGATTAACTTGTGAAAGGTCACACCATCGGTAAATGATGAAGTGGAATGTGATGTCAAGGCTGTTCCTCTTGTCACTCACCTCACCATGTCCTCATGTACCATTGACAGGGAGAGAATCCCCAATCTGATTACCGCCCAGGCCTCTCCGCTGGTCTCCAAACCCATATACCCAACTCTCTACTTGGACATCTATAGGAACTTCAAATGCAACATGCATCCCCCAACCTCAACCTTGAACCTGCCCTTCCAGTGATCCCTCCCATGGGTGATGGGTTATTCCAGCCTCAGCTATTCAGTCTCCAAATTCCATAGAAGCAGCTCCAACTTCCAAACTTGCTTCCCTTTCCCTCTGCTGCCCCTGAGTTCAGGGCTTGCTTGTTTCTTGCCCAGAATGGTGTGTGCTTCCTATTTTCTCTGCCATCAGGCTCTGTGTGTTCTGGTTTATCCCCCACACCCCTCTGCTGCGAGAGGGGCTTCTCCAATAAGCATAATAATCCAAACATGATGGTCATGTTCTTTATCTTATAAGGCTCTTACAAGGAATAAATGAAATAATCCAAGTAAAATACATAGCACATGCTAATTCCTCAATACATATTCGGATTCCTATTGCCCTTCAAAAAAGTAAATCCGGTAAGATAAATCCTTCCGGTTGCATAATAAAGTCTAAAGGGCCTGACCTACTGCCTCTCCTCTGACCCCACACCCTCTGCTCTAGTCAACCAGATTCCTCTCTTTTTTTTTTTTTATGTTTATTTATTTTTGAGAGAGAGAGAGAGTGAATGGGGAGGGCCAGCGAGAGCAGGGGACACAGAATCCAAAGCAAGTTTCAGGCTTTGAGCTGTCAGCACAGATCCCGACGCGGAGCTCGAACCCACAAAGTGTGAGACCATGACCTGAGCCAGTGAGATGCTTAGCCGACTGAGCTACCCAGGCACCCCTGTTTTCCTGCCTCTGTGCTTCTGCATAGATGGTTCCTTCTGCTTGGAATTCTCTTCCGCCCACTGAGCCCACTGGTGAGCACCCCTGAGTCTTTAAGATCTAGCTCAAACAGCAGATTCCCTGTAGAGGCTGCTTTTAGGCAACTAGGCTCGAGCAACAGAAGGTAGAAAGCGACCCACTGATTGAATACACACAGGCCCATCAGGCAACTCCTCTCAAAATATCCACAGGCACTAACTGTCCAATGGGCTGCTTACAACCAGGCATAGTTCCCCCCCAAAAGGGAAAAGTCCATACACCCCCATACCTGCCCACCTTCCCCCATTAAATACGGCCCCTCCCACTGCCTCATTACAGAGTCTCTGCTGTGTTGTCTTGCTTGTGACCCCCTTGCAGTGGGTCCCATAAACTGCTATCTCCTTCAGGTGAATTATTTTATACCTGCACAGCTGGCCTCCACCCCGATCGATTGTTAGCCCACACGTGGGTGCCCGTCTGAACAGGAGAGACACCACGTTCCCCACGATGCCAGCTCGGACCTCCTCTACACCGGGTTCCTGGGCCCCTGCTCTACACCGTTTATTCACTGGCAATCCCGCATGGCGATGGCCTGTCGCCTGCTGGTTTCTGTGACAGGCCTGAGAACTATGAAGTGGCTGTGTCCATCCATCTTCATAGTCCGCGTGCAACCCAGGAGCTCCTTTAAAAATGTGTGTGGAGCTGGGGCGCCTGGGTGGCTCAGTCGCTTAAGTGTTGGGCTCTCCATTTCAGCTCAGGGCATGATCCCACGGTTCAAGGGATTGAGCCCCACATCGGGCTCTGCACTGACAGCACAGAGCCTGCTTAGGGTTCTCTCTCTCCCTCCCTCTCTCTCTCTGCTCCTCTCCTGCTTGCACACTCGCTCACTCTCTCCCAAAATCAATAAATAAACTTAAAAAAAATGCATGTGGAGTTAACACGTTCCTTGTGTTAAGAAGCACCCACCCAGCCCCCTCCCTCCTTCTGGAGCTAGAGTCCTGGAGAAACCAAACAAAGGGCATGCAGCATGGTGAAAGCGCGGCTGGAGGCCCAGGCCCCAAGTCCCCTCCCAGAGACGCGATGCTGGCCGAGTCACTCTGGGCCTCTGAAACCTGGCATTTAGAGGTGGGTGTCAGCCTCAGTCGTCTCCTGGGCCACAAAGGTCGAAGGACACAACGTGTGCGAAGCCCAAAGGCAGCCCCAACGTAAGCAGGCGTTAGAATTGCTAGCCAAAGTCAGGGGAAGAACAATCACTTTTAGGAAGTGAAATGAGACCTGTGTGAATGCGCTGGTGTTGGATACATTCAAATTCACAATGGTATCCTATGCCAACAAGTGAGCCGCGAAATATGGACAACTAGACCCAACACCGGGCTAGTCTGACTCACAGTGTACATCCGTCCACGTCAGGCCAGCTCCTGCTCTACCCAGTCCTCGGGGTGCATGCTAACCGAGTGTGACAGTCCCACCACAAAGCGGACTCGGAAAGGAAATTAACATGCAGGGCGTTGCTGGGAAGAGCCCTTGGGATCAACACCTGCACCGAAGAGCTGAGGGCGGTGGGACCATGGGAGGGGCGAAGGCCAGCCACTGTGTGGGCCCAACCCAGGGGTCGTCTGGAGAGTGACTCACCCTCCACAGCTGTCCAGAGTTGAGCTTGAACTTGCACTCAGTCAGGTGTAGACCATGGGCTGTCTGTACACGGCACTCCCAGCCCCCAGGCCACAAGTCTGATATGAAAGGGGCTACAAAGGACACATGACGGAGCCCCCCAGGGATCCCCATCCTATAGTAGCTGGACCTCGGGAGCCCATGCCAGGGCCACCCAGCTCGGTGCTCTCCCGAAGGCCCCTTGCCCCCGGGAATATGGAAGCAGGGTGGGGAAGGAAAGAGCCTCAGCATGGAGTGCTTTAATGAAGAGGGCCCTGCTGGTGACTCGGCCAGACAGACTAAAACATGCCCGCAGTTGTCCCAGTCCGGGGGCGAAGAAGGGGGTGGTATCTATCCACCAAATCCGGGGTGCCATGACTCACGGCCCTTCCTGCAGGCAGTTCCAAGCTGCCTGGCCCGCCGGAGCGGACTGTTGGGTGCCTGTGGGAAGAAGCCGCTCATGTGAACGGTAAGAGTGAGCACCATAGGGATGAGTCAGCACCCGCAGAGCCTGCCACGCCAGGGAGAGCACAGCTTGGGGTCTCTCAGGAATGCAATGTCTCCTCACCCCCAGAAGTGGGAGAAGTGGTCACCTGGCCCACCTGGGATAGAGCTGGCGCTGGGCGGGGAGGGTTCTACCTTGATCACAGGCATCCTTACCTACTGCTGTGAGTGATGGAGAAGTCACTTTATCCTTCTGAGCCTCACTGTACTGACCTGTAAAGTGGGGAGAATAACACCACTGTCCTCAGAGTGTGAGAAACAGAGTGAAAGAAAGCACATGAAGAATCAGCCACAATGTAACCATATAGGTGACATTCTGCTTCTAATCTCAAGCCGGATAGGTTCACTTTATTACTATATTTTAAACACAATTGCCTCTGTTTTTATGTATCAATGTAACACTAAAGTAATAAAGGACACTCGCTTGGCATAATGGACTTTTGAGATTCTAAGACTAACTCCAAATACATAAATATTTGAACACAGAAGTATTTATATTTATATATTCCTAAATAGTCCATTGCAATTTTGTGGTACACGGTCGGCAGGCAGGAAACGGTTACCATATCACTTGGGAACTATTGACAATCAGTCTCATTAAACCCGGCCAAACAATGGCTCTGGAATGTGAGTTACCCACATAAACCCTCAGCTCAAGGGGTCTAGGTGGAGAGCGGGACTGACCTACCCCATCAACTCACTGTACGCACAGAAGTCGGGGTAATTTACTAACAGCAAGATCTGTTTCCTGCTGAACACTTTCAGCTCAACTCCAGAACTAGATGCAGGGGAGGAGGTCAAATGTGATCATGGGGACTTGTTTTCCTTACCACTAACTTCTGAGACATTAGATGCTTGCCTGTTGCATCGTCCTCAAAGGGAGAGGTGGAAATTCCTCACCTGCCATCAGCTAGACAGAGCTTTTGAGATGCAAACTATATACGTTCTCAGAGGAGAGGCATGAAACGGAAGAGAGGAGTCACTTTCAAGGAACCAGCCCCCTGCCTTCCCCCTCTCTACACATGCTAAGCACACAGAGCTTTGGCAATCTGCTATGAAAGCAGAATTTTAAAATAAGCCCAAGACTGCTCTCGCAAATCAGACTTTAGAGGAAGATGGATTTTGGTAAGGTGGATTTGTTTTCTCAAGTTAATATCTTCCTTGTACATGCACCGTCCACACACGCGTGCACCTCCGCAAAACACGAGGCATCCGTTAATAGACCAAATATGACCGAGCAAGTTCGACCTCAGCGCAAGAGAGACTTTGGATAATTATGAGGCCAGGCTCAAAGCCGCGTAAAGATAAAACCCACGGAAGCCAGCAGGTGGCACTTAATCATAATCCTGCCTATGATTTCTATTCATTGTTAAATATTCTTCTTTCTGTCTTCCCAGTAGGATGAATGATATGCTAATACGGCATCGTAAGTAATGTTTTCCTTTTGAGATATTAAATAGGCTTGTTACATAAAATCTCCCCACCTATATAACGAGCCCAAGGCCCGCTTCCCTCATGCATATATTTTTCATCATCGCAAGCGTCTGCATGCCCATGTTATCTGCGTGCTCCGAAGCACGCAGCACATTTGATAAATGCACCAAGGACACGCTCACACCTTTGTTTCTCTCCAGAAGCAAAAGTCCAAATCAAGGAACGTTGTCCCTGAAACAGTCACAGAGAACCATCGAAACCCCACTGTCTGCCAAAAATAGAAATGTAGAAATGCCTCAGGGAGGCCGCTTTGGCAATTTCCTTCCAGGCTTCCATCACCGACATTAGCAAGGTGAGAGACCTCTTTGAAGCTGTTCTTTACTTGCCAGTTCTTCTCTTTTCCTCCGCCCCCCCACCACTCCTCCCTCTGCCACGACTCTCCTTCCTTCCCACGAGTCCGAGTCCGCAACGCCTCGCCCTGTTCTGCGAATTCCTTCTCTTTATTCGCTTTTCCCATCTTTCATCTCTCCCTCTCCCTCTTAAGCACCGGGGGCGGTTTGCTAAGTCTTGCGGGGACAGATGCTGTACCAGTCAGGAGTCTTAGTTTCTGACACTTGAAATTGACTCTGTTAAGCAGGAAAAAAAAATTATTGGAAAGTGATCAAGTAGTTCACAGAAGCAACAGGAAGCCTGGAGAATCTGGCTCGGCAAACAGGCAAGAACCAAAGGAGACTGGCACCAGAGAGGACAGCCAAGGTCACGCCACTGAAGACCACTTGGTTGGGACAGTGCCGCCCCACGGCCACGAGCCACTAAGGGCCACTGCTGCCACTTGACTGTACTGAAGAATGAGGGTGCACTCACTCCAGAGGCTTACTCCGTCCCCTCCAGATGCCCAGTCCAGGCCGGAGAGCCGAACGCCACGGCCGGGTGGGCAGACCTCCGGAACTGCTCTCTAATAGCTCTGGCTCAACGTGAAAGGGGGCCGGAGTACAAAGCTGAGGGCTGAGAAGTCTGTGGAAAAAGCTGGAGAAAGCAGAGTCCTGGAACACTGGAGACTAAGAAACACCCAGTGTCACTGACGCCCCTTGTTTCGAAGCCACCCCGTTTCTGGTGTGTTCCTGGAGCTCTGCATCTGCTCTGCAGGGAGAGCTGGGGGCAAGGAAAGCTCTCGGGCAAATTAATGACGCTGGATCTGGAAAGACCAAGACTGTAAAGTGAAATTCGGCGGCTGCCGTAAACCCTGCGTCACCGCCTCGGTTATTTCATACCCACTTCCTCCTGGGCAGAGCAAGGAGCCACGGTGAATGAATGTGAACACCCTTGTTGTCAGATTTGACGTAGTCGATTTAAATTCCAGCTGCTAAGCGCTATGCCTTTGACCTCCCACATCTTAACCCTTAAAGGAGCAAGTCGAGCCCCTTTCTCGGGATGAAATTTGTAACATGATCCCTGGCTCGGTGCAGGGGCCTCTTTACTCATCCTGCCAGCTGGCCCCAATTATGAGCCGGGGTATGAGTTGGGGTAATTTCAGAGCAACGTGGGTGTCTGTGCAGTGGAAGGAGTGTTTTCTAAGCACTTTGTTTCCTTCAGGACCAATGGATCCTTTAATATTCTGAATTAGGAAAAAAGAAAGAAAATATAGAAATCAAATCACTCGGTGGTGTGCCTGGTAACTACCGCCAGCACAGAGTGAAAAGTGAAGGCAACTGTTTATATCATTCCAGCAAAGCTCCAGCTTTGCCTACGTACCTTGGGTGATTGCCTTGATTTTCCTCTGTGCTTTAGCAGAGCGGGCCTGTGCTGTGGCAAGTTGCCTTTGTGATAGGTGACACTGAGGCATGCCTTTGGGGGAGCTCCAGGATGGTTTTAAAGGGCCATACACACACACACACACACACGTATCTGAGTTCAAGCCTATGTTTGGTCAAGTTTATTGATGTTTATTGAACATCTATTATACTGAGGCATGGCAAATTCCGGGAATTCAAACCTCAGTGAAGCTTGCTATCTAGTAAGCTGGATGGCGTCCAGCGGGGGGGGGGCATTCCAGGATAGCAGAGGGTAGAAGAGTCAGCCTTTGGCTGGGCGGAGCATTTTGTCCCTGGCATTGTTTAGAAGCACCATGGCACATGGTGGTAATACAAACCAGATGGCTTTTAGTTGGTTTTATTATTTTTAAACTCTCTGCAATATACCCCTCATTGCCTGCACCTGGTCTGACTTCTCCCTCCTGCTCCTTCACCACACTCCTTGGCTTCTAACCCACCCCCGCTAAGTTCAGGCCGTCACATCATAGGGGTGCGCACAAGAGAAAAAATAGCATCTGAAGGCGTAAATGTGCCCGGAAGAGAAGGACCCATAGCTGAGTGGGCATACAAGCCCTACTGGTGGTTCAATGCCAAGGTTAGTCAGTTAGGCTTGACCTTTGTGGGGGCCTGTCTCAGGCAAGCCCTCACCCTTACCCTTGCATTATCAGCATTTATAAGTCAGATTCTTTTCTGACTTAGCTATTATTTCATGTCTTTGAGCCCAAGTGTTTTCACATGTACACTATGGCTAAGACCCGTCCTGTTGTAAGGAGCAAACGGGAAAACACGTGCAAAGCACCTGGCACTTGGTAAGCACTCAATAAATGTTAGCTGTTATTAGGATTCCTTTTTTATTTTTATTTTTTTTTTTAGAGGAACAACTTCATTTTCTATTTGTAACACCAGTAATCAATTAAACAGGCAGTGTGGTGCATGGTTAAATTGCCAACTCTTTGTTGCTATATTTTAAAAATTGTTTAATGTTTATTTATTTTTGAGAGAGAGAGACAGAGTGCAAGCAAAGGAGGGGAAGAGAGAGAGGGAGACACAGAATCCGAAGCAGCTCTGAGCTATCAGCATGGAGCCCTACACAGGGCTCGAACTTGTGAATCAGTTCGAACTGAGATCAGACCTAAGCTGGAGTTGGACGCTTAACTGATGGAGCCGCCCAGGCGTCCCTATTATTTTTTCAATCATTGTGAGTTTATGTTTTTTTGAGAGAGAAACAGAGAGAAAGCATGTGTGCACACACACTTGTGCTCGAGTGGGAGAGGGGCAGATATATGCGTGTATGTGTGTGTGTGTGTGTGTGTGTGTGTGTGTGTGTGTGTGTGTGTGTGGAGAGAGAGAGAGAGAGAGAATGAGAGAGAGAATCCCAAGCAGGCTCCATGTCCAGCCCCGAGCCCTATGTGTGGCTCAATCCTATGACCATGAGATGACAACCTGAGCTGGAATCAAGAGTCAGATGCTCAACTGATGGATCCAGCCCAGGTGCCCCTAATTTAAGTATAGTAGACACTTAATGTTCTATTAGTTTCAGGTGTACAATATAGACACAACAAGTCCATGCATTATACTGTGCTCACCGCAACTGCAGCTGCCATCTGTCACCAAACAGCACTATTAACAGTATCATTGACTACACTCCTTATGCTGGGCCTTTTATTCCCGTGACTTCTTCATCCCACAGCTGGAAGCCTGTGGCTCGCACTCCCCTCCACCTGCTTTGCCCTTGCCCCTTGATCATTACTCAATAAGAAGATACAAGGTAGCGCTTAATTCCAAGGAATGATTTTTCTTAAATCTTTCCATAAAATTCAAGCTTGGGATAGAGAGATCGTGGGCAAGAAAGAAAGAGAAGGGACCCAGGAGACAGAAGGTGGTATATACCCCAGTCAGCACCGTGCGTATAATCTGAGGGAGCACTGCCACCCACATGGGTGCAGGATTGGCCAGGAGATGGTGGGTGAGGGGGTCGGGCCCTTCCCTCACACCGCTGTGACCCCTACTCATCACCACCCATTGATGTTTCTTGCCTAAATGATTATGCTGATGATTGTCAAGAGGTGAATTCCCGCACCGCTCTTTCTTCTGTAGTAATTAGTTGACTTTCACTGTAAGAAATAGTTTCCTTCACTTCCTTTTTTTTTTTTTTCCCATTTATGTGACTATGTCTGCACAGACTTACAGGCATCTATTTTAGTCAATGGGTTGTCATCACTTGGATTTTCAAAGTGTCCCAAATTTGGTCAAAAGAAGCCCCTTCAGGACAGTTTCTGTGTCCTTTTGAGCTGTCCTCGTTGCTGGAGACACTCCTTACACTCTGGTGCAACAAGGAGTTGTTTCTGGAGTGTCTTATTCTTTCCCTGCCCCTTCCCCACCTCCCCTGAAGCGCCATTTGTTTAAGGAAACCAAGGTCCCTTATGCTGGAGAGTTGTGCTAGAAACTAACATCTGAGCACTAAGAATTCTTGCTGCTACTTGGAGTGTCAATCCTTCTCGGTTCTTCCACTGGACATAGCTAGAAAACACGTATGTGTACATATACACATACACATATTTATCCCTTTTTATTTCCCATCTATCATCTATCAATCATCTATCATCCATCTATCTATCTATCGTCTATCGATCATCTATCTATTATCTATCTTTCTATCTATCTATCTATCATCTATCTATTATCTATGTATCTATGTATCTATCTATGTATCTATCTATCTATCATCTATCTATCTACCTACCTACCATCTATCTATCTATCTATACCACAGTTTATAATGATGGATCCAGGTGCAATCTAACACCATGAAGTGTATTTTGTTTCCCCTTACCCTATCTGGGCCTCCCTTCACCAAGAGTGCTAAACCTGGCTCCAGTTAGCTCAACTGACTTCTGTGTGGCCCCGCTCTCAGCACCACTGAGTCACAAAGCCTCCCTCACCGGCTCACCCCTCCTTGAGCCACTAGCTCCCTGGTTCATGTTTTAGGATGAAGAAAGAAAACAAAGCAGCCAATTCATATATATATATGAGCCAATTCATATATATTTGTGTATATATATATATATAAGACAGGAAGAAAAAAGAGAGAAGGGAAGGGAATGGAAAAGAGGAGAATGAGGTCACCTTTTGATCTGCATGTTTTAAAAAGCACCCTGGCAGATTCGTGGAGAAAGACGTGAAAGGGAACAAGGAGGGATTCGCCGCTGACTCATCTTGGCATTCCTAGCACTCGGTAGCGCTTTGAGAAAGACACTGTACAAATGTTTGGAGAAGGAAGGAAGGGTGGGGGAGAAGACAAAAAGGCGGGAGAGGGACCAGAGCCTTCCCCGGAAGAACACGCTGTAGAGAAACTTGTGGTTTCCTTCTCTGTGGTGAAAGTTGCCTCTTTCCGAGGTCAAGGATAGAAAATCACAGTGAAGTGTATCCTCCTTGCTCTGTGAAAGCCTGTTAAGTGGCTTCCTGCGGTGGCTTACACAAATGTCGTAGGGTGGGGCCATTTGTCCTGTGGAGGGTAAATCATCCTGAGGCAAATATGCCTTTGCTCAGTGAGAAGTCACTCAAGATCTCTTTCAGTTCTATAAATGTAGGACAAGGAGTCCCTTTGTCCTGGGAGACATTGGGATTTTTCTTCCCTCCCTCCCCTCCCCTCCCCTCCATAAATCTTCCCCATTCATTCATATGCACATCAGGACCTTCTGGAACTAGGGGACCTGTTTTTCTGACAGCCCAATGCCTCCTGGGAGGGAAAAGGTTTAAATCCAAGCTCCTGCTTCCTGAGGTTCAAAGTCAAGAGTCTATTGCATGGTGGCATGACTCAGGGGCTAGGCAATAAAGTTCCCATGAGGCTACAGTGCACTTGGCATTGCTAGCTCTTGATAATGAGCCTCACCAGAGGGTGGGATCCTCCTTAAGTCAGATGAGTCCTCCAAGTGTCAAAGGCTGGCACAAATCCCGAACTCCTTACTTTCAGCCAGCACAATACCAGGGAAGTGGCTCTGTGTGTGTGTGTGTGTGTGTGTGTGCGCGCGCACGCGTGCGCGCACAAAGGAGCTATGAGCCAGTGATGTTCTGGCTTGCAAGAACTCGTTAACCTGGTAGGAGGTTTGCCAGCCAGTTGTTCAAGATAGCCATTATTAAATAGTAAACGATGCAAACTTTCAACTAAATCATTATATTGAAAACAAAGGTAATACTCAAACTCATCACTTAACTAATTATTTGACGCATCTTTCTTTTATCTATTCTCTTGAGATTATGCACATCTACTATATGTGGTGGAGATTTTTATACCTGATGGGGGGCTACTGTGCACCCCCAACTCTGCCTTTCGTGATGTTGTGATGGTAACTCGAATGTAGCCACGGTGGGAGTATTTATACCATGGAAATTGGCAAGCCATTAGTCAGCACTCCCTCCCCTCCCCCAGCCAGTTGTCAAGCGTTTAGCCCACACCCCTGACTAACCTTTGAGACTTACTCACTCAGTCAGCCTTTACTGGCTGAGACCAGATAGGGTGTGGGTCCTCATGACAGAGCACACCAGGAGAGTATACCTGGAAGGATCTGGAACAGTGGACTTAAGTATTATCTCTATCCTCCAGGCTTGAAAGATTCTGGAATTGCTTCAACTTCCTGAAAATTTTACCTTCTAGCAGGAAGACTCAACCACTATTGAAGTTTCTTTTTTTTTCTTTTTTAATTTTTTTTAAAAAATGTTTTAATTTATTTCTGAGAGAGACAGCATGAGGAGGGGAAGGTCAGAGAGAGGGAGATACAGAGTCTGAAGCAGGCTCCAGGGTCTGAGCTGTCAGCACAGAGCCTGATGCGGGGCTCAAACTCACAAACTGTGAGATCATGACCGGGGCCGAAGTCGGAAGCTCAACCGACTGAGCCACCCAGGCGCCCCTTAACTTTTTTTTAAGAGAGAGAGAAAGACACAGCATGAGCAGGGGAGGGGCAGAGAGAGAGAGAGGGAGGCACAGAATCCCAAAGCAGACTCCAGGGTCCACACATCAGCACAGAGCCCGACGCAGGGCTCAACCCCACGAACCGTAAGATCATGACCTGAGCCAACGTCAGATGCTTAACCCACTGAGCCACCCAGGTGCCCCCACTATGAAGTTTCTTTTTTTTTTTATTTTTTAAAAATGTTTTATTTATTTCTGAGAGAGACAGACAGACAGACAGACAGCGTGAGCACTGTGAGATCATGACCTGAGCCGAAGACGGACTCTTAACTGACTGAGCTGCCCAGGTGCCCCCCCACTATGAAGTTTCTGATCCACCTTTTCTTCTACCAAATTTCTAAGTCACCGACTGTGACGATATTTCTCCCCAGCAGAAAGCTCTGTTTTTGTATGTCAATGAAATGCCTTGAGGAAGCAACGACAAAGGGTCCCAGGACCTTTCTTCTGAGCAGTCCGGGCCATTTGCATAGGGGGTATCCTTCACGGAGTATAACTCTGGTGAGCGGCCAGCCCTCAGAAAGATGCTATCACAAAGCAAGGCCAGGCATCTCCATACAAGTAGCTGCTATAATAAGGGCTTCGTACAACTTCCGTGTTTTGAAACATGACCCGCATTGGCCAATCTCTGTTAAGCAGTAGCATCTCTCTCCAGTGGGCACATTAAGAGAGGAGCAAATTCGGGGCGCCTGGGTGGCTTAGTCGGTTAAGCGTCCGACTTTCGCTTAGGTCATGATCTCGCGGTTCCTGGGTTCGGAGCCCCGCGTCGGGCTCTGTGCTGACTGCCAGCTCAGAGCCTGGAGCCTGTTTCAGCCTGTGACTCCCTCTCTCTCTGACCCTCCCCTGCTCACGCTCTCTCTCTATCTCTCTCCTAGAAATAAATAAAACATTAAAAAATTAAAAAAAAAAAAGAGAGAGAGAGGAGCAAATTAGAGGTGCCTGGGTGGCTCAGTCGGTTAAGTGGCCGACTTTGGCTCAGGTCATGATCTCATGGTTCATGAGTCTGAGCTCCGAGTCGGGCTCTGTGCTGACAGCTCAGAACCTGGAGCCTGCTTCCCATTCTGTGTGTCCCTCACTCTCCGCCCCTCCCCCACCCACGCTCTTTCTCAAAAATAAATAAATGCTAAAAAATTTTTTTTAAATAAAATAGAGAGAGGAGCAAATTGGACAGGACACTCGTTTGCCCTCTGGGACCCCTGGACATAATACAATGGTGTGGATTTGGAGAGGGAAAGGATGGCTTCTCCCTTTGGACTTCCTGTGTATTATCAGCATGCGGGAGGCTGAATGACATGTTCTGGGAACTAACTGGGCACATTATTGGCATCACAAACTGGGTAGAGAGACAGCCCATTTCCATAAGAAGAAACAAAGGACGTGAATTAGGAAAGTAGGGAAGAGCACCGAATGTTTCCTCAGACTACTTCCATAGTATCATAGTATCTTCCATCTCGATTACTGATACTACGTTCTGATGGCTCAGATCTTCATATCATCCTTGAGTCCTCTCTTTTTCTCCCAGCCCAAATTCAAACCATCACCACCTATGCTTTTATTTTTTTAAATTTATTTTTATGTTTTATTTATTTTTGAGAGAGAGAGAGAGACAGCATGAGTAGGGGAGGGTCAGAGAGAGAGGGAGACACAGAATCTGAAGACAGCCTTCAGGCTCTGAGCTAGCTGTCAGCACAGAGCCCGATGCAGGGCTTGAACCCACGAACCGTGAGATCATGACCTGAGCCGAAGCCGGGCACTCAACCGACTGAGCCACCCAGGAGCTCCATCACCTACGCTTTTAAAGCACACCTGGAATTTAACCTCTCCCTCACCATTCCCCACTGCCACCACCCATCCAAACCACCATCACGCCACTCTTGCGTGGTTAAAAAGCTCCAAATGAGCCTGTGTTGCTGTGTTTATCTTGTGTCTTTTCAACACAGTAGCTTGAGTGATTTATTCGGTCATAAGCCAAATGACATCACTCACCACCTCAGAGCCTTCCAGTGGTCCCCATCCCATCCAGAAGGAGGGCCCAAGTCCTTCCTCCGACTCTCGAGGCCCTGCTGATCTGCACCCCCAACATCTTCACCTCATCACCAGCTACCTCACCCTTCCTTCCCTCTGCCTCAGCTGCACTTGCCTCTGCTCTTCTTAATTCTCCCTCCCATTTCAGGGCCCCTGCAGTTACTGTGGGCATTCCGGCACACTCCCCAGGCAACCACATGGCTAACTCCCACTGTTCTTCATTTCTGACTCAAAACCCCCCTCAAGGATCCTTCACCAGCAGCCCTAACCAAGCCTTCCCCACCCCCCGACTCCTCCATACTTCGTAATCTCCTTTTCCACTTTATTTTCTCTCCTTGGCCTTTATAACTATTTGTATATTTATCTTTTTCATTGACTATCTTTCCTGCTAGCCTGTGGATTCGGGAGGGAACGCATTTTCATTCGTTTTGCTCACTCTCTGAACTCTAGAATGGTGCCTGGTTCATTTCAATTATCTATTGCTGTGTCATAAGCCATCGTATCATGTAGTGACTTAAAACTACAGTCCATTCCAATCTCAATCCCATGGGTTGACTGGGCTTGGCTGGGCAGTTCTTTACGGAGAATCTTTTGTGTGGTCGGAGTCAAAGACACCTGGACTGGGGTCATCTGAAGGACATGACTGGCACCCAATGCTCACTACTGTTTCAGAGTTCAGCTGGAGCCACAGTCTAGAGTGCCTACACATGACCTCTCCAAGTTCATGGCGGGGGCAGGGCAGGTGACATTTTTGAAGATTAGCTACTGTAGCTTCGAAGATGTATCTGTGGGTGGAATGAAGGCAGAAGGGAGGGGAGGTGGTAAGAGGGAAAGAAGTAGGACTTTAGAAGAAAAGGAGGAAGGGAGGGAGAGTGGCCTAAAGGAGGAAGAGGGGGAGAAATGGAGCTCCATTTTCATCGGTGAGTATGATGTTTGCACGATACCCCTGGAATGAAACCCTTCTCCCATCTGACTCCCCTTCCCCATCTCCCCCAAGTTGTACAATGACGTGGCTTGAAAGCAGAAATTCATCCAACGCTGTATATCAGAACCGGAGTGCTCTTGGCAGAATCCTTTACAATTTATACCCCAAGTTCCAATTTGAGCCAAGGCATATTTCCAAGGGAAGAACAACACAGCACTTTATCTTGATGTCGCTTCTTCCCCTTGGTAATTTCAAAGCAGTTTTATAAACAAGCACTATCATTGTATGAGAGAGGAAACGGAAGAGAGCTGGTAATATTTAGGTGACCAATAGCAAAATCATTGAATCAGTGTTTATACCAAGGTGATTAAATACCAGAGGCAGGCTTCAGCGGCATCAAATTAATAACATATAATTTGGAAGGAGTAGAATATGAAAATTTCCATATAAAAACGGCGGCCAATGAAGATGTAAGGAGTCGAGAAATAAAAATATATTTATACAGAACTAGATGGAATAAAATTTCAACAGTTGTTGGGATAGTAAGAATGGATTTGCTTTAAAAACAGTTTGGAACAGTTTAGTCATTTTCCAGAGCCACAGATATTCCGTGCCAGCTGGGAAATTTTTCCTAAATCAACCTGGCAGACAGTTGTCTAATAAGGGAGCCTTGGAGACAAGCTCCCTGGCTAAAACCCAGAGAAGTAAATGAATTTGGGTTTCTGAAGCTCTAGTGTCTCAATCCAGAGGGAGAGGTATTAGGTGTTTCCTGGACAGACCAATGGTAATGTAAATTGGGGCATCCCAGAATGGGAATTCCCTGAGCATGAGGTTCTCTTCTAATTTCTGTATCATGTGACAAGGTGACATCTTCAGCTGGTGGCCTCTGTAAGCCACTTTTGGTCTTCAGCCTCCAAAATATGCTCATCTTTAGGAAAATTGGGATAACTCAAGAAAGGAAGCAGGAGGGTGAAGTGTCCTTCCCCTTTTCCCCTACAAATCAAAACCAAAACAACAACAATAACACGGTGGCTTAACCCACATGGAAGTTTATTTCTCTTTTTAATAAGCCTCGGCAAGTTACAAGTTCACAGATTGTAAAATGCTCCCTAGTATCAGGGACTCATATTCCTTTTCCTCAGTGTCTGCCTTGCATAATCTCGAGTTCCCAAATAAATCATTTCAGGTTCCAAAATGGCTGCTTTAGCTCCAACCCTCACATCCCATTCCAACCAGGAGAAAGAAGAAGAAGAGCAAGAGAAAGAAATGCCTCCTTCCTTTAAGAACCCTTGCTAGAGTGGCTCACACGACTATTTACATCCAGGTGACCAAACCTTAACCACGTGACCTGACCTAACGGGTCAGGAAGACTGGGAAGTGGAGTCTTTTCAGCAGTGTACACCTGCCTAAATACGAGATCTTCTGTGACTATAGAATTAAGGAAAACAAATGTTTTCAGACAATTAAGGAGTCTCTGCCATTGTTCAACCCCCGACTTCCCCAAAATATATATGAACCCTTCTTTCGTCACACAGGACATACTCCTTCCCCCAAAGAAGAAACACCAAAATGTTATCAAGGGTCTGCCTTCAGCTCAAAATCAAGATCAGTGGGTGTTATGCTTGAGTCTCCTTGCTTGAGTCCAGATGTGATGTTACATGATCTCGCAAACCACCAATTAAAAGCTAGCTGTCTGCCTCCAACCACGCGACCTACACGGCGATGGAGGAGGAACAGGAAAACCACAATTAAAACTACCATTCTGAAAATGGGAAAGCCTACGAAGTCACGGTCGACAGCAATTATCAAATCCTGCTGAGCGGGAATAGAAGAGGCTGCCTTCTCCCACAGAAGAGGTCAGCCAGCCATCCCCCGGGAGGTCCCTCTGTATCCATTATCCTCTGAGGCCCTAGCGGAGGCAGGAGGCAGCGTGCATGCCCTTTGGGGGTGCACGGCTTTCATAGCCTGTTTCCCGCTGTTGTAGATTTGGAGGTACCAGGGCCGCTTTGACGCTGCTCAGGCTTTTGCAGGTTAGGTCTATGGTTTCTTTGGGAATGCAGTCCTTTCAAGACCTCAGTAGGTGTCTCTTCCATTTGCCTCCCATCACTTCCAGGCACAAGTAACAACGGCCAGCAATTTGTCTATAAATAGTTTTTCAATGTGAAGACTCGGCCTTTTACTTATAGACCCTTGTCCTTGGTCTATCCCTCCCCCAGTTTAATGGCAGTCAGTTGATGCTACTTGAAACCATGAATTTTGGAAGGAAAGCAACACCTCTATTTTTTTCAAGTTTACTTATTTTTGAGAGAGTGAGTGAGAAGCAGGGGATGGGCAGAGGGGGAGGGAGAAGAGAATCCCAAGCAGGTTCCGCATTGTCAAAGCAGAGCCTGACATGGGGCTTCAGTGAACTCACAAACTGTGAGGCCATGACCTGAGCCAAATTCAAGAGCTAGATGGCTTAGCCAACTGAGCTACCCAAGGGCCCCATGGAAAGCATCACTTTTTTTTTTTAATGTTTTTTACTTTTGAGAGAGAGAGAGAGAGAGAGAGATTGTGAGTGGGAAAGGGGCAGAGAGAGAGGGAGACACAGAATCTGAAGCAGGCTCCAGGCTCTGAGCTGTCAGCACAGAGCCAGACGCAGGGCTTGACCTCAGGAACCACGAGATCATGATCTGAGCCAAAGTCGGACACTTCACGACTGAGCCACCCAGGTGCCCCAGAAAGCATTACTTTCAATTGAATCTTAACAGCTAAACTGTCACCCATGATCTAGCAAAGAGCTTTTTTTTTTTTAAATGTTTTTTTGAGAGTGCAAGTCGGGGAGGGGCAGAGATGAAGACAGAGGATCCAAAGAAGGTCCTACATTGACAGTATCGAGCCTGATGTGGAACTTGAACTCACGAACTATGAGATCAGGACCTGAGCCACCCAGGAGCCCTTGGCAGAGAGCTTTTAATGGCACTTAGCAGAATGCGACTTATTAGAGTTTTTTAAAACATTTTTTAATGTTTTATATATTTCTGAGAGAGAGAGACAGCATGAACAGAGGAGGGTCAGAGGGAGAGGGCAACACAGAATCTGAAGCAGGCTCCAGACTCTGAACTGTCAGCACAGAGCCCGACATGGGGCTCGAACCCACAAAACGTGAGATCATGACCTGAACCAAAGTCGGACGCTTAACCGACTGAGTCTACCAGGCGCCCTGGCTTTTCCACTTTTAAAAAAATGTTTATTTTTTCTTGAGAGACAGAGAGAGAGCATGAGACAGGGAGGCAAAGAGAGCAAATCCCAAGCAGGCTTTGCACTGTCAATGCCGAGCCCAATGCGGGGCTCAATCTCACCAACCAAGAGATCATGACCTGAGCCAAAATGAAGAGTCAGACACTCAACTGTCTGAGCCACCTGGGCACCCTGTTGTCTTTTTCACTCTTAAGCTCCCAAACCACTGGACCTCTAGTCAATTTAGATGGCAGATCAATGGTGGGAAGCATATCCATTACCCCCCTCCTAACATCTTACAGACTGGGTAGATTGATCGCTTCTTGGCCTTTTGGCTAAGATCAAGTGTACAGACTAGGTAGACTGAGCCTTAGTTTTCTATTCTTCCTGCTGTTCAAGGAATCTCAGGAATATGTAACGATGATACTCCACAAACACCCAATCCTGATATGAATTTTATGAGTTAGCCAAGATCGGCAGAATTGCTACCAAAAGTAGACCCAAGAATTTCATTGCACTAATACCAAAGACATGGATTTTCCTTTGAGTAACTACTGGAGGTAGGTGCTCCTGATATCTAGGATCCCAGGCCACCTGAGGCCATTTCCATCCACAAATCATACTAATACTACTCAATAGGTTGACTAAGGGCCTCTTATCATAGACCCTTGCCTGTGGAGAGATGTTGATGGAACCTGCCTGCAATGTATACAGGAGATTGGTATGCAGGCAAAACTCAGAGTTTCCAACTAATAGATTTATGTGTATGGCAATAGAGCATCCATATTAGAGAATGTCCATTCCCTACTGAGAGATTGTCTTCCCTCAGTTCCCCAATCTGAGCCTGTGACTCCAGGGAACTCCTAGGGCTCTCCCCAAACCGGGTTCCTATACCTCCTACTCTCGTTGCTTACTACCTCTATGACTTTGGGCAAATGACTTAACCTTCCTAAATCTCAGTTTCCTTAACTGAATGCAGATTAAAAAATAATACTACCGGGGTGCCTGGGTGGCTTAGTCGGTTAAGCGTCCGACTTTCGCTTAGGTCATGATCTCGCTGTTCCTGGGTTCGAGCCCCACGTCGGACTCCCTGCTGACTGCCAGCTCAGAGCCTGGACCCTGCTTTAGATTCTGTGTCTCCCTCCCTCTCTGACCCTCCCCTGCTCACGCTGTCTCTCTCTGTCTCCTAGAAATAAATAAAAAACATTTAAAATAATAATAATAATACCACCTATTGTGTAGATGTTTTTATATATATAACATATATAAATGTATTATTTATAGATTCCATATATATATATAATGGCGTTTGGCATTTAGTAAGTGTTTTATAAATGGTAGCTAGACCTATTTAAAAACACGTGATTAGGATGTTCGAATTGGGTCTTTATTTGAATCGTCTCTGCTTGGATTCTCATTCTGCCCCTTGCAATTTGTGTCATGGGCGGGGGAGGGGGTGGGCAACTCTCTCCATATCAGTTTCCTCCTCAGTTAAATGGGGATCATCATACTCATCTCAGAGTGTGATTGTGAGGATTTTATGTAAAACAACAATGAGTATAGAGCGCAGCGACGATCACATAGTTATTCAGCATGAGGTTATCATTTTTGTTTTTATTTTTCATCACTTTCTAATGAAGACAATGTGTGCTCGGGGCACTTGGGTGGCCCAGTCGGTTAAGAGTTGAAGTTTGGCACAGGACTTGGGTATGATCTCACAGTTCGTGGGTCCCAGCCCTGCTTGGGGCTTTGCGCTGACAGTGCAGAGCCTGCTTGGGATTCTCTGACTCCCTCTCTGCCCCTGCCCTGCTCTCTCTGTGTCTCTCTCAAAAATAAATTAAAAAAAAAAAAAAAAAAGACGATGAAGAAGAAGACAATGTGTGATTGACTAAGTTTGGAAATTACTAAGGAAGAGAAAATAAAAATCAGCTGAACTCCTACCACCTGGAACGACACCATCAGTATTTATATCTTCTACAACTTCATCACAGTCTTCCTTTTTCTATCAGGCTATTATATTTAAGGTTGTGGACCACGTGCTGCCCACAGGCAGCTCCCCACTCTGTTACGAAAGGGAAGCCAGAAGTCTATGAGGGTGACAGTAACTCCCCCATTAGAAACAAAAAATCTTTGTTAATACATACCACATTTCCAGGGATTAGAGAGTAGCTTTTCCTAAATTAGGAGGCAGTGGGATGGTCCTGGGGTGTGGGTGAGTCTAGGGCTACTGTAGCCGCTGAGCCAATTCACCATCTCGCCTCAGGCTAGTTCTACTGAGCAACGCCCAGGGCTCATTCCAGTCCATAGGGTATTCTAGTCACAGAGGGGTTGTGAGATTTGGCAGAGAGCACAAAGCAAGAAATGCAGACGGAAACACTTAAAACTGCAAGTTGGCACAGGGCAGAAAATAAAACCCCAAACTCTGGATTTACATATTCTGATATACCCAGTCGGACTGGAACAAAGATCAAACATTTAAATTGGACAGCTACCCGTCAGGGCTTATTTCTTCCCCAGTGGACTGTGTAGAAATTGGCACTCAAGGACTATTTTTATAATAATCGGCAATAAGCTGATAATAGAATAACAGATCCGTTTGTCATTTTTAATTTCTATACTTCCCCTTGCTGTTATTACTGCCTAGACATTTTGCATCCGTCCTTAAACTGTAAATTTACCTGCAGGTATACATTCTGCCTATTCGAAAGCCTGTCAAACAGAGATGAAAGAAAGCTGTGCCACGGCAAGTCTGAGATCTTTGTCTCAATCAGTAAAATCTTCCGTGGAACCTTGCACCACTCAAGCAAGACAGATCTGAGCTCCTGATATGGTTAGAAAATGTGACCTAGTTTAAAACCCAGCAGTGTGTGTGTGATGAAATGAAAGTGAATTGTTTTGCTGAAATCTGACACTAAAAATAGGGCACCGGATCCTTTCCCCTGCTGGGGAAAAAAAAAAAAGCATTAAAATGAGTGTGTGTCTGTATATCTGGGAATATGTCTCCATAGCAACCATTGTCCCACCTCCCCATCAACAGCATTACCCCTTTCTACAAAAAGAGGTCATATGAACGCCTTTCCCCGAACCCCTCCCAATCCTTTACTCCATGAAATCTAATTAAAGAGTGAAATGAATTTTAGCGATGGTTCTAGAGGCTGGGAGAAGTCCAAGGTTGGGGATTGGGGGGAAGACGCGTGGGGTTAGGGGAAGATGGCTGGGGGGAGGGAGGGTGAGAGCTGCCCTTCCACATCAGAGCAGCAACATGCAACTCTGTTCTTGGGTTTAAGAAGAGCCACAGCTCCCACGCTCAGGGGCTGCGAGGGAGTGATAAACCCGCCATGCTCCGATGTTATTACTTTAATGGATGCAGGACTGGTTGAGCACTTTATTTCCACCAGGGCTGTTTCACGTGTGTCTCCTTCCCTTTACACAACGTCCAATTTTCCTCGGGTCCCCCCCTCCCCCTTCATTAAGGAACACTATCCCCATTTCTAATCATACGAGCACGAGGGGGAAAGAAAGCATCCCTTGAGATCATAGGTCCGCCTCTAGAAGGGGGTGTGCGAGACAATCGCACTTCTGAACAGCCCCCCCTCCTCCCTCCTGCACCCTTTTTTGTACAGATTGGAAGTCAGGAAAGAATGGGGTGGAGTGGAGTGGTGGAGTGTCTTCCTGACACTCTGGGGGAGGTCGAAGAAGATTTGTGCAAACTAGCTTCATGCTTTTTTGTTCTTTGGCTTTTCTTTTTTTTCTTTTTCTTTTTTTTTTTTTTTTAGCATCTGCTGGGGACCTCCCTCTGTCCTTTCCAGCAGCTGCCTCCCTGCCTCCTCCCCTACATCCTTAGTGTCCAGTCAGTAGCAGCTTCAGGCTCCCCCTCTCTGTCCACTCTCGCCATCCTTGCCCTTGGCATCCAGGCATCTGTGTCTCATCTCTGCATCCAGATGTTTTCTCCCTGTCGGCTGTCAGTCTGGGGTTGAGCTACGTGGGATCCCAGCTGGAGCAGAACTGTCCTCCTGTGGGGATGTGGTCAAGTCTGGGCTTGCCCCGCTCATAGGAAGGAGGCATGGGGGGGGGAGGGGAGGCAGGAAGGCCTGTGGGGCCCCAAGGGAAAGAGAGGGGGGTCTGTCACACATAGTTTGCAACCCTTGCACTGACTAGAGCAGTGGAGAGGAGGGGCAGTGTGAAGAGGAATAGGGGGTCTGTCGCCCGGACTTGCCTCTGCACGAAAGCGCAGGGTGTGTGTGGGCTGCGCGCAGGTAGAAAGCGAAAGCCATGCTGTCATTAGGACTGGGGACAGGGCGCAGAGGAGATTGGCGTGGGGGCAGCTGGTGTGTGACTCTGGGCATGCACAGGAGGCAGCACCAGCTGTGGCATCTGGTTGCCACCACCTCAACTGCTGGGCTGCAGCATGAGCAATGGGCGTGCTGGGAGGAGACGGCCAGCCCCGCCATGGTGGGCCGTGGGCCTGCCGCTGGTGACCGAAGGCTTCCCTCCTGCCAGCCTGCGGAGGCGACAAGGACCCCTCGCTGGCCAAATACCCCTGGAGCCTCCTGGAAAAAATCAGCAAAGACTTGTAAGACCAGGACATGGTCAAGCCAGAGGAATGGCTATGATTTTAGTTGTTGGCCCAGGCTGCTGTGGCTTAGGGCTTAGGGCTTATCCACAACATAATCGTGAGAACTAATATTTACGGAGGGCTCACTCCGGGCCAGGCGTTTTTCCAAGCACTATCTAGTGCTACATATACTAACTTAGACTTACATGCACCTATGAAATCGACAGCATTCTTATCTCCATTTGACAGGTGAGATAAATACATGGTCAAGGTCACATAGCTAGAAAGTGTCTCAAAACCTGAGCCCACGCTCCAGCCTCTCAGAGTGAGACACAGGCCCCCAGTGTTCATCAGACCATCATCATTTTTGTTAATGCTTACTTATTTACTTTGAGAGAGAGAGAGAGAGAGAGAGAGAGAGAATGAGCCGAGGAGGGAAAGAGAGAGACACACACAGAATCCGAAGCAGGCTCCAGGCTCCAAGCTGTCAGCACAGAGCCTGAAGCGGGGCTCGAACCCACGAACCGTGAGATCATGACCTGAGCCGAAGTTGGACACTTAACCCACAAGCCACCCAGTCGCCCCAGGATATTTCTAATTTTAATTACTGCATCACAGTCCTTCAAGTCAATGTACCGTAATTCACTTAGCCAGTCCCCTATTCTGGATATTTAGATTAATTGCAGCATGTCACCATTTTCAAGAGGAAAAGACAAAATGATCTCTGCTCCCATTTTTTTCCTTTTGTTGAGAACGTCAACTGTGTTTGGACAGAGGGGAGCCGCTTACGCTGTGCAATGAGGAGCCCTTCTGAGAACTTTTGGCCTGTTCTCAAGGTTTCCTCAAAGGTTAGAAGTGTGCGAGCTGGGCGGATTTCCTTAGGTGCTATTCTTCATGGAAAGATGTGGAAGACGCGAAAGAGTGAACGGAATTCCATTCTGGGATGGAATGTTGCTATCGAGGTGTCAGAAGGCGTGTGCGTCACCGAGACCAGCAAAGCAGGCTGGCAGGGGTGACATTTTTAACTTGGTAACAGATGGCCCACTGGCCAGAGCTCAAAAGTTCGGGGTTTCTTAAACCGACAGGCCACAGGCATATGATTCAAATGCTCTCCACGAGCCTAGGAACTGTCACTTTCCACTTGCCGAGTGCCATCGTGCCATGTGTGAATATGCAGGAGATGTGAATTCTTTCTGCTCCTCTAACCTCCCCATCGTGGTGATTTCATTTTCCTAGTCTCAGGTAGAGGCTTTGTGAAACTCTGAATCGCCACCAACTGCATTCCCAACTCTATCTGGACTGAGCTCCTCCGGACTGATAGGGAAACCTCAGGATTTAGTGTGTGTTTAGATCAGATGGAATTCAGCTTCATGCCTGGTAAAAATGACCCATCTCCCCGTGTCTTAAAAGACACCCTGGTCCTGGCCCTGCCCTAAAATCAGTCAGGCTCTGGCTTGATCATTGCCACCCTTCAGAAGCCCACATCCCCATTGGACACTGAATAGCTAGTTAAACATGGTGGGGTTAAAAAAAAAAAAAGTCACCTCCACTAAAAGGTAGCAACAATGGAAGTGGATAGGCTGACAGCCTTTCCATGCCCAGTTTGCAAACGTGAACCCACGTACACCAGCCAGGGCTTTTAGACAAACGGGAGGTCGAGACAGCCCACTACACAACTTTAGGAGGATGGGTGCTCATGTTTTTCAGTGAATTTCAGAGAATTCACTGAATTCACAGAATGAGAATCACATTCAACAGCTGTGTGTATTCACCCTGCTGAAGGCGTATTACACAATGTTATCAGACATTCTCCAATGCAGAGCAGCCTTGTTGACCCACTGGGTGAGTCACAAGGTTCTAGAACTGCCAGAGAAAGAGACCTATCAGGGTCTGGGGGATGCGAGAAACTGTAGTTCATGGGAACCGAAGCAGGTAGACCAGATAGCTTTCCGGGCTGGATCAAGAAAAAGCCTTGATGGACTGAGATGTGATTTTTTTTTTTTCTTTACTCAAAATGTTGCAGGTCTAGAGAACTTGGTGCCATCTGTTCAGTGCGTGGAGCAATGCGGTGAGTATTCGCACCCTGAACAGCTGGGAAAGGAGAGTCGTGAAAAGTATGGAGGGGCCCAGGTGAGTCCAGGCTTGAATAAGAGATTCTCTTGGTAACAAAATCACAGAGAAGGCTGGGACCAGCCCAAGTCCAGAGCGGACAAGAACCTCTTCTCAAGGAGCTTCAATTTCCTTGTATGTTACCTTGGCCATGCCTCCCCTGGGACTGAGACCCTTCAATGCTTTCCTGATGTCTGAGCCAGTGGACTCCAAGGTGGCATGTGTGTACTGTTCAATTGGGGTACAGAAAATAGATTAGGTTATCCTTGATAATGACTTGGCTTCTGCGTCAATATCTAGTCTGGAATAGGTTGTATAATGTAGATCTTACAGCTGTGAAGAGGATTCATTTGGGCAAGGAGCACTCAAAAGGTGTCAGACTCATGGGTTGCATGATCAGAAAGATGTAGCAGTGACGGGTCTCAACAAGAAGAAACGCCTTAGCCTACTGCTCACAGTCCTCTACAATGGCCTGTTCTACTTCCTGTCCTGCGATGTCACCTCTCAGCCTACCCACTGCAGCCAGATGGGTCTGATGATCCTTAGGTTCTGGAGCTTTGTCTTTGTTTTTGCTTTTTATTTTTTTTTTAAGGTTTATTTATTTATATTTGGAGAGAGAGAGTATGAGTTGGGGAGAGTCAGAGAGAGAGAGAGAGAGAGTCCCAAGTAGGTTCCACACTATCAGGGCACAGCCCCATGTGGGGCTTGAATTCAAGAACCACAAGGTCATGACCTGAGCCCAAATCAAGAGCCACGTGCTTAACCAATGGAGCCACCCAGGCACCCCTGTTTTTGTTTTGAGCACTTTTTCACCTTTGTGTGCAGGCTGGTGGAACACCAGGAAGTAAGGGTGTGTCTGCTTGGATACATGCAGCCTCCAACCACCTCATCAGCAGAGATTTCAGTCCATTCTAGGACACCCCTTCTTAAGTAAGCTCCCCAAGAGTAACTAATATGTTCATCAATTCTCAGTGAAACAATGCCCACTGATGTCTGGAGAGGTGGCGACTCAGATATAATCAACTCTCATGAATAAATTCGATACACTTACTGCCTCCCCCACTCACAGCTGCCCCCCAACCCGCACGATCGGTAGCCTCTAGGCCTCAACGTCATAGGGATTATTACTAGCTGCATACCTAGCCACACCAGCCTTGGTGAGAAGACGTTGGCATCACAAAGTAAAAATAGGGGCGCCTGGGTGGCTCAGTCGATTAAGCATCCTACTGCGGCTCAGGTCATGATCTCACGGTTCATGAGTTTGAGCCCCATGATGAGCTATATGCTGATAACTCAGAGCCTGGAGCCTGCTTCAGATTCTGGGTCTCCCTCTCTGCCACTCTTGCTCACGCTCTGTCTCAAAAATAAACATTAGAAAAATATTTTAAATAAAAATAATTCCAGGAGGTACAGTACGGGGCTCCAGAAAACATTCCTATCCTTCAATTCATGTAGTCGGGGGTCTTCCAAAGCAAAACTGCGGGGACTGAGGGTGCCACCTGTGTATCCGTAGCAGGTGCACTGCACCAGGGTGCTGGGTGGGGCAGTAGACCAAGCCTTCAATCTACTACCTTTTCCCCAGGCGCCCCCTGCCAGACTGCATTTTCCAAACACAGCAGCCTCAAAATCTCCTGTTGGTTTTGTTCTCCTGATAAGGTGACATGGTCACTCCTCCCATCTGGTGGCGAGGCCGAAATCCCTTCCCTTTAAATGTGCATAGATCTCATGACGGCTCTGATCAACAGAAAGTATGGCAGAAATGATGTGCAACCTCAGAAGCTAGGTCATAAAAATGCCACACACTTCTACAAACATCTCCCCAGATACTTCATCATCCATGACACCTACCATGGTAGGCACCAGACAAGCCATGGGACTGTGGCCAAGGTGTCTAGATTCTAGGAACCTTAATTTCCCCATCTGTAGAATGGGGGTAAGATTAATGCCTATTACATGAGGATGAAATAAAGCAATCCAGGCAGGTGCTCAGTGTAATGCCTGGCATATGGTAAACTCTCATGGTTAGCAATTACTATTATCACCATCTGCCATTGGGTAAGGGGCCAATTAACATTTGTCCACTAATCAATCAAACTGTGCTATACACAGACAAAAAAAAAAAAAAAGAAAAAGAAAAATGATGATCTGATTTGTATCCAAAGGCACGGACAGCTCTTTGTGTCCTGGCTCCATTAATGTCCCCACCCTCACGCCTCTGAGCCAGCTGCTCTGTCCACACCACCATAGAGCATTCCACCACTGTGCCCTCCCCAGCCCCGCCCCCAGTCTTCTCTCCATCTTTCCTCAGACTCCATGTTGGCTCTTGGCATTGGCTTTTGCGGTTTCCTCTTCTGGAGGGATTTCCTTCAGCTCCTCATTCCTCTTTCAGTGAATTTTTACTGGTATTTCCATTCTGAGCCTTGGGGGAAAGTCTTTCCTGACCTCAAGATTAGATAAAGTCCTCTCTCTGCTTACCCTGTCATGATACTAGCTCACCTCTGGCACTTGCCTTCTGATTTCTCTGTCTTCCGCAGCACCAGGATGCTCTGGGAGGGCAGGATTTGGGTGCTGGTGGTCACTGCGTTCCCAGTGGGCAGGAGTGTCTAACCAGGACACTTGCTGAAGTGACACTTAATTGCAGAATGGTTGCAAACCAGTAGTAACCCCAAAACATTCAACCCGGAGCCACCACATAACATTCAGAGCCACCTCTTTAAGGAAACAGAGGCCTGTGTAATACATTTTGAAAAGATTTCCGTCCGAACAGATTCAAATCAAACCTTGGCGCTTGATGCAGTA
Source organism: Proteles cristata cristata (assembly GCA_017311185.1). NCBI lineage: Eukaryota > Metazoa > Chordata > Mammalia > Carnivora > Hyaenidae > Proteles > Proteles cristata. The sequence continues at coordinate 249,483 of JAESUZ010004198.1, forward strand.
AGCTTCAGTTATCTGGAAAAATAATTTGCTCGCAGTGCTTTACCAGATGATGTTAAGTAAACGAGAATGTTCTCTCGTATTTTCATTGGCTTCTCTGATGGATAAGCTCTTGGCGGGTGGGGGGAAGCACATAACTTCCACAGTGCCAGGGAGGAGGCATTGAACACTTAGTTGCACAGTCGATATTTGATGACAGACTTGCAGAGATTTAAAGCTGAAGGGGACCTTGATGGCTGACGGGAGATTGTTTGATTGAAACCTGAACCGAGTAGGAGCCTGGGGAGTGGAGCCCAGAGCCGATGTCACTGGCCAGGAGGAAAAGGGAAACCCTCTGTCGCTCCACAGACTTGGCCTCAGGTGTCTGAACCGAATAGCTTTCCAGGAACCTTAGCGGTCCCTGCGAAGACTGAATTTTCTGGTCTAACCGCTACCGCTCTCTGCAATACTTTTTGTCCAAATGCGAGGAGCACCACATTCCGTAGTGTTCTTTCCCAAGGAAAGCACGCCCTACTGAGGCTGGGAAAACACCCAAGATTTCTGTTGTGATAGGATCCACCAGGGTGAGATTGACATCGAAGACTGACATAACTCAGGCCATTTACATTTCCCACAGAAAAGTTTCTACCACCCAAGGCCCCACCTTGGTTTGCATGGCCAGAACCCATTGGAAGGGTGTACGCCCTCTCCGTGTGCTGCCTGTTACCAGACAGCCCAACTATGACATAATGGCGATGACCTGCAGAATCCCGGATGAGTCTCTTCCTTGCGAGGGAAAGCCCTGTTCCAGACCGGATATGACATGTTGGTCTGGGAGATCTTGGGTTATATTGTTCTGCCACCACCCGGGGTAACATGGTGGTAGGTATGTTCACTAACGCTGTGTCCATCATTTCTAAACCTTCCTTAGGTTCTTTCCCCCCAACAGGTACCACCCCTACCATCCTGCCCGATGAAGCCTAGTACAAGGGATTCAAACATAGGCCGGCTTTCAGCACAATATGAAAAAAATGTGGGAGTCCAAAGAGCCCCAGCTGCTGGGCTGCCCAACTCCAGGCGGCGCTGTTCACAGATATCCTGCCAACAGCTTGGAGTTGGCTGTCTGACGTCATTGCTCGGGTCCCTAGGCACAAATATAAAATCTCTAACATTGGAGCCCTGGGTGTCTCTCTCATCATACACCCCCTTCCCCTAGGCTGTGACCTCAGGAGCTGACGTTTCTTCTGGTTAATAAGAAGAGCTTACGTTCATTTATAGTTAAGAAAATACTTTCAGAAAAAAAAATACTTTCAGGTACTTTGTAGCACGGGAAATTCAATAGTCCTTCGAAGGGGCTAGGCAGTCATGGTGGCCTTGTTTTACACAGGAGAAAACAGAGGCTTAGAGAGGTCACTGACTTGCCAGCGGTCACCCGGCCAGGGAAGAGCAGAGTGCCAGACTCTTATTGTTGATTCCATCAGAACAAACGAGCTTCAGGATGCAAACAGAATTACCCTCGTAAGTGCTATTGCTGGCTCCCCAGTCAACCTTGAAGCCCCTCGTACTCATTTTTGGGGATCCCCTCCCCCGAAGACTCCTGTGTGTTCATGTACAAGCCCTTTCAGCTGTCATGTGGCGTCCCCCGCTCTCCCTGTCTCCTTTCCTGGCTTCTGTCAGTTCTGTGATGCTCTGCTGAGGGTGCCTACACCCTGGGGCAAGTCCTCAGTGTCGGAGCCGCTATTCTGGGTGAGGGCCAGCAGTGGAAAGAGGAAGGGGAGGAAGCCAGGGAACAGCCTACTGTTGACCTAGGGCAAAGAGAGGCACCACTGCAGAATGGGAGGGGTCTGACTGTTTGGGATGACTTTTTTCCAATAGTACAGATATTCCCTGTCCCTTGGTGCAAAGAGTCCCCTGGCAACTTGTGCCTTTAATCCTCCAGTTATGCCCAGATGCATCTGACTTTCAGTCAGAGCTGAATTAAGAAGATCCAACCCAGTCACGACCCAGGGTAGCCGCACACCAGTTATAAACCGGAAGGGTTGCCACTTCACTTGGATTTCCCTCCGAGTCATGTGAACATCGGTCTCCTTCCTAAAACCACACAGCACACTTGAGAGATAAGTTTAAAAATACTGTCAGTGGGGCGCCTTAGTGGCTCGGTCGGTTAAGCGTTCGACTTCGGCTCAGGTCATAATCTCACAGTTCGTGGGTTTGAGCCCCATGTTGGGCTCTGTGCTGGCAGCTTGGAGCCTGGAGCCTGCTTCAGATTCTGTGTCTCCTTCTCTCTGTTACCCTCCCCCTTTCATGCTCTGTCTCTCTCAAAAATAAATAAACATTAAATTTTTTTAAAAAACACTGCCAGATTGAACCATCTCTCTGGATTATACTCAGATATGCCACGTACACATGCTTGATGCAGCCATCCCTGAAGCCAAAAGTCAGTTACATGAATTCAGAAATGGGATGGGGCAACATAGTGCTGCTTACTGAGATTGAATAATCTGATTCTGTTTGTTGAAATTTTAAACCCTTTTGTATTCCTACCATGAAGCTGTCTTGTTTAGAAAATCGTGAAAGAAAACTGAATTAAGAACAAGAACATCAGAAGAGAGGACAATATTTTGCCAAGTTTTTTTGCAAAAACATCGAGTCTGTTTTGGCCAGTGGGTGTAAATGAACAAGAGAATCTGTTTCTAGATGCAATTTTCATTAATAGATCAGTTTATTCCTAGAGGCACTAAATAAATGTTGAACAAATATTTCAAAACAACTCACTGGCGCCTGGGCGGCTCAGTCAGTTAAGCATCCGACTCTTGATTTCTGCTCAGGTCATGATCTCACGGTTCGTGGGTTCCAGCCGCATCGAATTGGGATTCTCAATCTCTCTCTCTTTTTGCCCCTCCCCCGTGCACACATGTGTGTGCCGTCTCTCTCAAAATTAATTAACTAATTTAAAACAAAAAACAAAAACCAACTGAGTAGCCTGGCAGGTGCTGACAATTTTGCTCTTGCCCTGATGGGGGGCGGGGTGGGGTGGGGGTGAGGGGCAAATCAGCGCAGGCACCTCCCACCTCATTCAGTCTTTGGTTTGCTCTCCTGTGAATGCAAGGAGTTAAAGTCCAAGTTTAACACATGTTTGTTAATTAAGCACCTTTAAAAATAACACGAACCTAACGTTCTTCCTTGAATGAAGTAGACAGTGAGCTGGAAGGAATGTAGGCTGGATTCTTCCCCACGTAGCTCATTTTTCTCTTCTTTTTTTTTTTAAATGTTTATTTATTTTTGAGAGAGAGACAGAGAGTGAGCAGGGGAGGGGCAGAGAGAAAGGGAGGCACAGAATTGGAAGCAGGCTCCAGGCTCCGAGCGGTCAGCACAGAGCCTGGTGCGGGGCTCAAACTCCCGCACTGTGAGATCATGACCTGAGCCAAAGTTGGGTGCTTGCCTGACTGAGCCCCCCAGGAACTTTGTCTTATATAACATAAGGAATGCTGTGGGCAAGACCAGAGCCAGCTTGAGTGATCAGAAGGGGTGCTTCTAGATGTTACCACTGAGGACCTCTTTTGGGGGTGGTCGGAGCCCATAAAAAGTGCGTGTGATTTCATAAACTCAAGCACCCGCTCACCATTCACCTTCACCAGCCTCAGACCCATGGCTTCTCAAGCTGGGCTGTGCATACAGATCACCTGGGGAGCCTCTAAAAGGTGGTTTCTGGTTAAATTGGTCTGGGGTGGGGTCTGAGAGTCCAAATTATTAATGAGCTCCCAAGCGATGCTGGTGACCTGGGTCTGCAGATCACACTTGGAAGAGTGAGGCTCTCATCTGACACGGGGGCATAGCACTCGTGGCCTTAGGGTCTAGGGACGGGGGTGGGTATCAGAGAAACCAGAATCTAGAACAGAAGATAAACACATGAGGCGATGATCACATCATAACGTAGTAAGCGTTAACGGAGTCACCTATAAATGTATCTAAGCACAGGGGAGCACAGGACAGAGTAAAAGGGCTTAAAGACTTAAAAAAAGAAAAACAGAGGGGCGCCTGGGTGGCTCAGTTGGTTAAGTGTCTGACTTTGGCTCAGGTCAGGTCACGATCTCACAGGTCATCTCACAGTGCGGGAGTTCGAGGCCCGCGTCAGGCTCTGTGCCAACAGCTCAGAGCTTGGAGTCTGCTTCGGGTTCTGTCTTTCCCTAGTTCTCTGCCCCTCCCTCACTCACGCTCTGCCTCTCAAAAATAAATAAAAGTTAAAAAAAATGGAAAACAAAGAAAAACAAAGAAAAGGTCAGGCATAATTAGATGGATTTCTCTCTATGGATTCTCTTGACAGGGTCTAGGAAGGAAAGTAGGCCACTTTGGCAAGTCCGTACTTGGCACGTTGGGGAGGAAGGAATATCTTTACCCACTTTTGTTCTCTCCTTAGTGCAGCACCGCCACATAAGCTTTCTGTGGATGCTTGCTGACTGAACGACTCAGTTTATTTCATTTAGTTTTTTAAAAATTTGGTAAAATATACATAACATAAATTTACCATTTTAACTTTTTAGGTGAACGATTCAAGTGGTATGAAATGCTGCCAACACGTGTCCAACTCCAGAACTTTCTCATCATCCCAAACGAGCACACCATACTCATTAGCAATAACTCCCCATTCACCCCTTCTCCCGCCCCCTGCCCCCCACCCCCACAACCCCCATTCTATTGTGTGTGTCTCTCCATTTAACTACTTGAGGCGCCTCATAAAAGTAGGATAGTAAAGACATTGGCTCACTTACTGAGCCTAGTATCTTCAAGGTCCACCCATACTGTAGCATGTGTCACAATTTCCTTCTCGTTTAAGGATGAATAATACTTCATGGTATATTTACACCCACATTTTGTGTATCCACCCACCTGTTGGTGGATGTTTGAGTTGTTTCCCCCTTTTTGGCTACTGTGGATAATGCTGCTGTCATTTGGGTGTGCAAATATCTGCAGCCCCTCCTTCCGAATCTTTGGGATACATACTCAGAAGCGAAACCACTAGGTCATATGGTAATTCTATGTTTAACTTCTCGGAGGAGCCTCCATACTATTTCATTTCGCTTTAAATTTTAAACATTTAATTAAGTAGTACAGGAGATAAGCAATTTAAACATCTAGGTTCTCCTCATTGGGAGAAGGGAGGAATGACCTTCAATCTGGTGACTTTGAAAACGGTTTAGCTGTGTTTAGCCTCTCCTACCAGACGCCCTGAAGGTAAGCTGGAAAGGGGGGGTGCTGTGTGTCACATCATCTCACCAAGAGGCTGGATGGACGGCTCAGCAAGGGGACAGTCAGGCCTTTGCGTTTCTTTTTTCTTTTTTTTTAACGTTTATTTACTTATTTTTTTGAGAGACAGAGAGAAAGCATGAGCAGGGAAGAAGCAGAGAGAGAGGGAGACATAGAATCAGAAGCAGGCTCCAGGCCCTGAGCTGGCAGCACAGAGGCCCACACGGGGCTCCAACTCAAGAACCGTGAGATCATGACCTGAGCCGAAGTCACAGGCTTAAATCGACTGAGCCAAGCAGAGGCTCCAAGGCCTTTGCATTTCTTGATTGACCGGCCCAGGGAGTTCAGGAAGTCTCTGTGCCCCGACCCTACCTCTGCAGAGAAGAGAGGTGGCCACAGGTCCGTGCTGCGTGGCTCTATCCCACGGGACAGCCTAGGGAAAGCAAAGCCAGGAAGGCTCCTTATGCCAAAGAAAGGATGGTTTCTGCAATGGGTGACACATTTTCCAGGGAGCCAGTGGAACTCAGAGACAGCCAGACCTCGGGAAACACAGCCTTCCCCAAAAGCAGAGCTCTGAGGGTGTGGCTAAGCCCGCCCCCCCCCCCCCAGGGGCCGGTCCAGCAGCTGGAGGCCATTAAAATGTGGCAAAGCCTCCCTTCTTTGTTCTCAGGATCAATTTTAAAGTGCTACCAGCCTCTTGAGCGGGGACTTCAATTCTGGGAACAGGGACTCAGGACTCTGCACACAGACGGAATCCTGACTCTCAAACACAGGATGTCAGTTTTAAAAAGCTATTTTTCGAGATCGTGGGCGTAAAAAAAAAAAACTCATTCACCATTCCACCCCAGCCCCCAAGTAAATTCACTGTTTGCCTTTTTCCATGTTCGCCTCCATCGCTAATGCAATTTTTATTGCTTTTTTTTCACTCAGTCAGTCATGCCCGGATTTCTCTTGTCTCCTCCCTACCTCTAAAGGCGGTTCTACCCCCAAACTAGTGTCGTTTGTAGGTTTCTGGGATCGGAGGGGAAAAGAGCGGCTCTGTCTCTTGGCTCGCTTCTCCCAACACACACACACACACACACACACACACACACACACTCCTTTCCCCCGCCCCCAGGTGCCCCTCCTTTCAGTTGCTGATATGCCTTCAATGCCTCGCTGACTCCCTCCAGTTTTTTGCCCACCTTCTTTGGGAGAGGTACTTGTTAGGAACTGAAATGTGCTTTTCCAGCCTCATGCCCGCTGGTGGTGAGTCGGCCCGGAGCGTGTCATTGTAGAAGGATGTGTGAGCGCAGCTGGCCTCCTGGAGCCCAGTCTGGGAGTGCGCCCTGTGCCAGATAACCCCCCCCCACCGACTCCCTGCCCCCCCTTCCCTGCTCCTGCTCTGAAGTTCTCTCTCTCCCTCTCCCTCCCCTCTGATCACAGTTCTCAGAACCTCCACTTACATTAAGTGACTAAGAGGAAGAGTTTTCTAAACGATTTATAGTGTTTGTACGCCGTCATAATGCATCCCATCTTTTACATCGCTCAACGTCTTACAGCTATGACTTTGGTGTTCCAGCAGGCACACAGGATGACAGGGGTTGTGACTCTTGGCAGGACCTCTAAACTAGTGCCATTTAGGGCCCATGACATTGGCTCTTGGCCAGCCACTTCTGTTTCCCACCTGCTGTGTCACTCACTTCCCGTTCCTCCTTCTGGTCTGATGTCCCTGATAGTACTCCCTGGCTGTTTTATAAACCTTGCCCCACACCTGGGCCTTTTGTTTCCCGGGACCAAACTATTTCCTGAGTGCTTCCTTGCTCGGGTTTTCTGTTCAGGTATTTTATATTATGACTTGGCTAGCTGCCATGATGTGGCATAAAGCGTGCAGACGGCTTTTCTCAGAAATGCGCAGGCTGGGGAAGTCAGGACACAGGACTCAGATGAGAACTCTCCCCACGCTGAGTCTGGACTAACACTCAATGCCTTGGATCCCTGTCCTGAAAGGTACTTTTTTTCATCAATCGGTTTTCTCCTTTTTTAGTGAAAAGAACTTTGGTCCAAATTAAAGTCAAGGGCTTGAAAGCCAATGTTGGAAGACTAAACAACTGTGTGACCTTGAAGGCAGAGAGGCCGTGACTGGGTCCTGGCTGTGCCATAGACTAAACATTGTAAGCTCGAAAAATGTGCTGCTCTCCTAGCCTCAAGTTCTATGTGCATAAAATGGGGTTAATACTAACTACCTCCTAGGGGTCTCCCCCGGGAGGCTCTGTCGGTTAAGCGTTGGACTTCGGCTCAGGTCAAGATCTCGTGGTCTGTGAGTTCAAGCCCCGTGTCAGGCTCTGTGCTGACAGCTAGCGCAGAACCTGGAGCCTGCTTCAGATTCTGTGTCTCCCTCTCTCTCTGTCCCTTCCCAGCTGACGCATCTCTCTCTCAAAAATAAATAAAAAATTACAAAACTAACTAACCACCTCCTAGGTTTGCGATGACATTAAGTGAGATACTGTATATAAAACTCTCAGCATGCTACCTGGTGGCACACAGCTCTCCACAATTGTATTATAAAATTGCCTATGGACAATTACTGAGCAGTTACTATTTTATTAGAGCATTAATTTATATTAATTAGGGTACTTTTAATGCCAAATAACAAAAATCCCAAACCAACTGGCTTAAAAACTAAGAAAAAAAATTTTTTTCACATAGCAATCAGTCTGTAAAGTGGTGGGGGGCCCCAGGGTCAATCGGACCAGTGGATCAACAATGTCACCAAGGACCCAGGTAATTGTCATCTTTGTTCCCTGCCATTCTTGTAATATTGGCCCTGTCTGTTGGCCAGCTCTCTTCATGGCCATAAAGTAGCTTACACATAGCCAGCATTGCAACCCGGAGCAACAGCATCCAAGGAAGAGATCATACGTATAATGTGAGGTTTTGTTCTGTTTTGTTACAAAAAAGAGAATTTTCCATTTCTGGCCCTGAAACTGTAGCTGCTATTGGAATTGCCTTTTCACCATACCGAATGACAAAACTGGACAAAATATACTGAAAAACCACTTTCCACCATTGTACACAGGCAGTGCATGATGATTCTAAAGGGAAGGGAAAGGATTAGAAGAGCCCTACGATTGGTCTGGCTTTCTTCCTGGAGATATTTCTGGATCCCAGAGCAGGAAGGGGACCACACAGAGCATGGCAGCCTCTCTACGTTTGGGAAACAGAGATCAGAGTTGAACGTAGAGCTTGGAAGGGGGTGGGGGTCAGAGTCCTGGGGAGACGAAAGCCACACAAAAAGAACCCCCAGGAATCTGCTCAAGGGAAAACTCTGAATCTTTGGATGAAACGAAGCTGCATAAATTCAGAGGAAAACGGCACAGGGTTGGACAATACAATAACTCCTGAAGCTGCAAAATTCCATATTCACACAGGAATGCCAGCTGTTGGTGCTCTAGCCAGCTAGAGTGGAGGGTCTTTTCAGGAGACATGGGCATTAGCTGGGGACTCCAGAGGGTCATGCCTTAGTAATAAGGCCAAACTAACCCTAGATTAAAAGCAACTTGCTTAACAAAGTTTAAAAAGTGCTCAAAAGAATCAAGTTTTGTTTTGGGGTTTTTTTTTGTTTTTTGTTTTTTTTTGGTCTCATGCAATATTTAGGATATACTTGCACTAAAAATCGCTCATTGACTGAGGTTCATGACTAACTGGGCATTCTGTGTTTTTAGTTGCTAAATCTGGCAACATTGGATAAATGTACAATAGTCATGCAGATCTCAACATCAAGGGAAGCTGGGTGAAGGAGACACAGGAATTCTGTGCTACCTTTGCAACTCTTCTGTAAATTTAACATTACTTCAAAATAAAAGGCCGAAAAATTAAGTTTGTACAAGATTCCTAATGATATGAGAAAATATTTTTATATGACACCAGAGCTGTGTGTTCATTGTGATATATCTATGTAATTTTTAAAATAAAGTATATCCTTAAGGGGGAAATATTGAAAGGAAATATATAAATATTAACAGTGCCTATTGCTAGATAATTATATTCTGGAATACTTTATTTTTTATTTTCCAGATTTCCAACTTTTGTATAAAAAACAAACATTACTTTTTTAAAAAAATTTGTTTATGGTTTTTTATTTGAAGGAGAGAGACAGCATACAAGTTGGGGAGAGGGTCAGAGGGAGGGAGGGAGAGAATCACATGCTGAGCATGGAGCCTGACACAGGGCTTGATCCCACGACCCTGGGATCATGACTTGAGCTGAAATCAAGAATCAGACGCTCAACCAACAGAGCCACCCAGGCGCCACCAAATATTACTTTTAATAATAAAAACGTCTTAAATAGTTAAAAAGAACTGAGCCGATCTGGAGGTAAGCTAATCACCTCCTCATGTGAAGCCTATCACTCTTTAAAGGAAGACAGCAGAATCCAGATGCTTAAAATAACCCTCACAAAACCTAGCATTTGATAGTTACTGAATGTGCAAAGAAACAGAGAAATATGACTCTAACCAGAAAAAAAATGATCGTAAGGTGACAGTCACAGTGGAATTTTCAGAAAAGGAATTTAAATGGTGATTATAAACATGCCCAAGAATTCAAGATAAACCATGAAAATAATAAAGATGTAGATGGAATCCACAAGAATAATGAAATGGAATGTCTAGAACTAAAAATACAGTATCTGAAATAAAGAATTCACTGCATGGGGTTACCAAAATAATCAACACTGCAGAAGAAAAGATCTATGACCTTGAAGACATAGCAATAAAAGCTATCAACACTGAAGCACAGGCCAAAAAAAAAGTTTTTTTAAATAATGGGCAGAGCCTCAGTGACCTATGGAATAATGTCAAGTGACTAATAAACATATGATTGGAGTTGAGGAAGAGAAAAAAGCAATGGAGGCCAAAAATATATTTGAAGAAAGAGTAGCCAGAATTTTTCAAACCTCACTAAAAACTATAAAAGCACAGGTTGTAAAATTTTCATAAACTCCTGACAGGACAAACACAAAAAAAATCACAGCAGAACACATCATAATAAAATTGCTGAAAACCAGTGATAAAGAGGAAATCTTAAAAGTAACCAGAGAGAGAGATACATTGTAAACAGGCAAACAAAGATAAGAGTTATGGCTGACTTCCTGTCAAAACCCCTACAAGTTGGGGACAATGAAATGACATCTTTAAAGTTCTGAAAGAAAAAGAAACATTACAACCTAGAATTCTATATCCAGGGGAAATAATATGAAGACAAAACAAAGACATTTTTAGCCAAACAAAAGCTGAGAGGATTTATCACCAGCAGACATATACTGCAAGAAATGTTAAGAAATTTTTGAAGTGGAGGGAAAACAATACCAGATGGAAACTGGGAACCACACAAAGAAATGAAAAGCTCTGGAAATGTAAGCATGTGTACTAATATGACACATTTTTTCTTATTTAAAATTTTCTTAAAGTAATTGTACAAAGCAAAAGTAACAGTGATGTAGTCTGAGATTTATAACATAGGTAGAACAAAATTAATGGAAAAGAAACAGCTCAAAGGAAGAAAAGGGCAAATGGGCATAGAGTGTTGTAAGATTTTTATTTTATGTGAGCTAGATCATGACAAGTTGAAGATATATATTATAAACTCTGAAACCACCTTAAAGAAAGTAGCAAAGAGGTATAGCTAAAAGCCAAAAGAAGAAATAAAATGGAATACTAAAACCAAAATAAAATTCAATCCAAATAAAGGCAGAAAAAGAAAAGAACAGATGAGACAGATAGAAAACAAATAGCAGGATCATAGACTTAAACTCAATTACACCGAAATTTCATTAAACGTAAATGTTGCAGACATTCCAATTATAAGGCAGAGATTGTCAGAATGGATAAGAAAGCAAAACCCGACTATATACGATCTACTACAATTGTACTTTAAATATAAAGCCACCAACAGGTAAATGTACAAGGATGAAAAAAGATAAACCATGAAAACATGACTGGAAAAAACACCTGGATAACACATATTGGATAAAGAACTTTTATTCAAAATATACAATGAACTCTTATAGCTCATTAATAAGACACACATTCTAATTAAAAATGGGCAAACTATTTGAATAGACATTGCATCACAGAAGATATACAGATGGCAAAATACACACATGAAAAGATACTCCACATTGTTACTCACCAAGGAAATGTAAATTAAAACCATGATAAGGGGTGCTTGTGTGGCACAGACAGTTGCGTGTTCAACTCTTGAGTTCAGCTCAGGTCGTGATCTCTCAGTTTGTGGGATCGAGCCTCATTCAGAGCCCACTTGGGATTCCCTCTCTGACTCTCTCTTACTTACATGTGTATATCTGGCATGCATGCATGCCTGCTCTCTCTCTCTAATAGGGAATGAACTACTGATTCACGTGACAACATGAATGACTCTTCAAAGCATTATGCTCGGTGAAATAAGTCAGACGTAAAAGACTCTATCTATGTGATTCAATTTATGTAAAATTTTAGTAGGGTGAGACTATAGTGATAGAAAACCAATCAGTGGATGCTAGAGCCTAAGTCGGGGAGGGGAGAGGGGACTGACTACAGAGGGACACAGGGATCATTAGTGGGAGATGGAGATGTTCTTTATTGTGACTGTCATGATGGTTACATGACTTTATAAAAACTCCTCAAACTGAATATTTAAATTGGTGAACTTTATTGTATATAAAGTATACCTCCATAAAGCTTACAAATAATAATAAAAGGAAAACAAACAAGAAAAGGCAGTAATCGTAAAAGTTGGAGCGACACTGATATAAGAAAAAGAGTTTTGCAAGACTTCCCTTCAGATCTGGTTGGCCAGTTTCCTCACCCAGTCATGCTTAAACCAACCCCTGACAAGGGTATTAAACTCGTCAGCCTTCAGGAGTAGGGGGAGCCTGGGTGGCTTAGTCAGTTGAGCGTCACACTCTTGATTTCAGTTCAGGTCATAATCTCATGGGTTCATGAGTTCAAGCCCCACGTTGGGCTCCATGCTGAACATGGAGCCTGCTACAGAGTCTCTCTCTCTCTCTCTCTCTCTCTCCCTCTGCCCCTGTCTCCTGCTTTCGTCCTCTCTCTCTAAAATAAAAAATAATAAAAAGAATAATAAGACTTCGAGTTTAGAGCTTTAGAGACCTCCCATTGGAAAGCCATCAAGAATGACCCACTGGGGGGTGCCTGGGCGGCTTAGTTGGTTAAGCGTCCGACTGTTGCTTAGGTCATGATCTTGCGGTTCGTGGGTTCGAGCCCCGCATCGGGCTCTGTGCTGACTGCCAGCTCAGAGCCTGGAGCCTATTTCAGAGTCTGTGTCTCCCTCTCTCTCTGACCCTCCCCTGCTCATGCTGTCTCTCTCTCTCTCTCTCTCCTAGAAATAAATAAAAATATTAGAAAAAAAATGACCCACTGGGACTGGGGACATAGCCAGCCTCCCTTGGGGCATACGACTCAACAGAGGTGGGCAGATTCCTTGACAACAGGGAGGTTTCTTAGAAAAGAGGGAGGGAGCTGTGCTACTTAGGGTAACTGCAGCAGCTGGAACAAGGAAGCCCCACGTTCCAGTGACTTAACACCGTCAAAGGGTCCCTCTCCCTAGCATAACAGGACAATGTGGGTGCTCCTGGCTGGGGCAGCTCTCCGCCCAAGGAGAGATCTGTGGAGCCTCATTTCTTTCCCATCTTGAGGGTCTGTCATCTTAGGTCTCTGCTTCCAACTAGCAGATGGGAAGAGAGTATGAAAAAGCCACAGAACTACTTTTTTTGTCTGCTCCCCTCAAAGTTGTAAGTCCTGTCATTTCATCTAGGGGGAGAGGGAGCTGTCCGTGGCAGCAGGAGCGATTTCCAGTGATGATTACACACTGTGGAATGGGGCATATGTTTGGGTAGGCAGTCACGGTGCACGTGGGGACACTCACTGCTGAGAGGCACAGCAACAACTTCTACCTCATAAATACATCATTAGTCCCTTCTCAATTCCCCAAATAATGCCTTGCCATGAATCTCACTCTTGTCCCCATTGTACAGACATGGAAACTGAGCCCCCGGAGAGGTTAAATAACTGGTGCCAGGTCGGAGAGCTTTTATAAGAGGCACAGCTTGAACGGTCACCTACACTGTCTGACTCCAGTTCGGGTCTCTTAGCCTTATTCTGCATCACCTGCAGAAAAACATCGCCACTTTATCACTCGACTTTTGGGGCTTCCGGCTCAGGTGAGTGTGGGAAGGAAAACTGTTGAGAATGAGCCACACAGATCAGAAGCCCGTGTCTGCTTTACGCTCATCAAGTTGTTTCGTGGTTTGTTTTGATTTTGTTTTTTTCCTTTTGTCACCATGTGATGGACGGTGAAAATGCTACCTTGGCTCCTCTTTCCTAAAGTAATATTGGCTCGTGTCTGGGCAAATAAGAAGGGCTTAGTCGAAGGATTCCTGTTCAAGGCAATCCTAACTCCCTCATTTCACAGGCCAGCCAGTTCCCATGACTCACAATCTCCCCCTGCCCGCTCAAGTTCAAGTGTTACACTGCTGGGTTTTTTGTTTTAAGATGCAGTGAGGAGTGGTCAACTTTTATTTTTCTGGGCTTTCATCATAATCTTTGACCACCCCTGGCATTCTGAGTCTCACACACGTGCCCCAGACTGCAGCAGAAAGTTTTATAGAGGTAGGAGGGAGCACTGGGTGAAGGCGAGGGCTAGCCAAGGGTTTTTTATTTTTCAGTTTTAATAAATTGATAGTTATGCCATCTACATCTCATTTTTTAAAAATGAGAATGGCTTCTCCCTATAGCTCTGCTGGATGAATGGGTTGGGGGAAGAGAATGCTAAGTGAGTTCATTCTGATTCAAAGTCCTTGGTACATGACTTGAAAATGTGTTTACAGAGGGTGAATTTCTTCTCCTAGAAAAGAGAGCCCCATTCAAGCCATTCACCTCTTTAATCAGAGCTCAGGAACTTTCCAAGTTAATTTATTTTAAGCAATTTCCTGCTGGAAATCCAGCACAGAATGGTCATACCCTCCATTTGAAGTGCTAATAATTTACATTGTAACTCCGGCCGGCTCCCTTGTCTGCATTCAGCATACTTTGTGGAATCATTTTAATATTCCATAATCACTTTAATATACTGTGTAATCTCAGACAAGTTACTTAGTCTCTCTGGGCCTCCGATGCCTCGTCTGTAAAATGAGAGGGTTGGACTAGATAAGTGGTTTTGGATTATCTTTTTCCCCTCAAAGAAAATTGTATGGGGCACACTGCTGGATGAAAGAGAGAAAACTACATTAGTTGGAGCTGATGCATGTGTTGAACGGACCTACTCTGTGTCAGGCACCGTGCTGGGTGCCGGGGCACAGAACTGAGTAGAAATCAGCCTCTGCTCTCATTAGTGTAACTACATGTCATGTAACTACAAGACACACATTAAACGAAGACCTGGAGATACACTTGGGGCCTCATGGGGGGAGGGGCACCAGCCTGGAGATGAGTGATGAGTAGCTGCAGTGGATGCCGCAAGTCACGTCCCTCAGCCCCTCCTGGGGTTTTCAGAAAGCTGTCGGGGACAGTTCAGCATGTGCCATCAGTGGCCCACCTTGAGCACACCTGTGTCCCTGCACCTGCCTGCATCAAGACCAGGACAGGTGCAGACAAGAGGTGTGGAGGAGTTATTGCTACTGCGGGCCAATTCCAACTGTTGACGCTGGAAAATCAGAGGGTAATGCCCGAAACTTCTGTTTCCATCTGGGGGCAAAGGCGACAGTTCAGAGGTGCAGAAGTATGCACAGCATCTCAGAGGCCGGGGGTGGCAGCAAATGTTACCATCCATCAGCCCAGGACGTCCTGAGATCACCACCCCCCCTCACCCCCCCCTCGCCGCTGTGTGCTTAGAGAAAGTGAGTTAATTCTAACACTTGATAGCCAGTGCGGACACAGGAACAGTGCGCTCTGCTAGGGTTGGGGGGGGGTCGGGCAGCTGTCTGCTGCTCTCAGAGGGGATGTCCTTTCTCAGAGCTCCTGGGACTCGGATGGGACGCCATGCCTCGGTCACACGGGGCCTCGAGTTCAAGGGCAGCCGACTCCGCTTAATCACATTCCAGCCTTTCCCTGGAAGCAGAGTTCATTGTGATTATTACCTCATTGTATTTAATCTGCAAATGAGGAGTTAGAATTTAAAATGTGTCTTGAAGGGCAGGAGGTGTGGAACAGAATATCACAGCGGCAGGGAGGATGGGAAGCGGGTTCCTACGCTGTACAAGCACATGAATCTAAAAGAAAGGAAAATGAAAATAGTCAAATGAGAGAAAGGGAAAATACCAGGGGCAAGTGAGGCTATGCAAAATGTGTGCTTTTGGTCTCAGTCATCTGCTGGGGGGTGGGGGTGGGGGCGCGGACTTGACCATAGCTTTCTAATCGCTCCCATGAAAAGAGAAATACCACCAGTTTTCACCTGTATAGAGTCTGTAAGGTAAAAAGAAGCCACTCACTAAGGACAAGCGCAGTCGTTTGTAATGCTGAGGGTGGAGGAAAATTTTTCCGTGCTCTCCTAAGTAGAGAGGCTGTTGCCTGATGTAATGAAGAGCATCTGTAAACCTGTCCTTCCAAGAAAGACAATGACAAAGTGCACAGGGCTGTTTGTTAGGTCATCCCTCAGTATAAACTGATGGCATCAGGACAATCTGGAATTCAGTAAAAGCAACTTTACAGGGGGGAATGCCAATATGATATAGCTAGGTCTCGAGCTCACTGATGGTCTACTTAATTCATAATTCAGGGGGAGACCTTGGGGTATCCAGAAGAATGTACAGACTGCATTTACTTCGGGCAATCTTCCGTAAATGTTGTTTCTCTCAGGTGGGCTTTTAAAAATACTGCGGAGCAGTGAGTTTGCAATCGCCGTCTGGATGGTGGCTGTTCTTGGAGGCTGGTTTAGCCCAGAGGCACTGACCCTCCCCGTCAATCAGCCCACTGAGGCAGGGCTGACATCCTGTCCTGATGACGCAGGGGCAGGGCCAGCCCACCGTGGTTCAGAAGTGGGCCTCCGGTGTTTTCCCAGGCAAGATGCAGAGATTCTCTCTGGAAAGTAACTTTGCATTCTTCTTATCTCAGAGGCGAGAGGATGATGAAGTCCCCCACCCCCAAGCTTTATGTCACAGAGCATGGATGCACTTTCAGGGCAGAAAAAAATATATAAATACATATATATTAAAATGGGTGCCACAAAGCTGCTTCTGCTACAGGGGACAACAGTCATTCAGTAAAGTACCATGAAGTGGCTGGCTTGCAAAATACCACTCCCCATGCACCTTCTGAGAGAGACAAAATTGCAAAATGTACCCCTCTGCTAAGTGACTTGCTGGGGGGGAAGGCGGATTATGAGCTCCAAAGTGGATAAAAATGGGGAGATGTCTGCCAAAACTGACAGCTGGGTTTTAGAGTAACTCAGCTATGGGCCCTCCCCGGTAGAGACTAGGTAGGCATGTAGCAGGGGTAATCCTGGCTTTTCACAAGAAAGCTGTGGCTTCTGTGTGAATTTGCCCTGTTCTCTAAGCGGCAGGGCAGACAGCCAGCCCCGCCCAAAGGGGTGGAAGTTCCAGAGAAGGGAAGAGCCGCATGGACAAAGATTTCACTTTGGAAGAGGGACTAGACTGGCCTTAGAGAAATCACACAGTCTTGTGGTTGGAAAGGATTGCCTCTAACATTGGCTTCTCTGTCCCCCCTCCCCGCCATTCCCCGATGTAGTAAAAACCCCACAGCCTCCCTTACAGGTAGGCATTTAATGTCTGGCTGAAGGCTTTATAGACAGCGTAGGATACTGACAAATAATACAGCTCCCCTCATAATCGAGCTCACTCTGGTTGTGACAAACGAGGCCAATTCTGTCTCTTGGCAATTTTTACCCAGTGACTCAACATAACACCCCGAAGCAAGTCTATTCCTCCTTTGAAATGCAAAACTTCAAAATAATCAGAAGATAACTACTGAGAGCTCCCTGTTGTCTTCTCCAAGTCTTTCAGAAGAACCTATTTCCATATAAGGTAACTCCTCTCTGGACAAGGGTTGCTAGATTCGGCAAATAAAAATACAGGATGCCTGGTTGACTTTGAGATCTTGATAAAAAAGGAATATGTTTTCAGGATGAGTGCGCCCTGTGCGATGTTTCGGACATACTTACCCTAGAAAGTATTCCTTGTTTGTCTGAAACTCAGTTTAACTGGGCATCCTATAGTGAGCTCGCATCCCCTCTGAGTGCATTTTAGGTTGCAAATATTTTTTTTTTTAATGTTTTTATTTATTTATAGGAGAGAGAGAGAGAGAGAGAGAGACAGCGTGAGCAGGGAGGGTCAGAGAGAGAGGGAGTCACAGACTGAAACAGGCTCCAGGCTCTGAGCTGGCAGTCAGCACAGAGCCCGATGCGGGGCTCGAACTCACGAACTGCGAGATCATGACCTGAGCGAAAGTCGGACGCTTAACCGACTAAGCCACCCGGGTGCCCCAGGTTGCAAATATTTTTAAAAGGTGGTGTCTAGAACTGGACATTGTATTGCTCAAGTGGGGTGAGAAAGGCTGGGTGGGGGGAGGATGGTAAGGGGAAGGAAGGTAAACCCCCCACTCCCACCGCCCCCTGCAAAATGAAGTGCCTTCCCATGTGGGCATGAAGCCCCTCCCTGGGACACCAGCTCAGTACCCAGACCTGGTGGGGCAGCCCTGGCCTTAGGTAGGGTTTCCTCTGACATTCTGAAGCCCCCTCTGGCTACTTAAAAAAAAAAAAAGTCTTTTTTTTTTTTAATGTTTATTCATTTTTGAGAGACACAGAGAGAGAGCATGAGTTGGAGAGGGGCAGAGAGAGAAGAGAGGGAGACACAGAATCCGAAGCAGGCTCCAGGCTCTGAGCTGTCAGCACAGAGCCCGACACGGGGCTCAAACCCACAGACCCAGCGATGCTGACCTGAGCCAAAGTCAGACACTTAAGCAACTGAGCCACCCAGGGGCCGCCACTGTAGCTACTTCTAACCGTTGGCTAATAGCAGCTCTTCTCTTTCATAGCCAACTGCTGCCTCTCTTTGTTGAAGGAGGTGTTTTCAGCCCAGATGATGGCATATTCACAAAACATTACATTACTTTCCTTTGCGGGTCCTTTGATACATGAATCTTGACTGTAAGCTCCTCTAGGGCAAGGGCCGTGTACAAGCTCTGCTTCACCCTAAGCCTTCCTTTTCTAGAGGGCTTTTATTGCCAAAGGCCTGTCTCCTTCCATGTTTTTTTGCCCTCACACTTTCATAGACCCATGTCCCTGGGGACTACGGGGTGGGGCCTTGGGAATCACTTCTGACCTGGTGGAAGGGCAAGGAGGGGTAGATCTGGTTAACTAAGCACATTTTCTCAACTATCTCCCATTCCAGCATGAGGTCACAGAGCTCAGCTCTCCAGGGCCATACTTCACCCAGTCCAAACAGACGAGGTCCTTATTGTTTCTGAAGCCTGTCAGTTGGGTATTTCGTAACCTCCTCCATGGGCTCACCGGCTTCGAGTGACCATCACTCATCAGGAAATGAAGGCTTCCCCTCCCCACTCTTCCTTTCTAGCTCTTAATTCCATCCTCTAATTTTATGATTGAGTCTTCCATTTCTTTCTGATTAGTAACTCCCTCCTTAATTTCAATAGGGGGAAAGACAGCTGGAAAGAAAACAAGGACTGTGTTAATGAGAATGATTTGTGGAATGCGAAGGTTAGACACCTTCCCCTGATACTCTGAGCAAGTAGGGCCAGGGGTATCTGGAGACTGTGTGTGTGCGCGTATGCGTGTGCATGCACACATGGGCTGCTGGGGATGCCATCACTAACACACCAGGTCTGGGTGAACCTTAGAACAACCAGCAAACTCTTGACCAGAGCCTCCAAAGGACATTTGTGATCTGGCAATGGGAATCCAGGGTAGGACTCAGCTCCTTGGGGCTGGGTGTGGGTCGGAGCTGCTGGTGAGTGAGCCGTGCCCCGGGCAAGCCCACGGACTAACCAAACTGAGAACAATTGGTTGAGGGCAAAAGCTTACCTGGATAGGAGGTTACTCACTCTCGCACTCTTTCATCATCAAAGCATCACCAGATTCCAGAGTCATGAATTGACAAATTGTGCTGGCCTGCGGCCCGTGTTCTATTTCTTTAGGATTTTGTCCTTTGGTAGTCAGGGCCAGGCGAAGAGCAGTGGTCATGAGCAACGGTCTGGAGTTGAGTGATTAATTTGCGCTCATTTTCTGTAACAGAATGGCTGTCTTGGGCTGCCTCTCATGGCACAGCTGACTGCCCACTACCACTGGGCTATTCACTCCTGTCGTCATTCTGCCTGCCCTGCCTGGGCAGTCTTATTTATTATTTCCATTTCAACTACTAACCGCTGCTATTTCCCTGATTGAAAATGCACCATTAATTTAATATCACCTGGGGGCGGGGAGGGGAGGGAGGAGGAATCCCTATCAGGTTAAATATATAACATCTATTGTAAGCACATCCCTGCACCTCATGGCTACGGACCTTGGATCACTAGAAACTCATTTCACAGACATCCTCTCTGATCAGCTCTCTTTGATGATTTTTCCCTGGACTGACCCCTCCCTGTATCACACCTGCACCTCGCCTAGGCTTGTCACACCTACCAAGGCATGACGCAGGGACACTAAGCACCTCAAGGGCAGGAAATGTCTTCTCCTTCTCTGTATTCCCATGGTCTAGCCCAGTGCCTGTCATTTCTTCACTCTACATTTATTGGGGACCTACTGTGTGCCAGGCACACTTCTGAACTTGTGCTTATTTGTTAAACAAGAGAGTTTTTAGCGTTGACTCTTTCCGTACTTAGACAAAAATAGGAGTGGTTTGTATGTTTTACCGTTTTAGTAGGCTCAAGCTGCCATGGCAAATGCCATCGACCGTAACTTAAACAACAACAAAAAAACTTGTATTTATCATTAAGTCTGGAGGCTACAAGTCCAAGATCAAGTTGCTAGATGATTTAGTTCCTGGTGAGGGCCTTCTTCGTGGTTTGCAGACAGATGCCATACTGCTGTATCCTTAGAGGGTGGGGAGATGATCTGTTTTGTGCCTCTTATAAGGGCACTGATTCCATTCATGAGGGCTCCCTCCGTCCTCAGGACCTCATTATCCCCACCTCCAAATACCATTCGGGATTAGGGCTTTAATATATGAATTTGCGGCAGGCGGGGTGCAGATACAGACATTCGGTCCATAGCATGAGCTAACTTGAACGTGACCAAGTGGCAAAATGTGTGGTCCAGACATCAAGCGCTGGGGGAGGGGTGGTTAGGAAAGGAAAAGATCTGAACTTCCGGAGGGGAGGAGCCTTCCACCTCTCTGTAGTTCTGGCACCTCCCAAGACCTAACATCAGGCTTGCATGTAAGGTTGATTGAATTAAATTCAAAAACGTCCTGGAGAAATTCTAGGAGGTTCCATGCGATGTGAAGTGGAAAGGGATTTCAGGGCGGGTGAATAGTATGAAGAACGGCTTGGTGGCAAAAATGAAATAAAATTCTTTTCTTTATGGCGTCAAACTAGGATTTACCATTTTACCCGTGTTTAAGTGTTCCATTCAGTGGCTTTAAGACATTCATGTTATTGTGCCACCGGGGTCGAATTTGTTTTTAATGTTTATTTCTGTATTTTGAGAGACAGAAAGAGTGCAGGCATATGCATGCGGGGGGTGGGGATGAGGGATGCAGAAAGAGAGAGGGAGCAGAGAATCCCAAGCAGGCTCTGCACTGTCAGCCCCAAAAGGCTGGATCTGAAATCAAGAGTGGGACGCTTGGGGCGCCTGGGTGGCTCAGTTGGTTAAGCGTCGGACTTTGGCTCGGGTCATGATCTCACAGTTTGTGGGTTCAAGCCCCGCGTGGGGCTCTGCACTGACAGCTCAGAGCCTGGAGCCTTCCTCGGATTCTGTGTCTCCCTCTCACTCTGCCCCACCCCTGCTGGCGGTCTCTCTCTCTCAAAAATAAAAATATATGTTTAAAAAAAGAGTGGGACGCTTAACCGACTGAGCCACTCAGGTGCCCCTTGAAAAGAATCCCTTTCAGAAGGGTCCATGCCTGGCTAACCAGGAAGTCATGATGCATCAGAGTAAAGACAGGGCTCCTCTCCCCAATCCGGGCAGTTTGTCCATTCACATCTGTGATCTATTTTGCATCTATTCTTGAAAGGCTGCGGTGTTGGGGGCCTTGTGCTCCCTTACAGGAATCACCCATGTGAAATTTTCAACAATGAACACGAACAATTGTTTTTTCAATACTGTGCCTTTTGTATTCAAATCGGGAGCACAAAACCCTATTATAGGGAAAAAAATGTCTTTGTTTGTAACCAGTTGAGTCCACTTACAGCAACGCACATTTCCTCTTAAGAGTACATTCCATAGCAGAACTGTAGCTATTAATACCCGGGTTTTTGGTTTGGTTTTTTCCCCACGGGTGTATTTGTGAGAAGCGCTCTAATCAATGCCATAGGCACCCCGGAGAGGGAAGACGCCCACCAGGCCACAGGGCGGTGAGCAGAGCCTGCGAGATCCTGGCTCTGGTCTGGCCCCTTGGCCGTGAGTCCTTGGGCAGGTCACCTGAACGCTTTGAGGTCTGTGCACCGCGAAGAGGCTGGAATCGGTGACCTTCATTTAAATAAAGGCCTTTCATCTCTGGGGAAGTCGCACCCGCACACTTTTCAGCAGGAGGCCCGCGGCGTGTCGGTGGGGTGCTGGGCTGGAGACGAGGGGGTGAGCGGCGGGGAGGCGGCAGAGGGAACCGCAGACACGCGTGGGTGCGTCCGGAGCGGCGGGACGCGGGCTGCCGGGGAAAGGCAGCTCTGGCGCCGGGGCTTCCAGAGGAGTCCTCGCAAAGGCCAACTTTTAAAGGTCGGAGGAAAGTTTGCCGTGGGGCGGGGGCGCGAGGGGCGAGGGGGGTGGGCTCCGCCGCCTCCTCCCCTTTAAGCGGGTGGCCAGGCGCTGCCTCCGTTACCTGGAGCGGGGAGGGGCTTGGGAAAGTTTGTGTTTGTTGCTGGCAGAGCGCCGGATGGGAGGCGCGGGCGGGCGCTGCGGCTCTTCCCTTCTGCTTTCGGAAAGCGGTCGGGGCTGCGCGCTCGGCTCGGTGGGGCGGCTCCGGCGCCCGGCTCCCGGTGCCCGGCCGGCGGGAGGCGGGCGGGGGCGGGCGGCGCGGAGCGAGGGGCGCACGCCCGGCTCAGCGCTGGGATTTCTCGGCTCGCGAGGAGAGCGGAGCAGGCGCGCGGCCCGGGCGGGGGAGCGCGGACTCTGGAGCAGCCGGAGCTGGAGGAGGAGGAGGAGGAGAGGCGGCGCGGACGCAGGAGGCGGGGGAGAGCCGCTCCCGCCCGGCGAGCATGGGGCGCCCGGCGCCGAGGCCGCTGCTGCTGGCGCTCCTGGGGCTGGGTGAGTGCGCGCGGGAGCTTGGCGGGGCGCGGGGGGCCCCCGAGGGAGGCTCGGCGGGGCGCAGCTGCGGCGCGCGGCCTGGGACGCCGAGGTGCCGGGCGGCTCCCGGGAGAGGCGGCGGGGTCTCGGCGGGCGGCACGGGGCCGGCGGGGACCGGCGCCGAGCCGCCCGGAGCCGGGGCGCGAATCCCGCCGGGCCGCCCGGGCCAGGCCGCGCCTCGCCCCACCTGTGCGGGGGGGAGTGGCCCGCGGCCGGCTTCCCTCCCTCCCCGCCCCCACCTCCTCTCCCGCACCTCCCCAGCCCTCCCTACCTGTTGGCCTACGGGAGGCGGCTCACCTTGAACTCGCGGCCCTGAAGGTGCGGGCTGTCCCCGGCCGCGTCCCCAGCGGAGGGGGGGCGGGTGCAGAGGCGGGGGGGGGGCGGCGGCGCGGAAATATGCGCCTTTGATGTGCCCCGCCATAGGCGAGACGGGCCGAGTCGCCCCGGGCACATGCCAGCCCACGCTGAGTTGCCTTTCCAGGGAAGGCAGAGGATCCGCCAACTTCCTTCGACGAAGGTCACGGGGTGGCCCAGAGCGCTACAGGAAAAATCGGTGTGAGCGTCCTTCGCCGTGGTGGCGGTGGCTCCGTGTTCTGCCTCAGTCTTTTCCTTCGGCTTTTCTTTAAGCTGCCTGGCAGCACATTTGCACACAAAGACGTGGGAGCCTGGCTTCTCCAACTTTTCCTACCTGTTACTTTTCTTTCCTGTCCCCCATCTTCCACCCTCCTCGAACCTACCTCGGTGCCTCTGGCTAACGTTGCCCAGAGCCTTCCCCCAACCAAAGGAATCTTTGGCGTGTGTGTGTGTTCTCTCCATTTTCCTCTTACCCCATCCACACAGACACCATCTTCGTGTAGATCCACATGATTACCATCATATGGTTATTTAACATAACCGTGAAGTCAGCAGCTGTAGGAATACATATGTTTGTTAAGTGACCGCCGAGTACCCGGGGCTCTGACCCCAGTGCTTTGATATTCTTTAATACTCGGATCCCTTTGGTGTATGTCAACCAGAACAGAAGGAGGCCTTCGACCCTACCCAGGGTTCCCTTCCAAACCCCTAGAGGAGGCAGATCTGAATCATTTGCAGAATGCTTGCGGTATGGTGTTTGTCCTGGCCAGGCCCCAGCTGCACACAGGGCGAATGACTACTCTGCACTTACAGCCAGAGGTCCCAGTGGAAGCCTTCCACCGCCACTCCTTTTCTGCTGACACCAGGGCCCACACTGTCCCAACCCCCATGACTCCTGCTGCTGGTGGGCCAGCTTTTCTAGCTGCTACTGGCTTTTCTTTCTTTACCTTTGAAGGCTTTTTGTATAATCCACTCCCCGAGAGAACTCGTCCAGCAATACTGCTTTAGCTGCAACCGTTTGCAGAAAGCTTCCAGATCTTTTCACTCAGTTTTGTAGCCTGTCTAGTATGGTCTTGGATCCTGGGGCTCTCCCTTTCACACGGGGACGCTTGAAGTTCTCGGTTGTGATAGTCCATACCTGTTAATCGGCTAATGTGTCGGGATCAAACCAAGCTGTGGCCCATGGTTGCACGGATTGCGCACTGCACAACTCTAGGAGCCGCTCTTCACTTTGTAACCAGTGTAAACGACTCCCCCTAGAGTTGTGCAGTTTACAGCCCATGCACCAGCTCAGACAGTGGGCTCAGGTGGAAGTGTGTAAAGAAGGCCCTTGGGTAACTACGGCGAGAGAGAGAAAGGGAAAGGGGGCGAAGAGAGGTCAGCACCAGCAAAAATGGAAATGGGCGAAGCCTTGGTTGTATGTGTCCCGCGTATCCTGTGCTGATTGGGCGTTTTGTGTTAACTACACATGAATGTCTGTGGTGTCACCAGCTGGCGCCTTTTCCTCTAACAGCCCCTTAGCTGAGTATTCCAGATGACAGCTCTGCCCTGCAGCACCTCATTCTCTGTGGCTTCACTGTGACCTCTGGGAAGCCCTCCATGCTATCCTGGCTCCTGAAACTTAATATGTCGTTGAAGAAGCTCATCTTTCTTCTTATGTTGCATCCTGGGCATAATCTTGCCGTCACTGCTCTCTTTTGACCTCTGTGTTCACACAGTCCTTTTCTGAAAACCCCCAGCCCAGCCTCCACCTTCTTCCCATTCTTTGTGTTTCTACAGCTGCTGTCCAGCCCTGTTCTGATAGTTCCCTGCACAGATAACTTCTGACATCTTCCTGGTTGACCTTTTCCTCCAGCCTCCCTTCTTAGTTCATCATTTTCCAGAAGGATCATTGCTGGGGGGGTCCCACCTTTGCTCATTGGCTCCTTCTGATTTTTCTTCTAAGGCTGCTAGGCCCCTTGATTTTCCCTTCGATTTTCTCTCTGAATCAAACACTTCATTCTAGGTAATGTTTGCTATCCTTTACATAGAATGTATGTGAACCTTCTGGCCTTTTTTTTTTATTAAAAAAATTTTTTTAACATTATTTTTGAGAGACAGAGACAGAATATGAGCAGGGGAGGGGCAGTGAGAGAGAGAGAGAGACAGACAGACACACACACACACACAGAATCCAAAGCAGGCTCCAGGCTCCGAGCTGTCAGCACAGAGCCTGACAAGGGGCTCGAACTAGAGATCATGACCTGAGCTGAAGTCAGACGCTTAACCAACTGAACCACCCAGGTACCCCCCCCCCCTTTCTGGCCTTTCTATTTCCCATGGCCTAAGAATGTCTTTCCTGCTTCTCCCCCTCACCTGTGTATCCCCTTTTCCCCCCAAAACTTGCTTCCTCCATGAAATTTTCCTGCGTTTGCCTCTCCGTGATCACATCAGAATCCTCCCAAGTACACAGAACACGTTTTCACTTCTCTTGCCTGTGTCTGACCCGACTTGTCCATCCATCCAACTACAGCATTTCTCGAACACCCATTAGAGCCCACAGAACGTCCCAGATGGATGCCTCATGGAGTGGTCGGTGCGGGTAGATGGACAAATAATGAAACGGCTAACAATAAGACAGGATGAAATACCTGACAGAGAAACCAAGTGCTGGTAGGAAGCAAGGAAGAGGATGATTAATTTTGACTTGGGGTTGGGGTTGATTTTGCTGAGGAGGTGACATTTGAGCTGAGCCTTGAGGATAATTAGAATTTTGAAAGAAGGGATGGAAGAGCATTCCAGGAAATGCACACTTGTGGGAAGGCATCGGGTGTGGAAGAGTGAGAATGCTTGGCTCCTTCAGGAAGGGCACAGCTCCTTGGAGATGGAGAGGGGAGGGTCGGCAGGAAGGCACAAGTGGGCTTGGGGTAGATCCTGAAGGCTTTTTGTGCTGTGCTAAGTCTGGGCTGTGAGGGGCGGCTTTATTGGCCTCCTGGGTGTATTCTTGGGTCATGTCACATACTTATCTCATTGTATAGAACTGTATGTTTCTGGGAGAAACCCCCACCCTCATTATAACCCTAGAACCAGGGACCAGGTTCCTCAGTTCACCCTAGTATTCTTACTGCTGATAGGCACCTGGCCCATAGCAAGTTTTTGGTTAAGTGTTGGCTGACTGAGGGAGTACGCATATATATCCCTTAATCTGTGGGTAATGGGTGGCCATTAAAAGCCCTCAGGGTGCAGGGCGCCTGGGTGGCTCAATCGGTTAAGCGCCGACTGAAGCTCAGGTCATGATCTTGTGTTTTGTGAGTTCGAGCCCCACATCGGGCTCTGTGCTTATAGCTCGGAGCCCAGAGCCTGCTTCGGATTCTGTCTCTCTCTCTCTCTCTCAAAAATAAACATTAAAAGAAAAAGCTCTCGGGGTGAGATGGACACAACACGGGGATGTGCTTGAGGAGGTACGTCTTACTAGCCCGCAGCATGAATTAGAGAGTGAAAGGTTTGAAGATGGTGGGGAAGGATGCAGATATTCTCCATGCGTGCCTTTTTTAAAGAAAGAACTTGCAAACTCATTGACATCGTTTTTAAATGGCAAAAGCATTGCATCTATATCTTAAAATTCAAATAGGATAGAAGAATTTTGTCCTAATTCGGTAGGCCAGACTGCTCTAACAAAAAGAAAGATTCTTGAACCGCAGTGGTTCAGACAGCATAGAAATGCCTTCCGGAACAGCCTCCAGGGGGTGTTAAAGGTTGAATGGGTGCAGCTGTGGCGCGCAGGCTGGTGGCAGTCCCCTGACTTGGGCGCACCTAAGATCTCTGGTTGTCAGCATCTCCGCGCCAGCCCCATGGTGGGTGGGGGAGGGGCGGAAGAGCATGGAGGAGAACATCTGGGGGGTGTCATAGGCCAGGCTTGGAAGGGGCTCGCATCCTTTCTGCACACATTCCCTTCACGAGGGCTTAATCCCGTCACGGTAGCTGCAAGGGAAGCTGAGAAGTGCAAAGTGGCCTGGCAGCGATGGAGTGCCAGCTGCTATGGAAGAATGGAAGAAAAGAGTAGATTTTGGGGAGGGAAGGGAGTTACGAAGGATGGAAGGTAAAAAGCGAATGCGTTCCCCTGCGGCCGCCCAGGCTCAGCCACTCACGTGATGTGGGCGTGTCCACATGCGGAACGTTTTTAGTTCTTTGCCGGGACAGTAATCTTCCTTGCGGTTTCTAGATGCATGCCGAGCCAGAGCCTCGGGTTCTCCTGTGTGCTCTCTTACTGCATCCTCACGGCACTTTGAGAGAGTGCCGTGCTCTTGCCCGTGTTGCCCGCGAGGAGACCACGTCCCGTGCCCCGAGCGACTCCGCCCTTCCACGGCAGCGCCGGGGTTCGATCCCCGGACCCCGCTCGGCCTGTAGTACGCAAAAGTTGCCCGACGTTCGCCGTAGCCTTCTCCTGTGTGTTGTTTGCTATTAGTTTGGCCAGAGAAGGACAGTGGTGGTGCCGGCGTGCAAACAGAGAAGGGGTCTGGGGCGAGTGCAGTCCAGGCCAAGTCCTGAAGGGGCCGTCCCAGGGGCCGCCTCCCGAGTGTGGTGACTCTGCAGCCCCTGGCAGGCCACCGCGGCTGCTCTGAGGCGTGGGACCCAAGGGCAGCTTCCTCCAGAAAGCTGGGGAGGAGGGGAAGGCTGGATCCATCCAGCTTAACGGTCTTTGAAGTGCTGTGGCCTTCAGAGATTCCTTGGCACTCATTTTAGCCTTGTTAACAGAATTCCTGTATCTGCCAAGCTGATTAATGCCTGCCCTGGCTATAATTATTCTTATTAGCCTGCTGATTAGGAGCCCTGGTTGTCAGTGATGGTTCCTTGCAAGGCGGTCGGGCCGGTCGGCATTCATATGGCTGTTATGTTTTAGAAAAGAGCCGCTGAGCTGATGCCCCCCACCCCCATCCATAGATCGAACATATATTTTCATATGGGCGCTGTTTCTGGCGGTTCAAGAAGGTGTGTGCCTGTCTGTCAGCATGTGTCTGCATCTCACTTTATACCAAATGAAGTTGGGGGGAGGCTGTCCGGGCCGTTTCGTAGCTATTCAGCGTAATTGCCTTGGTTCCTTAAAGCAGGGAGCAAGGCCATTTGACTCTCTGCTTTGGGAAAATAACTCGTACTGGCAAAAACGCTTTATAATTTATCTTCTGGAAAAGGCGAGCTGCTGCAGTTGGCACGGGCAGTGGTTTTGAGATCTCGGAATATTCTTTACCCCCACACCAACTGTAGAGTCTCCGCACAGCAACAGAATGAGACCCAGTAGTTAACGGGGTTGTGGCCCAGC
The DNA here is from genome assembly GCA_017311185.1 of Proteles cristata cristata. Classification (NCBI taxonomy): domain Eukaryota; kingdom Metazoa; phylum Chordata; class Mammalia; order Carnivora; family Hyaenidae; genus Proteles; species Proteles cristata. The sequence goes on from JAESUZ010004198.1 coordinate 277,822, forward strand.
CATGTGATTTCCAGGGAGACTAGAGATAATGGCACCGTGTACACGTTTGCGCTCTTCGAATGCTGATTTCTCCTCAATACCGCCTAAGTGTTTGTGTGAGATTATGGAGTCGCTAAGCGGCAGGATTCAAGTTTAAGTATGATGTTTCTGGGACCTTAATTGCCTTCTGCTTCGCACCTTTATAAGGGGTTGGAACGTGAGCGTTTACATCTCTCGGGATCTTTCAGGGGAGTCGAGAAATGCTGGCTTGTGTTGCTGGGTCTCGGGTGAATTTTGTTTAGTGCCGCGAAGCACGGGATTATATTTAAGGGGTCAGGGCACATTTCGGAATGGGTGCTACCTCTGAATCCTAATGAGAGAGAAGCAGTGTGCAGACAGTTGGGTTACGTCTCAGGCCTTAAAAGTGACACCAATGGGTGCCTGGGTGGAACAGTTGGTTAAGTGTCCGACTTCAACTCAGGTCATGATCTAGTGGTTCGTGGGTTCGAACCCCGCTTCGGGCTCTGTGCTGATGGCACAGAGCCTGGAGCCTGCTTCTGATTCTGCGTCTCCCCTTCTCTCTGTGCCCCTCTCGTGCTTGTGTTCTGTTTCTCCTTGTCTCTCAATAATAAGTAAAATGTTAAAAAAATTTAAAAGGGAAAAAATGACACCAAGCCAAGAATGTCCTCTTGACGGTTCTTCTGCATCCTTATTTAGAGCAGAACTGGGCCAGAACTTTGCAGCTTGTCGGCCATGGTAAGGGCACCCAGTGGGTTGTAGGTGCACCATGATGCTGATGCTCTGTCCCGGGAACCCACGGGTCGGAGCCTCTAAACCAGGCTGCAGATATTATCACTTCCCGTGTGTGCACTGCTTTGATGGAGATTGCTAGTTATCTCTTACCTGGTGAACCATGCCCTTTAGCCCCATTCCGGCCTTGGGATGAGCTGTTTAAAGATGGAAGTTGAGAGATCATTTATTAATTCAGTGACTGCTGAGAGCCTGCACACTACTCGGCTCACGCATCGTTCTGAGTGCTGATTGCACAGTGAACCGAGGTGACTCAGGTCTGGCGTCCTCAGGTGGGACAGGATGCGCGGGGTCTTGTGGTGGGTGGTGTCCCCACAGGGTGCAGCCCTGCCTGCGATTGAGGTGAGGGTCAAGGGCAAGTTCCAAGGGGATGACTGCAGCTAGGGAGCAGGACCGGGAAAGGAGAGTTCTGGAAGGAATAGTCAGGGCTGGAGGAAGGTCCAGGAGAGCACTGTCAGAAGCTGCTGAAAATGCAGGCAGAGCACAGGTGAAGAGGAGCCTGGGATTGCAAGACTGTGATTCTGACCGGCAGTGAAGGACGGGATGGAGTCACAGACCTGGAGGAGTGAGAGAAGTGGGGCCACCTTTTCAGGTGCTGGTGAAGGGAAGACCCCGTGAGGGTCCTAGCTGGGGGCACGGCAGGGCTAGGGACTTGGACAAGACCCAGGGACTCGGGTGTGCCTGCTAGGAGGCCAGGCTGAGGGGGGCTGCGAGGGTGGGGGAGGCTCCCAAGGGCGCCCCTGGCCTTGGAGGTCAGAGTTCTAGGCAGCCTCGCAGAGAGGAGGGAGGGGCGAGGTGGAGGGGGTGTGCGGGGAGCAGCGTGGGGTGGGAAACGTGGGCTCTTAGCCCTCAGAGTGGTCACAGAGTCCCCAGACGCGTAAGATAGAGGTTGTCTGTGTGCTCCCTTTCATTCTTTGCACACATTGAAAGTGTTTCCTGTGTTCCTCTGGACGGCTTCTTCCTTGTTGATTGGTGGAATTACCCTCCTTTCTGATAGCTGCTTTTAGACCTTCAGCTGCTCAGTGCAGTCCCCAGCACAGGGACTTTGTCGCCGTTTTTATGACCCATCTTTGTCTCATGCTTTCCAGCTAAGATTTCAGTAGTTTGTTACAAATAGTAAACCATTATATGTGCTTCTCTAAACAGTTTCTGCTCTCAGAAATCACTTTCGTAGAGGCAGAGTAGAGATCAGGCTTTGGAATGTGCCCTTTAGCAGCCCTCCAGCCTTGGACGGGTTTCTTTACTCTCTGACCTCAGTTTCTCCATCTGTAAAATGGGACTAGTATCTTGCTTGCAGGTGTGTCCTGAAGATAAAAATCTAGAAAAATGCAAACGTTAAACTTTCTGGGATCCCTAGAACATCGCTGCTCGAAGTGGGGCCCGGGGACAGCTGTACTGGTGGCACCAGGGAGAATCTCAGAGCCTGGTCCAATCGGATCTGAGTCTGTGTTTTAACCAGATCCCCAGGGGGATTCAGATGCCTGCTACAGTCTGAGAAGCCCTAGCCTGGAAGAGAGCGTGGCAAGTAGGTTATCTGGTGGCCTTGGCATCCTTGGTGAATTTAGAGGCAAAGACCATGGTCAGTTAGAGCTAGAGGAGAGTGAACCGGGGTGGGCTCTATGGGAATGCGATAGGCGCTCAGTTGGCCCTGAAGGATGAGGTTCACGTAGGTGTGTTATGAAGGCAGTTGTGTCATGTCCAGGTGTTGTAGAGAAAAAGCAGGATCCCGTCACTGGGCGGGGTTGGGGGCTGGAGAGCAGGTATGCCGGGGAGAAACCAGCGTGGGGATTATTTCCTCCCTAAGAAATTCCTTCCTACCTTTCACATAGCACTTACGTTGTGCCGGGCACTGCACTTACCATACATGACCTCGTCGAGTGAGCTTCAGAACCCACAAGGGTAGGTACTGTATTACTCCCATTCAATAGACGACAACACTGAGACCCAGAGCAAATTGCTCGAGGTCAAGGGCAGCGGCAGAGCTGCTGGGATTCATGCCCGCACTGCCCGGCTCCAGAGTCTGGGCGCGTCACCACGGCAGGCTGTCCCGCCCTCTGTGTCAGGACGGATGGTCCGAGTCAGACCTGTGCTGGAAACCGGAGAGAGGAATGGAGACAGTCAGCCAAGATGTGGTCACATGTGTTTCCTCATCTTTTCAAACAGGAGGTGCGGATTCTGGCCCCTGATCTTCCACTTGCTAGTTCTGTAACCTCGGACAAGTTGCTGGCTGGCTCTCAGCCAGTCCCATAAGGCCTGGGCTAGCTGATCCCAAAGGGCCCCCTTCTGGCTCCAGAACTCATGAAATCCGCGCTGACCCCTGCTGGGGTCCTAAGGGCTGCGTGGCCCGTCCCTGGTGCCTGGCCGATCTTCCCCAGCTCTCCTCCTGTCTACCGCCTGCGCCTCTCACCTGCCTCGCACCTTTCCACAGAGGGATGGTTGGGGACCCAGAGGGCTCTGGGAATTGTTTGTTGTTCTGTCCCCGTATTGACAACTACTTCCTCCTTCCGGACCACTTCCTGTGCTGGGACACAGGGTATCTTTCTCTGTGATTCTTGAGGGGATGGAGGTATCCCCGTCCCCAGGCTAGGTGCGCCTTCGGTCGGACTTCCTGGGAGAAGTTGCAGAAACAGTAAAACCAATAGGCATTTCTAGACGGCAGACTTTTTCTTATTCCTGATTTGGTTGCTTGCAAGGTTTGTTGAGAGCATCAGCCACTGGTGAGTTGGGGTGGAGGTAATCAAGTCTCAGCTCTCAGAAGTGCGACTTGTGTTTTCTTCTACGTTTAGTCTTCACACCTAGGGGAGAGCCTGGTAGCTGGTTTTTTTGCACAGACTCTCTTTTGCCTAAGACTCTCCACACCACAGTGAGAAGAGACAAAGACATCTTTAAATGTGTCCAAATATTGACACTAGTTTGGATTTTCCACTCTCCTGAAGGATACGAGAGTCAAATTTCCAACGTTTCCAATCAATAGCCTTAATTGGCTCAGAAATGTGTCTCTAGTGTTTGGGGACTTTCTTCCTTTTCATTCTCTGAGTCTGAAGGGGGAAAGTGAGAACGAAGCCGGATGTGATACTAAGGGTGTAGCCCAGAGCACCGCCATGTTGTTGCTAGCAGCCTTTGTGTATGGCTTTGGCCCTCACTGCGGCCTGGCTACCTTGAGATGCAACTCGTGCTGCTGAACCTAACGGTGCTCCTTCACTCATCGTGGATGTGGAGATTTTTGCAGGCTTACCAAGAGCCTTCTAGGAGCCAGCTCTTGCAAATGTTTGAAGCGGTTTGCTGCCTTGCGTACCCCGAAGGCGACGGGGTGGGTCGTGCTTTATAAATGCACCGTCCCCTAGGATGTCCGAAGAGCACAGTGTCAGCCAATGTGCTGCTACTCGGCTTGGGTTGCAGTGAGGACTTAAAAAAGCAAAACCAAACCACTTTTGGCACAGCTGTGCATTTTTCCATTTTCCTAAGGCTGGCACATCCGAATGTTTTCTTCTTTATTAGAAGGCATCGTAGCCCATCATCTTCGATTGAGAAATCCAGACGGTAAGCTTCAAGCCCAGACCCCGGTGCCTAGCTCAGAGCCCGGAATGTGGCGGGCGCCTAGGGTGCGCGAAGTGTGGTGATTGTGGATAAATAATTTGTGCCCAGCTGCCACCCTGCTCTGCAACATGAGGCATTTCTGCTTTTTCCTGCGAGCTTAAGTTTTAGTGCTGGAGCAGCGCTGAGGCACTATTTACTGTGTGTCTGACACTGGGAGATGACAGGAATTAGGGAAGAGAGGCCAGCATGGAGACGGAACCCATTCCCACAGAGTGCATGGTTGGTGCTTCTCAAACTCGAAGCGGCTGCGTCATTAGATAGCTGTGCATGTGGGGCTGTCAGAATCCTAGGGACACAAGCAAGGCCAGGAGCTGTGATTATGGAAAGGCTCTGCGGGGCAGGTGGGATGAGACAGCAGTTGGAGCCAGGAGCAGGCAGAGTGTTTCAAGTCAGGAAGATGGCCCACATGGCTCCTCCGAGGTGGGAGGGCATCAGCGTCATGCGGGTTGGCATTCCATCTGGGAATTAGCCGGCTTAAACTGGAACAGGAAGAGAGACCTCAGGGGGTGCGGATATTAAACTCTGAGGAGGGGAGGTTGGTGGAGAGGAAGGATGTGAGCAGAATCACCCTGAAAGGTGTCGGCAGTGGCGGCCGCACCCACAGAGCAGCGATGAGCCCCCATGCGTGAGGCTGGCATGATCTGCTGGGGCTTCCAGGAAGCTTGACTGAGACAGTAAGGTGGGAAGTCAGGCCCTAATCCTATTTGGGGTTGTTTTGTACATGGAAAATGGCTCGCAGAACAATTACTGATGCTCCCCGTGGGTAGTTGATCAGAATATTTCTTCAAAGGACTAACACCTGATCAGAGACACAGCTGCCTCATAGAGGAGACCAGGGGGAACTTTAGATGCTTTTTCTATGGAAACCCGGTTTATGCAACCGTGTGGTCCGTTCATCAGAGCCCTCCTTTAATAGCAAGATTAGAACATCAAGGTGAGTCGCAAGGAGCTGAGTGGGGTATCTGGCTCGTGGGGTGGGGACCTCTGTTGGCACATTTCTGGAGTACCATGGGTAGCAAAGTCGGGTATACTGCCCAGTTGTAGCTTCCGGATCCACGGGCCCCACGAGACTTAGCACAAGGCCAGGTGTGAGTTTGGTCCTGAGAGCAGTGTTCAGACAAGCTTGGTGTCCCATCCACATGTTCATCAAAGGGATCCAGGCCTCTGGATGAGAAGTGGGAGGGTCCCGAGTCACCCTCACCCCATGCACTTAGGAACCAACTACATAACCTATGTAGGCAGTGCCCCTCTTCTGTTTATATGTCTTCTTGGAACTAATTCCATTTGTTTGCGTCTTTGGAGCCCAGGTCAAGCCTTGCAGCCCTCGGAGAGGATGACACATTCTGATCCAGGGTGAGGCTGCCTCTAGCACATTCCTTTGTCGTTGGCTCTCTCTCATTGAGCCCTGTTCGTGAAATAGGACGGTGTCCGTTGTTTACCCCAGGGTCTAGGAATGCGAGCCTGCAGATGATTAGATTAACATGTGCTTAGGAAACACCTGTAGGTGCCTTATATACCCGTATGCATATGGCGGATGTACTCTACAGGACGTGTTCAACACCTCTGTTAGATGCACATACACAGTCCGTGTTCTGGAACCTTAATCACAAAGGAGACAGGGCTTATCTGTGTGTCCTTCTGACTTTTGTCCACGTGCTTGCTCTCTTATTTTGTGACTACCACAGTATTTCTGAAAGAATTGTTTGCGGCTGCATTTCTAGAACATTCTGGGGTAGGAGAAAATGGCGTCCACACATGAACAAGAAGGGATGGGAATGCCTCCATTCTTCCTTGGGAGATTTTCCTCCGTTTGTTCCCTCGGCAGCTTATGTGGAAGACCAACGACTCCTGGGTTCTTACTGGTGTCCCCCCTCCCCCTCCGTTGTGGGGTGGATACAACCTCTCCCATCCCCAGCTGGCATCTCCTCCCTTCCTGGGCTTTGTCTCTCGGCCCCTGTAGCTGCCAGTTTAGCTGTGGAGGCGTGACACACACGCACAGGAAGCGAGGTGACATTGAAGAAGTGTCCAGGATTGTTCGAGACAACAGCATGTTGAAAGTGTGGAGAGAAGGGCGAGGATGGGGGGCTGGCTTAGACGGAGGCGCTCTTGCAGGAGAGGTAAGACGACTGACAGAACCCTCTACTACCTGTGTCTCCTCTGTACATGTCTGTGTGGCTTTTAGGCTTTGGGGCCAGGTCCGAAATGAGAACCTTTTATGAGGACCCAAAGCACCCAGCTGTGTTGGCTTCTCCAGCTCCACAGCAGAGTGAAAATAAAACCCACGTGTCAGAACGTGGGCTTTGGAATACTGGGATTGTGTCACATCCCAGGGTGCTGGGGTCCCCGCCCCCAGGTGCTTTCACTGATGCTGAGTGTGACAGGTACTCTGGCCCTGTGCTCTTCGCTTTCTGTGCTGAGCTGAGCAAAGAGCTTTTCTGGAAATTATTGATCAGAGGTCATTTCTGATTTCAATGAGATTAAGTAACTCCCATTCCCGCCCCCCCAATGATGATCCAAAGGTCAATTTTGGTTCTAAAATTCCAGTTTGCTGAAGCCCACTGAGATAGAAGTGATCAGTCCAATTCCTGGGTGTGTTGCTGGGCTGGAGTGTGGTGATGAGCAGGCGATGATCAGCCCCTTCAAAGGCTCACAGTCCTATCAGGGCAACAGACAAGTGAATAAGCTTCCTACGAGAGCAGTGGCCAAGCCGAGTTGCCCCTCGGCAGGCACATTCAGAACTGGGGGGGAAGCGCAGGGGGCAGGCAGGTCAGAAAGGGCTTCCGTAAGGTGGACTTCTGTGGGCTTGCGGAGTCTCATTGATCACCGGGATTTTCTCTGACAGAGAAGGGGCGGGTTATTTGTTTCAGGCAGAGGGGAGAGCCTGGGTAAAGAAAGTGATCCATTATAAGGGCATGCTGGTCTTGCATGAAAACTTTTTACAGCTAGAGAGGAGGGTTGTGCTGCCAGGTTCTTCCGAGAAAAAGGGTTGGGACTGGAGAGAAAGTCCTAATATTGGGAAGCATTTTGAATGCCACCTGGAGGAGTTTAAGTCTGATGTAGGTGAACGTCTGTTTTTCTCCCCCCCCACCCCCCCGGTTCTGTATTCCCTAGAATGCATTAAGCCCCTCATGTCCTTTATTTACTTCTATTTTAAGATTCCCATTGTTGGAGAACTTCTCTCCTCCTGGCCTTTCTGCAAAGCTGCCACGCTGTTTCCTCCTCCTCAGCTCTGGCACTTGGCTAGGTGTTGGTTCATCACCTTACCTGGTGATGAGGTTCAGCACACAGTAGGGGTGCAGTAAAAAACTACTGAGTGGAGGAAGGAAATATCACGTTGATAGAGCTGAAGTCTTGTCCTTAAAGAGCATGTAACCCAGAGTCTTCTGCCGAAGACCGCCACACTGTGTTGCTTCCTGAGCCTCAGTGGGGACGATGGGCGAAGATGTCCACACCATCCATGGCATTTGGCCATGTGCCTAGAGATGACAAGGGTGGGCTTGAGGCTTTGCTAGGGAAGAAGGGTAGACAGGGCTAAGGAAGAGCAGAAAAGGGTACAGGAGAAAAAGATAAAATAGGGAGAGAGGACAAAGCTGCCTCTAGTAAGGAGTAGGGGAGAATTCACCACTAACTGTCTCAGGTGCTTTCCATGCACAAATGCAAGTTTAAACCCAGTGTGAATCCCCCATTCTCTTTAGAAGAACTAGAGGCTGAAGGGAGGACCAGGTGTTCACACAGAACTTGGCAGTCTACGCTGGCCAGTTCGAACACGGAGAATTGAAAATGGCTGAGTCGTGAAGGATGCTGGGCAGTGCTGGGGCTGCAAGCAGCTGTTAATTTTCCAGAACGCTCCAAAGTAATCCTTATGGCTAGATCTTGCCTCAGCCTTTTCTGTCTTTGGTCCTTGGACAGAGAATTGTGTAAATCATTTCTACACGTGTAGAGTTATTTCGGTTACTCATTAGTGCAGCTTGCCTCAAAGCGGTCTATGTCTGTGTCGTTTGGCCACCTAACTTCTCGGAACCTCAGTTTCCTCATTCAGTTGTCTCAAGGTTGAATACTGAATCATGTGAACAGGATTTGCAAACTGTAAAACAGTGCTATAAATGTAAATTCGTTTGTGTCAATTACTGAGACCTTGAGGGCGAAGCTGTCTGCTTAGTACCTGGCTTACTGTATCCGTTAGGGTTCCGTCAGGGAAGCGCAGCTACTGTAAATACGATGGGATAAGGCACGTGTTAGAGGAATGAATCTGCATGCAATTATGGGAGGAGCTGAGGAAGTGGAGGCTTGAAAGGCGGGGCTGAAGGATCCGAGGAAAACCACCAGTCAGCCCTACTGAAGCACTGGTGGACGGGTTGGGGCTTGTGGAGGAACCTGGGATGGTGAAGTGGAGGGGGCGGAGGGGGTCAAGGAGTCTGGGAAAAGGTAATCGCCTATTTAGAGCTACCACCTCTGGCTTTGCAGCAGAGCATGTGGCGGTCTTGGGGTCATGCTGGTCAGTGAGGATAGAACTTGGGAAGAAACCTGGAGCAGAAAGAAAAACAAGGACAAGCTAGCGCTCTGTAGCGCCCGGGCATCTGTCCCTCGCCATCTTTAAGCATGGCAGCTGCCGGAGTGTCATGGCTGCAGCTTCCCTTCCCTCTGCCTCCCAGATCTCACATGCACCTCCGGTCTGTGTACCTCTTAACCCGGAACTGCACTGGGTCAGGAGCATGCTGGGAGATGTAGTTCCAGCTTGGCCAAGCTGACACAGTAGAGAGCCCCACAATTTCAGAATGTAGAATTAGAGATTTTGCAAGGCTCTGGCCTCACCGGGGGTCTCTCAAAGGCCACAGAACTGGAAGCGATGTCATGGTGACATGATATAGCATTTTTCTAGGAAGAAGTTCAGTTCATGATCCAGTCTTTTAAGAAGTGACTTGCAGCTGTGTTTCTCATCTGCTGGTGGCCCTACGTCTCCCCCGTGTTCCTTGCCCTCCTGTGCTTAGTGCCAGAGGTGATGGTTATCTCAGCACCAAAAGCTGAGTGAAGGTGGATTGTTCCTGAATAGCCCATCAGTCCCGGTGGAGTCAGTGTCATTTCTATTACCGGCTTCTTGTCTGACCCAGGGAAGACAGACACTTGCTCTGCCTTGCCCTGTATGAAGGCTACCCGATGGCCAGGTATGAGTGGCTACAGACTAGAGCCAAATGCCATCATGAAGATGTTAGGTGAGAACAAGGCTTGCATCCCTGGACCCCTCTTCTCCACCCTGTGGTCTGTTAATCACCCCGCCCCTCCCTCATGTCTCTGCTCCCTGCCTGGGCCAGCAAGGACTCTGGGAGTGCCTTCTGTGGTAATCTTAGCCCCCGGGAAGATAACACTTTGTGAGATTTAGTGGCCATACCTGGCCCTTGCTGTCACTCCGAATTCTTTTACCTTTTTTCTTTTACCATTTATTTATTTATTGGGAGAGCACAAGCAGGGGAGAGGCAGAGAAAGGGGGACAGAGGATCCAAAACAGGCTCTGCGCCGACAGCAGTGAGCCCGATGTGGGGCTCAAACTCACGAACCACCGGGTCATGACGTAAGCCCAAGTCACATGCTCAGCCCACTGAGCCACCATGTGCCCCTCTTTTCCCTTTTTGATTGTCAGCTCTGATTTTCCTCATGACCACAGCCTCTTCCCATTTACCCCTTTTAAATTCTCCTGTGTCTGTTGCACCTAATCTTCATCCTCACTATACGCCCTCAATCTTGAGTGTTCCTTTTGTCCAGTCTACCAGGCCATGCTCACTGTCCTGACAGGGCCCTACTTCCAATGTGGCGTGCATTTCAGCGGTGAGCTTGTTAAACCCCCTGACCCTCTCCCGTAATCCTCTGCCAGTATGCATGCTGTGGTTGAGTAATCCACACCGACCACTGTTTCTGAGCCTGACTGTGTCATCCTGCTGGGGAAAATCTCAAATTCTGCCCGCCTGAGTTTCCCAAAAGTCAGGGGGTCTTTATTGCATTTCAGCCCTCCCTTGTATTCATTCTGCGATAGCTTCCTATTACATTCCTTCTTTTAAAATATTTTCATTAAAATTTTTTTAATGTTTGTTAATTTTTGAGAGCGAGCGAGCATGTGCATGCATGAGCGGGGGAGGGGCAGAGAGATGGAGACAGAATCTGAAGCAACTCCAGGCTCTGAGCTGTCAGCACAGAGCCTGACACAGAACTTGAACTCACAAGCTGTCAGATCATGACCTGAGCTGAAGTCAGGTGCTTAACTGCCTGAGCCACCTGGGAGCCCCTTTATTATATTCCTTCTAATGGCTTATTCTAAACCTTTTCCATGATAAGGGTCTGAACCCCTCTCTGCTAATTTACTGAAACATTGGAGATGAACCTGATGTTCCTCAAGCTTTTGCCTCAGTGCTTTTCTATAATTTGGGTGCCTGGGTGACTCGGTTAAGCATCCAACTTCGGCGAGCTCAGGTTATGATCTCACTGCTCGTAAGTTTGAGCCCTGCGTTGGGGTCTGTGCTGACCACTTGGAGCCTGGAGCCTGCTTTCAGATTCCGTCTTATGCAGATTTACTTACATGTGGACCTTTTACAGTATGGTACAATAAATATGTTTTCTCTTTCTTTATGATTTTCATAATATTTTTCTTTTCTCTCGTTTACTTTAAGAATATAGTACGTAATCCATAGGACATACAAAATATGCGTTAATCAACTATGCTATTTGTAAGGCTTTCAGTCAACAGCAGTAGGCTATTCGGAGCTAAGTTTTTGGAGAGTCAAAGCTTATATGTGTATTTTTGGCTGTGTGTGGGGTCGGCACCCCTAACCCCCACATCGTTTAAGGATCGACTAACTCTACAAGGTGTATGTCTGAGTCTGAGTCTGACCACTGCTGAGAATCACCACCATTACCACCTGAGGACAGCTGTCCATCATCTTACACTTGGTCTGCTGCATCTTGTCCTTGGCTGCCCCAGTGGTCCCACCATGACCCATCTTTCCCGTAGCAGCCTGGGGGACTCTCTAAAAAGCAGCGACTGTCCGTCATGCCCTAGCTAATGTGGTTCCCATTTCAACCAGAGTCCAAGGGCCTCTGCCCCCTCCTTCATTATAATCCAGTCACATTGACATTTTTTCTATTCAGTGAATGCACCAAGCTGGCTCCTTCTTGGTTGGTGCCTTTATACTAGTGTTCTCTCTGCCTGGAGCAGTCTTGCCCCAGAGTTCAACCCCTGCCTCCTCCTCATTCTGGTCTGAACTCAAGGTCAAGGTGACCTTGTGAGAGGATCCCCTTTCCTGACCATGTTGGCTAAAGCAGCCCGCTACCCCTCACTCCCATGCACCGCTGTCCTAGCAGGTTATTTATCTTGATAGCACTTATCAGCCCTCTGGGTTTGTTCCCTGTCCCCTTCCTTACTAGAACACTGAGCAGGGACACTGAGCTGCATGTCCGCAGTGCCTAGAACATGTGTAGAGAACCGCCGGGCTGACTTTGCAGGATAAACTTCCCACTTGTGCCCCCCTTCCCCCCTTGCTGGCTTTGGATCTTCTTCATGCCCTCTCTTGATGGCATCCTTGGTCGTTCCCTTCCCCCTGGCTCTTTCTCTGGAAATCCCACACCGTGTCACTGAGCGTGCACTTCTGTGGTTACCAGTGACCGGTGGTCGTCCATTCAGTGGTCTTTTCTCAGCAGCGGTTGGCCTTGATGTTTCTGCAGGTTTGACATTGCTGTTCAGTTTTGTTTGTTTGTTTGTTTGTTTGTTTGTTTTTCTCCAAACCGAACCTATCACAGGAGTCTTCTAGATACTGTGCAGGATGCAGGATGGGTAGGGAGCAGTCCCTGCCGGACCAGCTTGCAGGCTACCAGGAGCAAGGAGATGGGTATGTCCACAAGTGAATGGCTCATTACTCTCAGCCCTTTAATTTGGAAAGCCTTGCATCCCGTGGCTGCTAGGATAGAAGCCTTTTCTGCTTTCTTCTTGACTCTGTGTCTGTGATTTTTTTTCCCCTTTGCCCTGGCTAAGTCTTTTTCTCCTGCTTGTGTCTCAAATACAAGAGACCACTGTGGTTTGTCCCTCCTGCAGTCCTGTGCACTCTGTGTCACGGTGACCTTGGTGATCCCACATCCTTACCTTCAGACAGATGTCCTCTTCACCCACCTCCCTCCATGCACGTGACTCCTCATTCACTCTGGGCTCAGATACCTTTTGGGGGTTTCTATCCCCACTGGCTTGCAGACCTTTCAACCCACCTACATTTCACGGACTCTTTTTCTCCACTGTTTCCTTAAGCAGCTGGTAGCTTCTCCTTGCCCTAGTTTTAGTTCTTAGGTCTTGCAGAGGGCTCCCAGTGGACCTCCCTCGTGTCCACTCCCATCTGTGCTTGGTCACCGCCCCAACCTCTCTGCTCCCCACGTGTCCCCCCTCCCACCACCCTAGGCTCTTTCTTTCTGCTCCTCCCCTCTGCAGAGGATTCTTTTGCAAAAAAAAAAAAAAAGAAAAATCACTTTCATCCTCAGCGTCCCCAGTCCAGCGCCCCACCCTGCCAGCATTTTCTTAAAAGCCTAATTCAGATGTTGACACCCATGAAGCTTTCTCCCAATCCCTTTGGGATGGACACGCCCTCACTTTCCAACCCTAACGAGGACACACTCATTAGTACCGCCCTTTGGTTTCTTATATCCTTCCTGATATTACAGTTTTCACGTGCACCTTATGGCCCTTGGCATACTCTAAGTCTCTTAGAAGTTCCAGAGGCTGATTAACCTTTCTCTCTCCTGTCATCTGGCACAGGGGCTTCGTGCTCAATAGCTATTTGTTGAATGAGCAAGACTGTCTTATATTTGTCCAGTGCATCTCAGTGAGTTCTTAGCCCAGCCTCTTTTTTTTTTTTTTAATTTAAATGATTATACGACCTGCTCTCAGAGAACCTTATTTGCGTTCAGATGGGATTTTGAAGTAGTGCCATATGTGACTTCATTACACATTCTCTCTGCCGGCTGTAACTTGTTTCATGTGTACATTGCTGCATTTTTATCACTTAGGGGAAGCTGGCACTCTCCCTTCCTGCCAGACCCCTTAATGGCAGCTGCGAAGAGACAAAGGTGTTTCATTTGGCGAGTCCAATACTCCAGTAAGAGCCCGACGAGAGTTTACAGGTTTGACTTTGTCTGTGTACATCTCTAGTTCACAAGTGGACTGGGAATTCCGTGTGGAAATCCGTAACCCTCCCCACCCCCCAGTCTTTTAGTGGCCTCGTAAGGACCCAGAAAAGAGGAATATAGATGTCCTTTGACAAGGCAGCCTGAAATACCATAAGCTCTTTGTTGCGATATTTCAGCTCTCCCTGTGTCAATGCATTCAGTAACTGCCAATATTTATCTTACAGATGGCTCAGGTTGGAAAGTCAGATTATTTGCTTCTGGGCAGCTCGGTGAGATGATAAAGTTTGTGCAATAATAGAAACAATCACACACAAAAAAAGTCCTTTGCAGATATGCTGTACTCTGCGGGTCTTGATTTAGAATAATGTTGATGATAACCCAAGAAATAAAATCTACATATTTCCCATGGATATCATGAAGGGGTGGAGGAGGGTAGATAAATACAGTTTAGTCTTCATTAGCTCGTCTCCCTTAATGATTCCTCATGGTTGCCAGTAAGCACTTATTGAAATAAGTGTTGCAGGAATAGCTTACCTTGAAAAACTTGCCTGGCTTTTCTTTCCCTTCCCCATCCATTCCATACAATAGAAGAGAGTTGAAGGCCTCTACTTGTTTTCTTAAGTACTTCAAAGGTAGGGAAATGGTAATCTGGAAGCTATTACCTCTTGCTTCTTAGTTATCCCTACTGCTGAAAAGTCACAGGATTCCATAAGTCCTTCCTATATGATTTTGGGATAAAGTTCTTTTCACCTTTTTTGAATATGAGCGTGTGAGATGTATGTTAGTGTTGCTTAGAATAATAAAGGCAACAGGGGTGCCTGGGTGGCTCAGTTAAGTATTCGACTTTGGCTCCGGTCATGATCTTGCAGCTCATTGAGTTCAAGTCCCGCATCGGGCTCTCTGCTTACAGCTCAAAGCCTGGAGCCTGCTTTGGATTCTGTGTCTCCCTCTCTCTCTGTTCCTCCCCTGCTCGCATTCTGTCTGTCTATCTGTCTCTCAAAAGTAAATAAAGATTTAAAAAAATTTTAAAAATAAATAAAGGCAACAGGTCTGAGAAGGTTTTGAAGCAACTGGAAATGTTTTTTTTAACAATTCTGTGTCTCTCCTCTATATCATACTAAGAACATGTAATATTTCCTCTTTTAGTGACTCATTGTTACTTTGCTGCCTATCTGGTCCACAGTGCCCTTGGAGAATTTGAAATATTTCATATGGAATATTGAGCGGTTTCTTCTTCCAATCAGGAGCAAAGACGAAGCCAACTTTAGGTGGTGATACCAGCAATGCAATCGAAAGGAAATCATTCCAGCCTGTCTTTGTCCAGACAGGGCAGATTATAGGCCAGACGAATCTGGGTATGAGTCCCTCCTTCAGTAGCTGGACTTCAGCAAGTCATTTCACTTCTCTGAATCTGTTTTCTCAGTTTCCATCCTCAATTTCGTCAGTTCTGTGATAGGGGATGTAGTATCTACCTTATGGTTCTGTTCTCTGGATTCACTAAGGTCAGCGCATTGAGGAATAGCACCGAGCGCAGTGCATCGTATAAGAAACACGCAGAGGATTATCGTTCCTCCTTCTACTCTGTACCAATCTTATCGTTGGGAGCTATCTGCTGATGGATCAAGTGAACAGATTACAAAATAAATGAGAAATGCTTCTAGGAGTTTAGCTGAAATGATGGCCTCTTTGATTAATCACAT
The DNA here is from genome assembly GCA_017311185.1 of Proteles cristata cristata. Lineage (NCBI taxonomy): Eukaryota > Metazoa > Chordata > Mammalia > Carnivora > Hyaenidae > Proteles > Proteles cristata. The sequence continues at coordinate 293,061 of JAESUZ010004198.1, forward strand.
TTTTTTTTTTAACATTTTTTTTTTTTTTTTTTTTTATTCTAGGAGAGACAGAGACAATGTGAGCAGGGGAGGGTCAGAGAGATAGGGAGTCACAGACTGAAACAGGCTCCAGGCTCTGAGCTGGCAGTCAGCACAGAGCCCGACGCGGGGCTCGAACCCACGAACCGCGAGATCATGACCCAAGCGAAAGTCGGACGCTTAACCGACTAAGCCACCCAGGCGCCCCGATTAATCACATTTTTTAAAAGATGGTTCCCCTCCCTCCATTAGTGTGTTTGTTATTCATTCTGTCATTTTGGTGGTTATTGTAGAGGTGGGAACATACACTGTTGACTTGTTAGCAGCCACCGGGGGGTCCTTTATCACTTCTAGGATCACGCAAGACCTTAGAACATCGAAGTTCCGTTTATTCTGCCCTTTCCCTCATTTTTGTGCTGTTGATGTCAGATATTTTATGATGCATATATTTTAAATTCCAGAAGACGTCACTAATATTGGACTAGACAGTTGGTGTCCAGCAGATTCGCCGGAGAGTCATCCTTTCTGTTGCTCTCTATGCCTCCTTACACCCCTGATTCCATCTGGGATCATTTTCCTTCCATTTGAAGAACGCCCTTTAGTGTTTCTTTTGGTATTTCTTCAGCATTTTTTCAATTAATCCTCTTTCCCTTGGTGGGGGTTGGTTGGAAGCAGATATATTTAGCCTGCCTTTTAAGGATATTTTCCTTCTGTATACAGTTGTCGGTCGGCAGTTACTGTCATTACTTTAAGGATGTCGTTCCATGGCTCCTGAGCAGCATCTGTGGAGAGAGTGAGCCGTCAGGTGGATTCGTGCTCCCTTCTTGGCCATGCTGCGCCCAGGGGTGGTTTTCTCTGTATTTATCCTGCGCAGAATATGTAATACCTCTTGAATCTGGGCTGTGATGTCTTCTGTCCATTTAACATCTTGGCCATCGTCTCTTCAGTAGTTAGTTTTGCCTCCTTCCGCTACTTTCTTTCCTTCTCCTGCAGAACTCTTGTGCACTTAATGTTTCACCCTTTTCCTGTTTCCATGTGTCTTGCACACTATTTTCTGTACTTTTCATCCTTTTTTTTTTGGACCCTGGGCTTCAGTTTGGATAACGTATACGGACTTTTTTCCTGCTATGTCTAGTGTACTATCAAACGTATTTATTGAGCTCTTTAAAAAAATTTTTTGGGGGGTGATTGAGTGGCTCAGTCGGCTGAGCTCCCGACTTCAGCTCAGGTCATGATTTCATGGTTCATGGGTTCAGGCCCCCGCATTGGGCTCTGTGCTGACAGCTCAGAGCCTGGAGCCCGCTTCGGATTCTGTGTCTCCCTCTTTCTGCCCTCCCCTGCTCGTACTCACTCTCTCTCTCTCTCTCTCTCTCTCAAAAATTAAACTGAAAAAAGTAAAAAAAAATTTTTAATGTTTATTTTTGAGGGAGAGAGAAAAAGTGAGGGTGGGGGAGGGGCAGAGAGAGGGTGATACAGAATTCGAAGCAGGCTCCAGGCTCTGTCAGCACAGAGCCCGACGCGGGGCTCGAACCCACAAGCCATGAGATCATGACTGAGCTGAAGTCAGATGCTCAACTGACTGAGCCATCCAGGCGCCCCTGTTTATTGAGCTCTTAATTTCAAATATTTTGGGTTTTTTTTTAGTTCTATATTTCAATTTGCTTATTTTAATAGATTTCAGTTAAGGGGTGAAATTCTGTTGTCTAGTTCTTTAGTAAATCAATCCTAGTTATTTTAAAGTCCATGCTGATAACAGCAGTATCTGGATCCCTGTGGATCTATTTCTCTCCTCTGGTTTTTCCCCCCTCTTTTGTAATTCAGTCATTTGGCCCTATCATCTGGAATGTCAGATAAGCTTCAATTGAATACTGAAAAGCCTCGGAGACTCTGCCCGATGTTCTTTTTTTCCTAAGAAGATGTACTTGTTTTTCTGGCAGTCCAGGAGAATAAGGGAGCTCTCCATGATCCAGCGAGGGACTGAGATGTTTTGAGCCTGGATCTCAGAGTCGATGAGACCTGATTCTTTCAGCTTTGCCGTTTCTCCGAGGGCATGGCCCTTACGGGCTGTCACCAAAAGCCTGGGGTGTTTACTACAGTCTCCCTTCCTTTGTGAACTCGAAATTCCAATTTTCGTCTCCCCAGTACTGTGAGATGGTTGAAAACTCTGCTTAACCTTTTAGCCTCCTACTGTTTACTTTCTTCTTAGCTTCTCAGCCACTTACCCAACCCCATCCCCCCTGAGTGTAGCTTTCATGGCAGTTTGCCTTGAGGACAAATCAGTGCAGCAGGTCAGGCCTGTTTCTATGCTGCTGTTGCCTTTTTCCCTGGGACCCTGGGCTCTCCAACTATGACTTCCTAAGGGGTTCTTAACTTCAGTTGTCGTCTTGGCCCCCCGAGGTGCTGGGAAGTGCCTGCATCACTTAAAAATTGGCAAATGTCTCGGGGCACGTGGGTGGCTCTGTCGGTTAAACGTCTGACTTCGGCTCAGATCATGATCTCACAGTTTGTGAGTTTGAGCCCTGCATCGGGCTTTGTGCTGACAGCTCAGAGCCTGGAGCCTGCTTCGGATTCTGTGTCTCCGTCTCTCTCGCTGCCCCTGTCCCACTCATGTTCTCTCTCTCTCTCTCTCTCTCTCAAAAATAAACATTAAAAAAAATTGGCAAATGTCTCGAGAAAAAGCAGTAGACATTGTGGGGCCCACCTTAGTGTGTTTCTGGGATCTTGGTCCCCTGATCCTACATACCTTGATTACTCCCAGTGCATTCAATGAGCCTTTTCTTGTATCTTTGCCATCTTTTATCATCATTTGCAAGGATGGAGTTCATCTGATACAGGCTATGCTCCATCACAGCAGAAAGCAAAAATCTCCCCAAAGAGGAAGTCTTAATTATTGGTCTTTAGAAATTTATACCCTACCTCCCTGCCCTCCTTCCAAAAAAGCATTGGAGGCAATTTACAAAGATACACATATATACGTGCGATAAAAACCTTAAGATGAAGGTAAAAAAAAAAAAACAAAAAAAAACTAAAATAAAAGTACAAGGGCAGTAGGAAGACAGAGGGAGCTAGAGAGCAGAGATTATCTTCAGAAGTTTAAACTATCTATGGTTTCCATAGTTGACCATATTTAGTACTGACTTGAAGCTAAGGTACAGAAGGACATATGGATTTTGTATATGTCGGGGAAACTGGACTTGGAAGCTGGGATAGAACAGAGAGATGAAGTTAGCAATAACAATTACGTTAGGTAATTTTTGTTCAGGGTTGTTTTGTAGGCTTAGGCATATTTTATTTTTTAAGTTTATTCATTTCAAGAGAGACAGAGTGTGAGTGGGGGAGGAGCAGAGAGAGAGAGTGAGAGAAAGAGAATCCTGAGCAGGCTCTCTGCTGTTAGTGCAGAGCCCAACGCAAGGCTTGAGCTCACGAAACCACGAGATCATGTCCTGAGCTGAAACCAAGAGTTGGATGCTTAACCGGCTGAGTTACCCAGGGGCCCCGCAGTTTTCTGTTTTTTATTTTATTTTATTTTATTATTATTTTTTTTTTATGGGAGTTGGGAGACAGTTGAAGGCTCTGAGACTTACCTGTCAGGGTCTAACCAAATCAGGGTATTGGGGTGTGGTGCTGGGCCTCTTAGTAACCGGGAGTGCTGGTGCTTTGGTATGGAAGTCTTCCTACCGCGCATGGACACAGATGTCAAGTTGATGTGCCCTCACTGTATCTTAATAACAAAGGCAGTCTTGGGCTGTGCTGACTGTCTTGAATGCAAGAGGTGCCTGTATACTTCTTGTTTTCTGGGGAAAGAATGTACAATGGCCCATCAACAGGTGTTTTTTTTCTGGTCCTGCATTTTGAGGAAATTTTAACATCTGGACCCTGTGTTATTGAACAACACAGTAGTGTCCTCAGTGGTACTTTTAAGGCTGCTGAAGAAATGCTTTTCATATGAAGGTTTCTTAGACCGAATCCTAAAAAGAAATCAAAGCACAAGCTAAAATTGTTACTTTGTAAAGATGTATTTACGGAGCGCTACAATGATACATTTCAGTTACCATTAAGTGTCAGGAGCTCTTACTTTGAAATGCTGGTAGAATCTGGAAAACCAGAGGAATAAAATTGTGTTTTTTTTCCCTCAGATATCAACTGTTACAAGAGGTTTTGACAAAAATTGGCTGTGTGTGGCTCTGCAGATACTCCTTTGATTTGAAAAGAGCCATATGCTTTAATTTTTACAAACTCTATTTAAAAATATTATTAGCTGTTATTTAACAATATTAAAGGAAATCTGTGCTAAATACCAGACTGCTCATAGCCAAGTTGAAGTTCTGTTACCAAAATTTAACATCCTGGTTTGTACAGAGGAGGGAACATCTCTGTTCTGCATGCAAGATGCTGCTTGGGTTTATATTTTTTTAGATTAGAATTTGATCTTTCGAGCATCTGTTCGTACCTGCTTTACTTTTCCCAGTGGCACGCTCACGTAGGCAGCACTGAAGGCATTTTTGCAGGTTGAGTTGGAACACGGAGGCAGGGGTGCCCAAGTGATCCCAGGAGAGAGGGGGAGGGCTTCACGGAGGAGGTGCTACTGGGACAGTCTTCCCACAGGATGAGGAGATTGCCGGGAGGCATCCCAGGTGAAGGAAACACAGAAGGAGGGGCCGTGGGACCTAAGAAAGCGAGGCAGGAGGGGTCCTTTGTTTTGTCAGAGGAAGAACTTTAGGGAGAGGGAGAATGGCAGGAGACGAAGCCAGCCGGAGTGGTAGCACTGGGCCAGACTGTCAGTGACCTTGTATGTCTTTCATTCATTGACTCCTGAAGTGAACGTTTATTGAGCAACTGCTAGGTACCAGGCCCTGTTCTAGGCACTGGCATTCAGCCGTGAACAGAGCAGACACAACAACCGATAGTGAAAACATGCGAATCCACAGAGAGTCTATTAATGATCAGTGATAAGAAAATCAGACAGGAGCAAGAATGGGGGGGCGGGGGGTATGTGCACAAGAGGCTGACCCAGGAATAAAGATCTGCACCTGGTGAAGGAACCCCCTGAGGTAGAATGTGCTCTGAACTCAGGGACCATGGAAGAACACCGAGGGTGGGCAGGATCGGGTTTGTTCCAGAACTGTTAGGGGGAAGGTACGGCTGGTTGCTGCCCGGGGAGCCCATGGGAGGGGAGCAGGAGGTTTGAGACACAGTGCCGGGCCCTGGGAGGGCTCAGATGCCGGTCTGGGAGGCGTCTGTGGGTTTGGGCTCTTCAGCGGGTTCACATCAGGGTGATGGCATAACCCGGTGTTTAGCACACCAGCCGCGGTGTTGGGAGTACGAGCATGAGCGGAAGCCAGAGGTCAGTTGGGGGGCTGTTGCCATGACTCAGGTGAGCAGAATGGTGGCGTGAATGGGGGGATCGCGTGGGGGCATTGGGCAGATTGATTGTATCCTGGAGGTAGTAAGGCATTTACAGACTTTGACCAGTGAGCGGACATATGGCTTGTGGGTTAGAAAGATGATTTTGGCGAACATGTGGGAAAAGGATTACAGAGCTGAGAGTAGGGGCTGGGTCAGGTCCAAGGCTCCGATCACAAAGAAGAGGGAGAGAGACCTTATAAAGGACGTAGGCTCCTCATGCCCGAGGGCACTGTGGGCAGCTTGTTAGCCCTGGTCAAGTTCTTTTTTTTTTTTTTAATGTTTTTTTTTTTTTTAATTTATTTCTAGGAGAGAGAGACAGTGTGAGCAGGGGAGGGTCAGAGAGAGAGGGAGTCACAGACCGAAACAGGCTCCAGGCTCTGAGCTGGCAGTCAGCACAGAGCCCGACGCGGGGCTCGAACCCACGAACCGCGAGATCATGACCTAAGCGAAAGTCGGATGCTTAACCGACTAAGCCACCCAGGCGCCCCAGCCCTGGTCAAGTTCTTGACAAGGGACAGGAATGGACAAGATTTACACATTAGGGAATTCCTTTGTAAACCTTGCCAAGAAAGCGGAGTGGAAGGGTTGTGATGAGGTTAGCTCCTTACCACCACAGGGCACTGCGGCCAGGGCACACAGCTCTGTGACCCCTTACACAGTATGGCAGGGAGTGGGGGTGGGAAGGCACTGCTATCTCCATCTCACAGCCGACAAAACTTGGCCCCAAGGAGGATAAGTACTGGGCTGCACTGACTCTCAAGGGTCTCCCCCACGACCTTTCCTTCTGAAAGTTCTCTTAGGGATCGTCACAACTGTCTGGTCATCGCTAAAATGAACTGCAAAAAAAGAGATCGCCTATTATTTCCTTTGTGAACTCTGGTGACAAATGGCTTCACTATCAGATCGTTATGTAGGGTTTCAAGGCCCTGGGCCTCCAGTGACAGAAATTCACTGAAGTGGGGGTGAGTAATCACAAGGAATTGAAATGTGCGGGTAGAGAAGTATGTACGCATGCATGTGCGTGTGAGGGGAATGATTTAGATGGTGTGGCCGGATCCAGTGGCTTGGACGATGCTGGGTCACTAAGTCAAGTTCGTTCCACCTGCCTGGTCCAGGTGCTGGCCTGGCACTCTCTTCGCTGTAGATGGCCTCTACACCTAGTCAGGAAGGAGGCGCAAGTATTGCTTCAGGGCGCATCATCTCTCTCTCTCTCTTTTTTAATTGAAGTATAATGGACGTAAAATATCATATTGGTTTCAAGTGTACAAGATAGTGACTCAGCCTTTGTGTGTATTGTAATATGATCACCTCACTAAGTGTAGTTACCATCTGTCAACCCTCAAAGTCAATCACAATTATTGGCTGTTTTCCCCATGTAATACATTATATCCCAGTGACTTACGCATTTTATAACTAGAAGTTGGTACTTCTTGATCCCTTTCATCCATTTCGCCTCCCCTAAGCCTCCTCTCCTTGGACGACCACCAGTCCATTCTCTATATTTATGAGTCTGGCTTTTGTTTGATTGCTATGCCTTTTTTTTTTTTTTAATATTTATTTAGTTTTGAGAGAGAGAGACACACACAGAGTGTGAGCAGGGGAGGGGCAGAGAGAGAGACACACACAGAATCCGAAGCAGGCTCCAGGGTCCGAGCTGTCAGCACAAAGCCTGACGCGAGGCTCGAACCCATGAACTGCGAAATCATGACCTGAGCTGAAGGCAGCCATTTAACCGACTGAGCTATCCATGGTCCCCACTTGCTTTGTATTTTAGATTCCAAGTGTAAGTGGAAACAGGTGTTATTTGTCTTTTTCCATCTGCTTTGTTTCATTTAGCATGATACCCTCAAGGTTGGATAGATACCCAGAAGTGAAATTGCTGGATCATATGGTAGTTTAATTTTTTAAGGGACCTCCATACTGTTCTCCACAGTGGCTGTACCAATTTACATCCCCGCCAGCAGTGCACAAGGGCTCCCTTTTCTCCACATCCTTGCCAACACTTGTTATTTCTTCTCTTTTTGATAACCACCATTCTGACAGTTTTAAGGGGATATCTCATTGTGATTTTGATTTGTATTTCCATGATTATCAGTGACCTTGACCATCTTTTCATGTGCCTTTTGGCCATCTGTGTGTTTCCTTTTTTCTTTTTTAGAGAGAGAGAATGCAAGCAGGGTCGTTGGGGGGGGGGGCGGTGCGGAAGGGCAGAGGGGGAGAGAGACGGGGAGGGATTGACTGAGAATCTTAAGTAGGCTCCACACTCAACACAGAGCCTGATGTGGGGCTTGATCTCGTGACCCTGGGATCATGACCTGAGCCAAAATCAGGAGTCAGACACTCAACTGACTGAGACACCCAGGCTCCCCGCCCACTCTGTATGTTTTCTTCAGAAAAAGGTCTGTGCAGATTTTCTTCCCATTTTTAAATCAGATTGTTTGGGCTCTTTTGTTACTGAATTGTAGGAGTTCTTTATATGTTTTGACTTTTAACTCCCTACTGAACATATGATTTACAGATATCTTCTCCTGTTCAGTGTGTTGCCTTTCCATGTTGTTGATGGGTTTCTCTGTTGTGCAGGAGTGTTTTAGTGCAATGCAGTCCCATTTTTAAAATTTTTCTTTTGTTGCCCTTTCCTTTGAAGTCAGATCCAAAAACACATCACTAAGACCAACCTCCTAGAACTTAACACCAGTGTTTCCTTGCAGGGGCTTTGTGGTTTTATGTCTTAGATTCAAGTCTCTAATCCATTTTGAGTTGACTTTTGTATGTGGTGTAAGATAGAGGTCCACTTTCATTCTTTTGCTTGTACTTGTTCAGTTTTCCCAGCACCATTGTATATTCTTGCCTTTTTTTTGGCAAATTAATTGACCTGATGTGCATGGGTTTATTGCTGGGCTCTGTTCTCTTCCATTTATCTATGTAGCTGTTCTTATGCCAGTACCATACTGTTTTGATGACTGTAGTTTTGTAGTTATAGGTTGATTCGGGGAGTGTGGTATTTCTGACTTCGTTCTTAAGATTGCTTTAATGATTTAGGGTCTTGGGGTCTTTTGCAATTCCATATACATTTTAGAATTATTTGTTCTAGTTTTGTGCAAAGTGACATTGGAATTTTGATAGAGGTCACACTGAACCTGTAGATTGCTTGGAGTAGTATGGAGATTTTTAACAATGTTAATTATTCCAATCCATGAGCATGGAATATCTTACCATTTGTGTCTTCAGTTTCTGTCATCAGTGTCCTTTTAAAAAAATATTTATTTATTTTTGAGAGAGAGAAAGAGAGAGAGCGTGAGCAGGGGAGGGGCAGAGAGAGAGGGAGACACAGAATCAGAAGCAGGCTCTAGACTCTGAGCTGTCAGCGTAGAGCCTGAAGTAGGGCTCGAACTCACGAACTGCGAGATCAGGACCTGAGCCACCCAGACACCCCATCGGTGTCTTAATAGTCTTCGCTAAAGAGCTCTTTTACCTCCCTGTTTAAATTTATTCCCATGGGGCACCTGGGTGGCTTAGTCGGTTAAGCGTCCGACTTTCGCTTAGGTCATGATCTCGCGGTTCGTGGGTTCGAGCCCCGCGTCGGGCTCTGTGCTGACTGCCGGCTCAGAGCCTGGAGCCTGTTTCAGTCTGTGACTCCCTCTCTCTCTGATCCTCCCCTGCTCACGCTGTCTCTCTCTCTCTCTCCTAGAAATAAATAAAAAAAAAACATTAAAAAAAATTTATTCCTAGGTGTTGTATTCTTATTGATGCAATTATAAATGGGATTGTTTTCATGATTTCTCTGTTTAATGTTTTGTTACTACTCTATAGAAATGCAATGGATTTTTGTATATGATTTTATATTGTGTAGCTTTACTGAATTCATCTTTTCTAACACATTTTGGTGGAGTCTTTAGGGTTTTCCATCTCTAGCATTATGTCATCTGCAAATAGTGAAAGTTTTATCTCCTCTTTTCTAGTTTGGTTGCCTTTTATTTGTTTTTCTTGCCTAATGATTGTGGCTAGAACCCCCAATACCGTGTTGAATAAAAGTGAGGAGAGTAGGCATTTGTCTTATTCCTTATCTTGGAGGAAAAGCTTTCAGCTTTTCACCATTGAACATGATATTAGCTGCGGTTTGTCATATATGGCTCTTGTTAGGGTATGTTTCTCCACTACCCATTTTGATGAGAGTTTTTGTCGTAAATGAATGTTAAATTGTGTCAAATGCTTTTTCTGCATTTATTGAGATGATCATATGATTTTCATCTTTCATTTTGTGAATGTGGTATAGCACACAGATTGATTCACGGACGTTGAACCAGCCTTTCTTCCCTGGAATAAGTCTCATTTAATGCATTGTTGAATTTTGTTTGCTAATGTTTTATTGAAGATTTTTGCATCTGTGTTCATCAGGGGTATTGGCCTGTAATTTTTTTTTATGGTGGTTCTATTTGGTTTTGGTATCAGAGGAATGTTGGCTTTATAAAATGAATTTGAAAGCATTCCTTGCTCTTCAATGTTTCTTTGAATGTTTGGTAAAATTCAGTGAAACCATCTGGTACTGGACTTTTATTTATTAGGAGGTTTTTGATTACTGAGTCAATCTCTTTACTAGTAATCAGTCTTTTCAGATTTTCTGTTTCTTCCTGATTCAGTCCTGAAAATTGAATATTTCTAGGAGTTTATCTATTTCTTCTGGGTTGTCCAGTTTTTTAGCATATATTTGCTCACAGTAATGTCATAATCCTTTGTATTTCTGTGGTATCAGCTGTAACTTTTATTTCTGTTTTTTTTTAATTTGATTTTTCCTTTTTTTCCTGGTGAGTCTAACTAAAGCCTTGTCAGTTTTGTTTATTAAAGAATTTTATCTTCTCAAAGGCCTTTGCTTCATTTTTTTCCTTTTAGTCTTTATTTCCACTCGTGATTTTTATTATTCCCTTCCTTGCACTAACTTTGGGCTTCTTTTGTTCTTCTTTTTCTAGTATCTTTAGGCATAAAGTTAAATTATTTATTTGATATTTCTTTTGTTTCTTGAGGTATACCTGCATTGTTATAAATTTCCCTCTGAGGACCACTTTTACTGCATCCCATAGATTTTGGTATGTCATATTTTTGTTCATTTTTCTCTAGGTATTTTATTTCTCTTTTGATTTCTTTGTTGACCCAATAGTGCTCAGTGGCATGTTGTTTAATCTCCACGTATTTGTGTGTTTTTATTTATTTTATTTTATTTTATTTTATTTTTTATTTATTTCTAGGAGAGAGAGAGAGAGAGAGACAGCGTGAGCAGGGGAGGGTCAGAGAGAGAGGGAGTCACAGACTGAAACAGGCTCCAGGCTCTGAGCTGGCAGTCAGCACAGAGCCCGACGCGGGGCTCGAACCCACGAACCGCGAGATCATGACCCAAGCGAAAGTCGGATGCTTAACCGACTAAGCCACCCAGGCGCCCCATGTGTTTTTAAGTTTTCTTCTGGTAATTGATTTCTAGTTTCATATCATTGTGGTTGGGAAAGATGCTTGAAATGATTTCAGTTTTCTTGAATCTATTGAGACTTGTTTCATGGCCTAACATGTGAGCTGTCTGGAGACTGCTCCACGCGCACTTGAGAAGACTGTGTATTTTGTTGCTTTGGAGTGGAATGTTCTGTATATATCTGGTAAGTCCAGCTGGTCTGATAATGTGCTGTTGAGATCTGATGTGCCTCACTGATTTTCTGTCTGGATGATGTATCTGTTGATGTAACTGGGGTCTTAACATCCTCTACTGTCATATTGCTATCAGTTTCCCTCTTTAGATCTGTTAATATGTGCTTTAGCATTTTATTTTATTATTTTTTTCATGTTTATTTTGGAGAGAGAGAGAGAAACAGAGTGCAAGCAGGGGAGGGGCAAAGAGAGAAGGAGACACAAAATCTGAAATAGGCTCCAGGCTCTGAGCTGTCAGCACAGAGCTCGACGCAGGGCTCAGATTTAAGAACCATGAGATCATGACCTGAGCTGAGGTTGGATGCTGACCTGACTGAGCCACCCAGGCACCCCTGTTAATATTTGCTTTAAATATTTTGGTACCTCTGTATTGGGTGCATGAATACATATAAATGTTAAATCTTCTTTCTTGCTTGAACCCTTTATCATTATGTAGTGGTCCTCTTTGTCTTTTATTATAGTCTTTGTTTTAATGTCTATTTTGTGTGATATGAGTACAGCTACAGCAGCTTTCTTTCCATTTCCATTTGCATGGAATATCTTTCTCCATCCCTTCACTTTCAATTTGTGTGTGTCCTGAAGTCAGTCTCTTGTAGGCAGTATATAGAAGAGACTTGTTTTTTAAAATCCATTCAGCCTCTCTACGCCTTTTTATTGAAGAATTTAGTCCATTTACATTTACATTTAAAATGATTATAGATAGGTATGTACTTCTTGCTATTTTGTTCTTTGTTTTCTGGCTGTTTTGTAGTTCCTCTCTAATCCTTTCTTCTCTTTTTCTCTTCCCTTGTGGTATGATTTCTTTCTTTAGTGTTACATTCCTTTCTCATTTTCTTTTGTGTGTTTACTCTAAGTTTTTGCTTAGCGGTCACCGTGAGGTGCACATATACTGTCCCATGTATCTAACAGTCTACATGGATCAATAGCAACTTAAATGTGAACACATTCCAAAACTCTACGCTTTTACTCCCTGCCAGCTCACATTTTGTTTTTGATGTCACATTTTACTTTTTAATATTTTATGCATTTATTAACTAATTATTGCAATTTTATTTTTACTACTTTTGTCTTTCAACCTTCATACTAAGTGATTAGTCCATTACCTTCATACTTCATATAAGTGATTAGTCCACTACTTTTACTATATACTTGACTTTTCTAATGAGCTTTTTACTTTTGTATGCTTTCTCATTGTTAATTAGTGACATTTCTTTTCAGCTTAAAGAAGTCCCTTAAGCATTTCTTGTAAAGCTGGCTTAGTGTGACGAATTCCCTTAGCTTTTGCTTATCTGGGGGACTCCTTGTCTCTCCTTCAATTCTGAATGATAACCTTGCCAGGGAGAGTATTCTTGGTTGGAAGTTCTTTCCTTTCAGCATTTTGAGTATGTTAGGCTACCCTCTTCTGACTTGCAGAATTTCTGCTGAAAAATTGCTGGTAACTTTATGAGGTTTCCCTTGTATGTCACAAGTTGCTCTTTTGCTGCTTTTAAGGTTCTCTTTTTTCTATAACTTTTGACATTTTAATGATATTGTGTCTTGGTGTGGCTCTCTTGGAGTATATTTTATTTGGAATTCTCTGGGCTTACTGGACCTGGATTTCTATTTTCATCCTCAGGTTAGGGAAGTTTTCAGCCATTATGTATTGAACTAAGTTTTCCACCCCTTCTTCTGTCTCTTCTCCTTCTGGGACCCCTATGGTGTGAATGTTATTCCACCTAATATTGTCTTACAGATCTCTTAAGTTATCTTCATTTTTTATTCAAAAATGTTTTTTTTTAAATGTTTTATTTATTTCTAGGTGAGAGAGAGAGAGAGACAGCGTGAGCAGGGGAGGGTCAGAGAGAGAGGGAGACACAGAATCTGAAACAGACTCCAGGCTCCGAGCTGGCAGTCAGCACAGAGCCCGACGCGGGGCTCGAACCCACGAACCGCGAGATCATGACCTGAGCGAAAGTCGGACGCTTAACCGACTAAGCCACCCAGGCGCCCCTCAAAAATGTTTTTTAATGTTTTTTTATTTTTGAGAGAGAGCACAAGTGGGGGGGGGGCAGAGATATCAAGAGAGACGTAGAGTCCAATGTAGGCTCCAGGCTCTTAGCTGTCAGCACAGAGCCTTATGTGGGGCTTGAAACCCACCAACTGTGAGATCATCCTGTGAGCTGGAGTTGGATGCCTAACTGACTGAGCCACCCTGGTGGCCTTATCTTCATCTTTTAAAATTCTTTTTTCCTTTTGCTGCTCTGTCTAGGTGATTTCCAATGCTTTGTCTTCCTGTTCACTGATTTATTTGTTCGCTTCATCCACTCTGCTCTGAACTCCTCTACCGAATATTTCAGTTTAGGTGTTATATGCTTCAGCTCTGTGACTTTTGCTTGGTACTTTCTTATATTTTCTTATCTTTGTTGAAATTCTCACTGGGTTCATGCATTCTTCTCCCAAGTCTGGTGAGCATCTTTATGACCATTACTTTGATTTCTTTATTAGGTGGATTACTTCTTTCCATGTCACTAAGGTCTTTTTCTGAGGTTTTTGGTTTGTTGTTGTTGTTCTCTTGTTTGGAACATATTTCTCTGTTTCATTTTGCTTGACTTTCTGTCAAGCAAAATTAGATGTATTAGGTGAAAGAGCTACCTCTCTCGGGTGTGAAGGAGTGGCCTTGAGTAGGTAATGATACTTCTTGTTTGACCTTGCCATAGCTGTTAGTTGTCTCTCAAACCTTTGCGGTTGTCTAAGTAGCCTGATTTATTCCTGACATGTCCCTGTTGTTGAGGGTGTGCCAAGATCTGTCAATGCTTCAAGGGTACAAATCTTATTTATCACCTCATTTCAGGCTGAGTAGAAGCCAGACCCTTGGGCAGCGGGTTTTGCAGTATGCAAATAGATCCGGTCCTGTGGGGGCTGCCCTTGTAAACCCTGCTGGCCTCCAGACCCGGAGATCTGGAGGTGTCCCCTGGGTAACAGTTGCAAAACTCGGGGCCCTAAGTGAGTGTCTAATCTTACTGGAAGCTCTCATCAGGCTGTAGGGAGGCCAGTGGGGTGCACAAGGATGGTATCTCTTTGCTTACGTTCCCTGGGAGAGCCTGCTGAGGCAGAAGCCTCAGGATAAGTTAATAGGCCTTTTCTCACAGGAAGACTGGAAGTGTGTTGCGGTCTGCTATCTGTGCAGTGTCCTGTGGGTGTTGTCCTGCTGAGAACCGTCTTGCTGCTTGTCACAGTCCCCTGGAGCTCAGGAATGCCAGCCCCGTTGGCCACCAGGGCCAGGCAAATACAGGGCATCCCCTGTGTGGTTTCTGCATGTCTGCTGGCTTTAGCAGATCAACTCGAGATGGTAGGGGTGCGGCACGCTGCCCAGCTTCAGAAAGGCAGTGGGAACATGGCTCCGGGGTTCTGAAGTGCAGCAGGGGAGTGCCCTCTCTGCATGCATGCTTTGGCCCCGGTTGAGGGTGGGAGAAGGCCATGACCATGAGGGTTTGCCAGCCCCCACCAGGATGTAGGGGAGTGTCACAACTGCCACCTGCGCTCCTCAGCTTTGGCAAGGGAGGCAGAGAGTGCCGGACTGTTTGTGCTTGCTAACCCCTGCCAGGGAGCGGGGAATTGCTGCACTCACCCACAGTCTCCAGCCTCAGGAAGGCGGTGCCATGACCACTCACCCCTGCCCAGCCCGGCGAGGCAACTGGAGGATGCTGTGCTGTGCCGAAGCACCCAGTCTGTGCTAGAAGGGTAGGTAGAGAGCTACAGGTGGTGGCCACCAGTGCCTCCATCTCTGGAGAGAACACTAGCTGTCCCCTGCCCCTCCAGCAGATGCCCCCAGACCAGCAAATGAATCTCCTTCACGTACAGTCTGGGTGCTTTTTTGCTGGATTCTGGGACAAGGGAGACTGCAGGTGATCCCTTAAATTTTCTTTTAATGTTTATTTAGTTTTGAAAGAGAGAAGACAGAGCATGAATAGTGGAGGGTCAGAGAGAGGGGGAGACACAGAATCTTTTTTTTTTAATTAATTAATTAATTTTTTACAAATAGTTTATTGTCAAATTGGTTTCCACATAACACCCAGTGCTCATCCCCACAAGTGCCCCCCTCCATGCCCATCTCCACCCTCCCTCCCACATCCATCAGTCCTCAGTTTGTTTCTCAGCATTCAAGAGTCTCTCATGGTTTGCCTCTCTCTTTCCCCCACCATTTCCCCCCTTCTTCTCCCCCCATGGTCCTCTGTTAAGTTCCTCCTAATCCTCCCTATCCCAATGCACAAACATCGCTGAGCCTGTTTGTCCTTTCTGCTAATTTATTTCACTCAGCTTGCATAACACCCTGCAGGTCCATGTCATTGCTACACGCGCAGCCGTTACAAATTCTTTCTCAAGAGCTACCGTGAAGCGGATCCATGGTATAGATAAAGCCATACTTTGCCCAGTCCATTCGTCCAGGTGATGGACACTTGGGCTCTTTCCATGTTTAGCTATTGTGCTGGAAGTGCTGCTGAACATTGGGAGCACATGTGCTCCCTATGCCTCAACTTTCATATCCCAGCAGGGTAAATTCCTAGCAGTGCTATTGCTGGGTCATAGGGGAGTTCTATTGTTAATTTCCTGAGGAACCTCCACTGTTTTCCAGAGGGGCTGCACCAGTTTACCTTCCCACCAACAGTGTAGGAGGGAGGGGGAGACACAGAATCTTAAGCAGGTTCCAGGCTCTGAGCTGTCAGCACAGAGCCCGATGTGGGGCTCAAACCCACGGACTGCGAGATCATGACCTAAGCTGAAGCTGGACGCTTAACTGAGCCACCCAGGTGCCCCTAAGCAGGTGATCCCTTTAAAAGGAGAATCTCCATTTCCCGTGGGTTCTTTGGATGCCAGCCCTGTTGGATCTCTAAGCCATCTTAGAGGATGGAGTGGAGCTTATCCCTCTGACGCAGATCCCAAGGGTTGGAGTGTCCGATGTGGGGCTCTGACCCCTTGCTCCTTCAGGAGAAATGCTTGGCAAGATGCCCCTGCAGCAGGGGGTGGGGGATGGGTGTTTTGGCAAGACGAGTGTCCCCGACTCTCCCACCCATCTCAATACAGTCCTCTTATTTTCTGTTGTGGAGACGCGGTTCATCTAGCTTTCAGATCTTTTTCAAATGGAAAGGATCCCTATGTAGCTGTCGGTTGCATGTGTCCTTGGGAGGAGGTGAGTTCAGGATCTTCCTACACAACCATCTTGGATTCTTTGTTTTTGCAAATCACCTTTATGGCACCCCGATTCCAAGGGAAGTTCACGTTTCTGAGCAGCTTCAGCCATAACGAGCCAGAAGGATTTTGACAGACCTGGTTTCTGCCAGGGTCAGCCCGATCTGAGGAGCACCCGAGGAAGGCTGGGCAGCAGGTGAAGCTATGCTGCGTGTTTGCCAGAAGCCATAGGTGTGAGGTCATGGGCGTCATCCCATCAGCGCTGGGTTGCCTTAGGAGGAAAGCAGCAGCAGGTTTGAGCCCTCTTCCATAACAGTCTGGTGATCCTGCTGTCTGCCGGAAGACACATGACCTGCAGTCCTGAGTCATTAGCACCAGTAACTCTATTTTTATTAAAATATAGTTTACTGTCCCCTTGGCTTCCATACAACACCCAGTTTCATTTCAACACGCGCCCTCCCCAGTGCCAAACACGAAGCCCGCAGAGAACACAATGACTCTAAACCCGTATCTTTCAGTAATAACACTGAATATAAATGGACTAAATGCTCCAGTCAGAAGACATAGGGTATCAGAATGGATAAGAAAAAACAAACAAAAACCAAGACCCATCTATTTGCCATCAACAAGAGACCCATTTTAGACCTGAGGGCACCCTCAGATGGAAAGTGAGGGGATGGAGAACTATCTGTCATGCTACTGGAAGTCCAAAGAAAGCTGGGTAGCCACACTTATATCAGACAAACTAGATTTTAAACTAAAGGCTGTAACAAGGGATGGAGAAGGGCATTATATAATAATTACGGGATCTATCCATCAGGAAGAGCTAACAATTATAAACGTCTATGCACCAAATTTGGAAGCACCCAAATATTTACAACAATTAATCACAAGCATAACCAATAGCTCTGCTTTTAAGGAGAGTGTTTTAGGGGTGCAGCATCTTTTCTTTGAGCCAGGCAGCAGTCCAGACCTGCCCCCTGCAAGGCTGACAGACAGCCCCCTGCCTAGAGCACACACTCACCTTCTCACTATTTCTGTTGTAGGGATGCCTCCTTTTCCCCACTCTTCAAAGCAAATGAAAATGGGTGGAGAAAATGAGAGATGGATTTTAAAAAGTGTTCAACTATGTTTTTTCTTTTTTTACCCCAGTACAAATTAGGACACAGGGTTTTAATCATCATCTGGTACACACACACACACACACACACACACACACACACACACACCCCTCACGTGCTGGTCACAACCGCTGTAAATTCATTTCACAACCACTAAATGGCAACTCAGGCTTTGAAAACCATGAGTTAAGTCATTGGAAAGCGAGCCACGATGGCGGATCCGTCTGCTAGGGCTGTTGTAGCAAAGAACCACTGACTGGGGCTCACACAGCAGAAGGTGCTGTCTCATAGCTCTGGAGACTAGCAGACCACATGACAGTGGGCTCAATTCCTTCGGAGGGTGAGGAGAATGTGCCCCAGGCCTCCC